>JAUTXW010004383.1:0-600000 GCA_030620095.1 Kuschelorhynchus macadamiae
TTTCGTTAACATTATTCCAGTATACATAGTCTGTATTTGATCTGTTTGTTTTCAAAATTAATCCCTTTCCTGTAGATTTGGCTCTAGTTGTTCTAAACGGAGGTTTTGGTTTGTTAAATGCTGTAACTAATCTTGGCAAGGTTTTTGTCTTTGTAATCCCCTTTCTTTGTAAATATGGTCCTATTATTGTAACATATTTGTGTGATGTATTTCCTTGAACTTGTTCATTTGAATCAAAATTCCTACGATATACATTTGTTTTAGCTAGAATGTTCATGTAATTATCTAAATCTTCCTTCTTATAACCTTTCGGTTCTTTTTTGAAAAGCAATTCGTATAAACCTGGCGTGCCTGTGTACGTTATTCCTCCCACTTTAATGTCTTTTCCAATAATTTCTACCGGTATCTGTGTTAAACCAAAAGAAAACTTATCCGTTTCGAGGTCATGAACTATTCCATAATAATGGTCAAATTTATGTTGTGTATCTTTCACACCCTCATCAATATATGATCTGGGTAATTCATGAAAATCTGCTAAGTAATCTTTATATGATGGTGTACCAACATAGGTTTGAATTGTTTTTCTAGTTTGTTCCAATATGTCTGACAAGTTTAAATTTGTTGTTGTGTCACTAGAAGGATCTGAAGTTTCTGCTATAACAGTTGATGACAATGGTTGTACTACAGGAGAGGAAGAAGTGATACTACTGTCATTTAAAAATGTTGGTAGTTCTGTAGGGAGTGACGGAGTTTTTCCTGTTTTCTGAATATTTTTCGTCGGAGTTGATGTTTTATAAAGCTTTGTAGGTGTTTTGAAATCTTCATACTTTGAAACTCTTTCTTCTTTTAAATCGAATGGTTCGGATTTACCAATACTTGAAATTAGCTGTTTAAGTGGTTGTGTTATTGGTCTATAAGTTTGTTCTAATTCGGACTGAGCAGTAGAAGTAGCTAATTTCAAGCTTTGATATTTCTGCTTCACGGCTTGTCTCGATCTTACTAATTCTCGAGCTAAACGTTTATCCATGCTGTACAAGTTTTAAATGAAATAAAACTGCAAATTTTTTACTTTTATAAATATATAAAGGAATCGAATTTACTCCTATATCTGCCGTGATTTACTTCACAATCTTTGTCAATTACAAGAAAGCCATATGGATCCATCCAACAGTTAGCACAAATATTTTTAAACTGATCAAATGTCATATCTAATATACAGTGGTCATTATATATATGTTTTAAACTCAAACAGTCCTGTTTAAATAAAATTAATAAGTTTGCATTTTCTCGAATTAGACGTTTAAGGATTGAGGAATATCCTTGAAAAATAAAAAAACAATCGGTGTTTCTATGCCTTCCATGCGTGAAATAGTCCCTAATAATAGATTGATTATGACAAGGAATATCATCAAAAATGATAACGGAATTTGGCTTTATCTCATGAGGTGAAATAATGTTCTCATCGCTATCATATTCAAAGTATCCAATTTCTTTCATAGGTTTTAACAACTTTCTTAAATATTCATATTTTGGTTGATCTAATGACTTTGAATAAACATAGACATTTTCAAACCTAATTCCGTTTGGATGCTCGAGCAGTGTAAGCATAACGTTGGTTTTACCGCTACCACTGCAACCAACTATAAGCCCTCTTTTTGAACCACCGCAAAATAAGTCACCATGCTTTCTCAACTGTTTACTTAAAATTTTTTCATCATGATTATTTACTGGTAATGAGAATTTTTGTTTTTCAATCCTCATTCTTAATCACACTAGTAAATATTTTTAGCTGTAAAAGTATTTATACCAGAAAAATGTCAATGTGCTTTTAGTATAAAAAGAACTTCAATGACTGTGGGTCGCCATAAGTTGAAAAAAACTATTAAAACACGTAATAGAAAAGGCTCTGGTTTAGTAAATAAATTAATTAGCAAACTACCTTTCGAAGTTCATATACCAGGATATAATTATTGTGGTCCCGGCACCAACTTGGAAAAAAGATTAACTAGAGGTGACGTTGGTATAAATCCATTGGATTCCGCTTGCAAAGAATTTGATATATCTTACTCTCAGACTGAAGATTTATCAAAAAGACACATATCTGACCAAATATTAGAAAAAAAAGCCTGGGATAGGGTAAAAGCTAAAGATTCTTCTATTGGTGAAAAAATTGCAGCTTTAAGTGTTGCAGGAATAATGAAGGGTAAAAGAAAGTTCGGTTTGGGATTAAAAAATACAAAAGGGGGTAAACTTAAATTGAGAAAAAAACGTATCATTCGAACGCCCAAAAAAATTGGAGGATTTCTACCTCTTTTGTTTCCCATTCTTGGCGCCCTGGGTGCACTAGGTGGAGGCGCGGCAGGAATTGCTAAGGCAGTAAATGATGCTAAAGCAGCTAAACAGCAACTAGAAGAAATACATAGACATAATATTGCAATGGAAAATGCTTCTAAAGAAGGGAAAGGATTATATATTAGACCATATAAAGGAAAGGGACTATTTATTAGACCTTATAAAGGAGGATCCGTCAAAATGAAAGCAATCAGACAAAAAAAAAACTCAAAATAAGTTTTCCAAAAAGAGCACTTACGAACAATGATATTATTAAATATGTAAAGCTGTTAAAAATAACTGGCTTTAGAGGTGTTTTTATGCTCGATGAACTTCCAAAAAAAATTAATCTGAAAGAATGTGGTATTGTAAATTTGGATAAAAAACAAAATAAAGGATCTCATTGGACTGCTTATATTAAAAATAACAAAAATGTAATATATTTTGATAGTTATGGAAATTTAAAACCACCTTTTGAACTTCTCAAATATTTTAATTCGAATGGCAAAGTGGATGTATTTTATACTTATGAAAATAAACAAAAATTTAATTCATATAACTGTGGTCAACTATCCCTAAAATTTTTGCAAAAAAATATATAAACTCATTATTTATTGTAATATCTCATTCATAAATAAACTGCAATGTCTACCACAATTGCCATATCAGGAAACAGTTCTGTTTTGTCTGCTGATTTTAATCCGCCCATATATTTAGAGGATGAAAAACAATATTACCTGGGTTTAGCTGATTTTGAAACGTTTATGACTATCCCCAATATAAAAGAAGGATATAATAAATTTTATATAGATAAAAAAGTAATTGTTATTCCCGACGGAACTTATGACATTACAGATATAGAAACATACATAAGAGAAAGTATAGAAGATTTATTTCCGAATGAAAAAATTTTTTTTCTTTTAAAAGCAAATGTTAATACTCTAAAAACTTTTTTAATGTGTAGTAGAATAATTGATTTTACCAAGGAAGATTCGATAGGAAAAATGTTGGGTTTTAATAGCAGGATACTAGAAGCTATGAAAGAGGAAGAATCAGATAATGTTGCAAAAATAACTAAGGTGAATGCTATTTGTATTGACTGTAATATTTGTGTCGGTTCTTACAATAATGGTAAACCTGTTCATATTATTCACCAGTTTTATCCAACTGTAGCTCCAGGGTATAAAATAGTTGAATCTCCTTTGCCCATTTTGTATTTTCCAGTTAGCGTCAAAGCAATTAACAATATAACAGTTAAAATAGTTGATCAAGACGGAGAACTTATCAGTTTTAGAGGAGAAACTATAACAGTAAGGTTACATTTACAAACAAGTGAAATATAAAATGGTTGTTAGATATAATAGAGCCCTTGGGATGAGACTTGCCCCTACCACTATCAACAAAGTAAAAACTTATAAAAAGAAAAAGCCTAAACAACAGTTCAGTATCAAATCCAACACCAACAAGTTAAGACGAGATAATCGTAAATTTCTCACATCCTTGGGTTTCACTGTTTTAAAATAATGAACATATTAAACGTAAACGAAAAGCTTTATGTAGACAATTCCATCGTCAGTTCTGAGCTTCACACATATCAACCATATATTTCTTCAAAATTCGATTACAATGATGAAATAAGGATCCCAATTCAAGAACTCGATGCTTACACTCTACCATCAGATAGTTTACTTTATATCGAAGGAAAATTAACTAATACAGAAGGTAAATATAAGAAAGAATTGCTATTTATTAACAATGGTATAGCCTTTTTGTTCAGAGAAATCCGCTATGAACTAAACGGAATTACTATAGATTCAATAAGAAATGTTGGATTAGCATCAACCTTAAAAAGCTACCTTTCTCACAATACCAACGAAAGTTTAAAACTGGAAAATGCAGGTTGGTTTCCACATCGGAAAGAAGGTGATACAATTTTAGTTGATAATGATGGAAAATTCTCCGTATCCATACCACTAAAAATGCTTTTAGGATTTTTTGAAGATTACAGAAAAATTATTATGAATATGAAACAGGAATTGGTTCTTATTAGATCAACTGATGATTTAGATGGTGTTATTTTCAAAGAAGATCCGGCACACCTTGTTACTGCTCCTGACACTCCATTGGTTACTTTCGATAAAATTTATTGGAAAGTTCCTCACATTCTAGTTGATATGCCACAACAACTTGCTCTATCAAAAATATTAGAATCAAATAAAGATATATTGATAGGATTCAGGAGTTGGGAACTTGTTGAATATTCTTCTCTAACCGAAACAACCCGTCACACATGGCCGGTAAAAACAACTAGTAAACTAGAAGCTCCTCGTCATGTTGTGATTGGCTTTCAAGAAAACAGAAAAGGGAAAATTGTTAAAGATATGAGTAAATTTGACAATATTACCTTGTCAAATATTAGAGTATATTTAAATTCTGAAAGATATCCTTATCACGATTTGTACTTAAATTTCGAAGAAAACAAATTTTCTGCTTTATACGAAATGTTTGCCAACTTTAGACAGTCTTACTATGGTGTTCCAAATGAACCCATTTTTAATCCTGAACAATTCAAAAACATTAGTCCTATTACACATATTGATTGCTCCCATCAAAAAGAAACAATTCAAACGGGATCCGTAGTAATGAGAATTGAATTTGAGACACACAATGCAATTAAAAAAGATACTTCTGCTTATTGTCTTATTTTACATGACAAATTATTTAGCTACAACCCTCTTACTAAAATTGTGAAACAATTATAAACTTTATCCCCACTATTTTCATATTTCGATTTAATTTAAAGAAATTTTCAAAAGCTTTTAGTTTTAATCATGACATCAAAACTACAACTACAAATTGAAAAATTTATTTTTAAAATTAATCAACTGAAAGAAGAAATTGCAAATTATTCAAGTAAAAAAAGTCTCATTAAAAAATTTGCTGCTTTGAAAATATGAGATTGGTTATAGATATTCAAGGATTCAAAGATGAAAAAAATAAATTTATACCGAAAGAGCTTGCAGCTTTTGATGGTTATGAAATGACTCATTACATTTTTAAAAAGCCTTTTCCAATGGAGTTTCTTTCACCTGATTGTCACAAGCAGGCGGTATGGTTAACGAAAAATTATCATTGTATACATTGGAATAATGGATTTACTCCATTACATCATTTCCCAAAAATAATTGAAACACTTACGAAGAAAGCAGATTTTGTTTTTGTAAAAGGAAGCGAAAAAAAGGATTTTATACAGAAATATTCTAAAAAGCATGTGATTGAAATAGATGAACAACCAGCGCTAAAGCTAATGGAACCAAAATGCTTCTATCATTCAAAATCACCTTGTATGTGTGCTTTGACAAATGTGTTATTTTTATATGACAATTGTTTTATGAATGAATAAAAATATAAAAAAAAAACTTAATTACCTTTTTATTTTGCATTAACCAACCATGATTGAATACAATTAATATGATACCTTAAATCTAATTTTCTAAATTCATTTAAAAGTTCATACTCATTTTTATATTTTAAATAATCATTACAAAATTTAGCGGCTAATTTACATTGTTTCATTCGATCTATATTATTAACATATGCTGACAAATCTTGTGCTTCTGCGTCTTCTTCGCCTACAATTGATAAATATTGGAAGTATGCAGCAGATATAATAAACTCTTCATACATTTCAGTAACCATTTGCTCCATTGTAAATATTATTAAATTTATTCTTCCTTTTCAATTTTTTGAAGAATAGTATCCTCGTCAATAAATTGCTTCAAGTGTTTTAAATAGTAACCAAAGCCAATATCTTTTAGATCTTGAATAAGTTGAAAAAAATTTAATATTTCAATGTATTTGTTGCAACAGAGGGCAGCCTTTACGAATTCCTCAGATTGATTACAATAAAAGTCTATCCACTCCGGACCACTTGCCATACAATATGAGAAATAGGTTTTTGAAAGATTACTAAATTTCTCCTCTAATAATTTAACTGCAATCAGCAACTCAGCCATTTCATTTATTTAACATAATATTTTAAATATGTAGGGGGACGTCTCTTGCGAATAGGATTAACTTTCTTTGATAATACCTGTTTTTTATCTTCGTATAATTGAAACCTCTTTTGGGTTGCAATAATAGCAGGTATAAATTGGCAATCTTCTCCTATAAATTCTATTAGGTGGCTTAATTCTCCTACAAAGTATGATTTCCCAAATGTATTGAAAAACGTAGTAAGGCTTATAATTCCTTCTAAATAATCATCATAACAGTCAATTGCTTCCAAATAATCTCGTTTCAGTGGATAAAACAGCTTGGTGTATTCATCTTTCGAAATCACTTCAAAGAAATTGAGATATTTAACTTTTAACTGTCTGATAGTTGTAGTTAATTTTTCGCGATTACACATAATTCACTTATTACTTGACACATTTTTTCTTTTTGTTTTATACAAAATTGGTGGAAAAATTCAAAAATAACTTTTTACGCAACTCGAGCACAGCTTAGTAAATGTGTCTCGGCATACTAAAATGATCATGATGCACCTATTTATAAGACTTAAGAATGCAAAATCAAATGTGGGAGAACAAAGAGAAAAAATTAAAAAATATGATGCGAATGAGAATAAAAGGGGAGGAAGTTAAGAATGAGGGACATGAGAGAGAGGAAGAGGAGGAGGAGGAGGCGCTCCCCTATTATAACTACTTTAGTTGTAATATGGTACGTAGGTGTTTAGGAGCCTAAACTTTTGGCTAACATTTGATGTACGATATTGTATACTTGGTTGCCACCTAATGTTATGTGCTGAGTGGTTGCTGATTTTTGGTGGCATTTCCTACACATGTCCGATTGGATGTTAGGATCCTTAATTATGAACTTCTTGTAGATGTTAGCATTTATAACCTGATTCTGAATCGCACCCATGAATCCTTTAATTTATGGTAAAAGCAACTCATTGCTTAGCCACTTGTTTGATGCCGTTTTACGGAATCGATAATCAGTCGTTATTTACACCCCTAGTGTCCTTGCTTGCATTTTTTCTGTTTCTTCGCCAGTACGTTGTTGGTGCTTGAAGGTGTGGCGAGATCTAGCCTAGGGCTACTCTATATCTAACCATACAAACCACAAATAGTAGTAAAACTGTATAAATAAATTCAGTTTAACTTAATATATCAAAATATAAATATCACACATCATAATACATAGAATTAGAGAATTTACAAAGAAGATACTGATTCGAGTTGAGAGCAATAATAATGAAAAAATAAATAAATAAGTAAAAATAAATTCAACAAATAAAATTTTTGTATATCTTGAGGACAGTTTGACAGTTTTCCGAAACGAGACAACTTCTAGTTAAAATTTGAGTTTATTGGACAATGCATTCTAGTTCCAAATACTTAATAAATAATTAATATGAGTAATAATCACTTAGCTAAAAAATGCCATCAGGTTTTTTTGAGTGAATCGTTTAGTGTTGTTACTGAAAATTTAGGTATGTCGGTTGTGGTTTGGAAGTGCTGCTACAGCTGCACAATACAAAAACCTGTGCAACCTGTCTAGGGAGTTATATTCGTGTGTTATCTCCATAAGCATGAAATTGAGGGCAGCAATAACCCTGTCGATACTCTTTTACTTCCAGGTTTTGACAGCCTGGGCCTAGACGTCGGATTGCTACTCTCAAATTCCGATAATGCCCTTCTCACTAATAATGAGCCTCACCAGTAGAGTGATTTTGACCTGGTTGGTCACGTTTATGGCTATATTCATTACACTCGATACTTATTAAAGCATCGAGTGTAATGAATATATTCGATATTCTGCTCGCCATTTTTCATATTCAGGATGGTGTTCATCAGCGCACAGAAATGGGCAACTAACACTTTTATTTTAATTCAACTCATATAAGAGCTATTGGTTTGACTGTTGATTGCAATATTATAAAATAATTTCTTTCACTTAAACATCGTGCGCTTTTGAAGAATCTATCGTTATTTGCAGATAAGGAATATTATCATATATACCTTCTGCTGTAGTTGGTCACTTTGATTAAAAAAGCACTTCATAAACAAAAGTCTAACAAGAACAAAATATGGCATTTCTATTTATTTTTTATTCTCAGAAGAGATTCCTTTTCGTGCCCAATCCTTTTACGTCTGGTATCGGCAATTGTTCTTTTCCTTTACTTCAGATATCGAATACAACTTTTATAAGAACTTGAACATAAAACTCTCGAAGTTTGTGGCTTATAAAAAAAATAAAAGACTTTTTCGTGGGTATTTAAAATTGTCAACAAGAATAACCTAAAACAGATTACGAAAAATATCATGATTTATAGTAATAATAAGTTTACGAGACCATAATAGAGGTTTATTATGATCTCGTATATTTATTCAATTTATAGTGTGATATACTTATTATTAATATACATCATGACATTTTCCGTGATCTGTTTTAGGCATTTCTTGTTGCCAGTTTTAAATATCCAGGAAAAAGTCTTTTATTTTTTTTTATAAGCCACGAACTTTGAGAGCTTTATGTGTCAGTTCTTGTAAAAGTTATATTCGATAGTGTTCAATATCTAATATGTCAGTATATACTTGTCTATACCCACTTTTAGTGAATATTATGAACTAAATATTAGATATCTCATTAATTAATTGATTGCTAGCACTGATATTAAACTAATAATTAAAATGAAAGTAAATAAAGATAAAAAAATAACAGCCAAATTACCATACATAAAATTAAACTGCAAGACCTTGTTAAAAGTTAATCTGAGATTTCTCTTTTCGTCAAATGAGATAGTTAGCACTTTGACAAAGGCATATTAAATGAGGACCTTTTTTAAAATGGTAACGATGGCGATGTTAACGCTTTAAATAAATTTACCAAAGCGACGACTTTATTAATAAATGCAGAGGCCTCGCGGTTTATCATGTTTACGGTTTTCTCCCTCGCTCGGCTGAAAATATGAAAAAAAAATCTCTGAAAGTAGTTACCGGAAAGTCAGTTATCCTTTTCGTTTAAGAGGGAATTATATTTTCAGGAAACACCGTACACTGCGTTATTAAATTATATGATGAGCTTTTTGTATCGCTGTTGGCTGCCGGCTGAGGGCGGCTACTCTTTTCTTATAATAATTTTAAATTTGCTGTTTTAAAATGATCTTTACACTAAGTAGCTCTTGAATGATTGCTAGAAGATTACGAACTTTTTAAAGTTGAAATCGAAGACGCAGCATAATTTTCTGGGTAGAGTCATAACCGAGTAATAAATTAATTTAAGCACTTGAGGAACTTTACTAAGAAAATTCACATCGTTACTGAAAAAGTGTTTGCCTTTACAATACTTCCTCTATATAACCCATATAATACATTAAATAATAAGTACAATATATGGGCCTATTATACGGGGAGTAAAAATAGCATATACATGTCTTTTTTATATAACATTTCTAGCAAAGTTTTTCTCTTTGTCAGGTATTTTTGATATAATTTGTTACATACATTAAATGTATTTCTTGAATTTTAACTTTATGACGTCCAGACTATTTATGTTTGCCTACGGAAGAAGTGTAGGCTCTTTTTTTCCATATTCTTCTTGCATATTTGAACAAAACGCAAAATCAGTAAATTAGCGTTTATCCTGAGCTACCCTCCTATAGAAATCCACTAGGTACAGGCAAAACACTTTATATACTCATATAATTATTTGGTAATCACTTTAAAGCCCATACACTGTATATTTTAAGTTGTTACAAAACAACTGCTATATAGATTCATAAAATGTGTTGTGTGTAGTGGAATTCTATTCGAGGGAAGATGTCGGTACCGACAAATTTATAGATTATTTATCTGTTTTTATCACATTGATTGTCTTAAACAGTTTTTTTAAACGATAAATATTACCTGCATTGAATAGAACTTGGGAATCAGGGTCCACTTTAGGTGTGGGGTCAAGCCGAGCATTTGCCCGAGGCAGCAGTTTTCAATATTAAGAGAAGACTGAAACATTTTTAAGAGCTACATAATAAAGTTAAAAAATAACAAAATATAATATAATATAATATGGTTATAAAAATGGAGGCAAAAATAGAAATGCAAATTTATATATTAAAAAAATCTTCAAATTTCCTTTACTCGAAACTTCCTTCGTTATTAAAATCCATCCTTCTATCTGCAATAGTAGAGAATGATCATATTTAGGTTCGTTTATAGTCATTTAGTAGATACACATATAAATTGTGATACCTTTCACTTTTCTAGACAAAAGGAGCGACTCTTTATGCAAGAACTTGAAGACAATTCGGTAAAACCCTTTAGAGGAACTTAAACAAACACATACAAAACACAATTTTTGTGTATTACTAAATGACTATGTAAGGAACTCTCATACTCATAAGATCCATAACGAGGAAAGCTCCAGGTAGAGGAAATTTGTCAATTTTTTTATATTGTTTTTTAAACATTTTAATAGACCGCCATTTTGTTCCACCATATAGGATTCGTACCAATATATTACCAGTTTAACCCTATATCTCATTTAATTTTTGCGCAAAATTTTAATTGAATTGAATAAGAAGGTCTTTTAGGCTGATTTTTTAAACATTTTATTTGGCCGTTATTTTGTTTTGCCATCTTCAACTCCTACCAAAATTTTACCAATCCATCTCCACTTAAACCATATACTGAAGAAATTAACTGAATAAGCACTTTTTTAAAAAAATTATTAGGGGGCCATTTTTTTTCGTCATTTTGAATTCGTTCCAAAATTTTATTTCATTCCCATGTCACACTTGATTTTTGAGCAAAATTTGACGTAAATTGAAATAAATGAAGTAATTTTTTAATAATACTTTTTTAGCATTTCACTAGGCCAACATTTTGTGCCACGTGTTGGATTTTTACCAAAATACCAGCATGTCATCTCTATATGAGCATTCATTTTTTGACCAAAATTTGATGTCGATCGGTTAAGTAATTTTTATTTCCCTCGGAAAGGGAAGTATTGTAATCGTGAAAAAATCACCCTCCGATATTGTTTCTGATCTTTACTTTTCAAGGTCCCTAGATACCGAAAAACTTGTTTTCTCGATTCTATCGGTCTGTCTGTTGGTCTGTTTGTTCACGGTATAGTTAAAAACTACTAATTTGATGAACTTCACATTTTGGTCAAAAATTAAGTCATAAGGGGATAACCTGATAATATTTTGGTAAAAATCTAGTATGGCAACGTTAAAAAAATTATTGTTAAAAAAGTAAGTATCCAATTTACATTCAATTTTGCACAAAAATCTAGTGTTACATAGGAATAAACTGATACCAATTTTGGTATGAGCCCAAGATGTAAAACAAAATGGCCGCCTAAACTATTTAAAAAATCAGCCTGAAAAAACTGCTTATTAATTTTGTAGAAGCGTTAAGTAAGATATAGCGAAATATTCGTTGTGGTAAGAATTCAAGATGACGAAGCAAAATGGCGCAAAATAATCATAAAAAGTTGTTCTTACTCAGTTGACTTTAAATGTTGTATAAACATTTAATGTGATATAGAGATAAACTGGTATGAATTCAACATGATGGAACGAAATGTAAAAACTACTTATTCAATTTATTTTAGTTTATACCCAAAAATCGAGTGTGGCATAGGTAGAAACTGGCAAAATATTGGTAAGAATCGATATGGTGGACACCCTGGTAAGGCATCTGGTAAGCTGTCCTGTTTCCTAAAATCGACTTAACGCGCTTACTTAGTCATGTTAAGCTGCTGAGCTATGCACTCTTAAGTTCTTCATCATTAAGTATGGGGTTAATATTTCTTATTCTTGCACGGTTTAAATCGTAGGGGTCAAACCGCATGCTTTATACTGATAGTGTATTGGGTATTCATTCAAGCAATTTTTGCACATTCAAAACAGTACAGTTTTGCAGGTACATTTTTTTAATACTATATGGTGTTAACTTCTTAGTTATTATGTTCTCCATTGACGTTGCTTTCGGTTACCATAAATTGTTGTTGAAATTAGGCAAACTAAAAACAAGATAGTGTATCTAAATTGGGCTACAGGGCTGCTAATTGTGGCCAAGTTATTGGTGTAGATTTTTTTATTTTATGAATGTCCTAATTTCATAACAAGACTGTAGTGTGGTGTCATATTATTTCGTAAGGTAGGTACTTCTAAAATGTTTTAATCAAATCAGTCGTAGAAAAACCTTGAGTATTGTTAAAATTATTCATTTTTTTATTTAAATTGCCTTTTAATTATTTTTAAATGTATATATATATATATATATATATATATATATATATATATATATATATATATACAGGGTGGCCCATCGAAAACGTACCGCAAGGCATAACGGCCAGGGTAATTTTTTTTCAAAAAATCCAAAAACCCGTCAATTTTGTTTGTGAGGGGGACAACTTTTGCCCTTAAAATGATCGCAAAATTTTCAACCCTCTAAGCGGGGGTGTCATCCCCCAAACTTTTTCAAATGGGAAGAGGGGTCAAGTGGTACCGCAATGAAAAGGGCTTTCTATTCTCTATACATTCCCGCTTTGGTTTTGAAAATCGGTTCTAAAAGTCATTTAGAAAATATGAAGGATTGAATTTAAAATGTTTATTTACAAATTATCAGAGTAAATTAAAATTAAAAAAATTCCTTCGACCAATTCGCTATTTTTGTCCTGTTATTTTAGATGTTTACTGCTGATTTTAGTGATTTGACATGCCACAACGATCAGGTGCGGTAGTTGCTAGATAGCTGTTCTGTAACTTGTGCGTTTAAATTTCTCAATATCATTAAATTTTTTATCAATAATTATGGTGTACTCACTTGCAGAAAAAGTGGAAATAATCGAACTTTATTTTAAAAATAATGAATGTGGCAATCGGGTTGCGCAGATATTTAATGAACGACATCCTGAAAAACACCTTTCCGGCAAAATTTTTCGCGAGTTAGTAGCAAAATTTCGCGAAACTGGATCCCTTATGAATAAAAAGAGGCAGATGGAAAATCCTGTAGTAAATGAAGCTATGGAGGTCTTTGTATTGGGCCAAGTTGCATGGATAGTACGCTGAGTACAAGAAAATTAGCCAATGAGACCGGCGTGAATCGTACAAGTGTCCAAAGAATATTGAAAAAACACCATTTCCACCCGTATAAAATTCAGTTGGTACAAGAACTCAACGAAGACGATTTTGATCGCCGCTTGCAATTTTGTGAAACTATTAGTGAACGAGTGGCCAATAATAATAATTTTCTATTCAATGTGTGTTTTTCGGATGAGTGCACTTTCTTTTTGAACGGTGTAGTTAATCGGCATAACTGTCGGTACTGGGCTGAGAACAACCCCAGGGTATTTCACGAGGTGCACACACAACATCCTCAGAAATTGAACGTGTGGGCTGGTATTTTTGGAAATTCTATTGTGGGTCCTTTTTTTCTTCCTGGAACTCTAACAGGTGATATGTACTTAGATTTACTGGAAAATACCATCGACCCAGCCCTAACTGACATCATCGAAAATAATCCTGGATACGTTGAAGCGGAACTGATATTTCAACAAGACGGTGCACCTCCACATTACTCTCAAAATATGCGTAATTATTTAAACACTAACTTTCCCGGGCGGTGGATAGGACGAAGGGGTGCCATTGAGTGGCCTCCCCGGTCACCCGACTTGACTCCTTTAGACTTTTTTCTATGGGGACACATAAAAAGTAAAGTGTATAGCACTCCACTTGCCTCATTAGAAGATCTGCGAACACGAATTATTGACGTTTGTCGCGAAGTGACCCCTCAAGTTCTTCAGAATGTTCGAGAACGATTTGAAGCTAATTTGTATTACTGTATGGAGGTCGACGGGCAACATTTTCAGCATTTGCTTCATTAATACGGTAAGTTTTTTTTTATTTAATTCAATTTATGCGTTTTTTGAAAAATGTATTTTTCAAATTTCAATCCTTCATATTTTCTAAATGACTTGACCGATTTTTAAAACCAAAGCGGGAATGTATAGAGAATAGAAAGCCCTTTTCATTGCGGTACCACTTGACCCCTCTTCCCATTTGAAAAAGTTTGGGGGATGACACCCCCGCTTAGAGGGTTGAAAATTTTGCGATCATTTTAAGGGCAAAAGTTGTCCCCCTCACAAACAAAATTGACGTGTTTTTGGATTTTTTGAAAAAAAAATTACCCTGGCCGTTATGCCTTGCGGTACGTTTTCGATGGGCCACCCTGTATATATATATATATATATATATATATATATATATATATATATATATACATTTAAAAATAATTAAAAGGCAATTTAAATAAAACAATGAATAATTTTAACAATAGTCAAGGTTTTTCTACGACTGATTTGATTAAAACATTTTAGAAGTACCTACCTTACGAAATATTTATATATATATATATATATATATATATATATATATATATATATAACTAGTTAAAAAATGAGTACAACTAGCGCCAAAATGAAAAACAATACCAGAGTCACAACAGGAGCAAAACCGTCATTTGGAATTTCCAAGAGAACATTTTCGCCGGACTTGATAGTCTATTTACCACGGAGCAGCGTATAGCCACCTGTGGCGAAACTCATAACCCAAGAGTAGTAAATCAAAAGTGGAAAATATATAACGCGGAAAGAACTAGTATATAGTAGAAAATGGATTCTTTGGGCTTCTTGCTAGCCAGCGTACAACTCCTTGATTCCCAATCCATTTACCAGAAAATAAGGAATCAAGAATCTCTATCACTTCTCTTCCATTATGGGGTGGAGCATCATCTTTTTGCCACCATAGACGTATTCATACTTTTAATGGTTCTTTCGATAAGGCATCCATTATTTCTTACTCTATCAAATCTATATATTTTTGAGATGAAAGGTGACCATCCAAAAAAAATGGGCTAATGAACAAAATCATTCGCCACATTCCCACCCAAACACTAAACGATTCCCTTCCTTGAGGTCTAACTTCTTGATTTTGACGCCGATTATTCACAGACCAATAATGTTCATTGTGTCGGTTAACGGAAGTGGAAAAAGTGCATTCGCCCATCCAAATTATTTTATTCAAAAAATCACCATCTTCTAATTTATTTCATCCAACGACAAAATTCTAGACGTCTTTCAGAATCACCAGGTTCTAAAGTTTGCCTCACGTGAATTTTGAACGGCTTCTAAGCATGCGATCTAAGAGTTCGCCAAATTCTCATGCGTGATATTTCCAAATCATCTTCATTATCCGTAAGAGATGATCTAGGTGCATTTCCAATCTATAATATAGGAATTAGTAAATAATTAGTTACCTTTTAGTACGGTATTTTAAGTTACAGCATCTAAAATACGCGCTTATTCTTCCTGATCCATCCTGTATTTCTTTCTTGGTTTTTCAAAACATCCGTGCTAAATTCTTGTCAAGTCTTGAAAAATAGGAAAAATGTGGCTATTGCCTTTCAGGGTATTTCTGCAGAAATCATTGACTTGAAATTTGGGCCTTTCTATGACAAATGTAGTATATGCGGATCATATCACGTTTTGTAAACACGCAAAAGGCATTGTTATTGATAACACAAATCGAGAATAATCAAGATTTAAATAAGTAAAGAAAAACGTCAAAATAATCCTGCCATTTTAAAACAAAAGAAAATTCCATGGCTAAGTATGATGGATAAGAAGGAGTATTATTATATGACACTATTGGCCGGTTGCAGAAAGCTCAATTAAAGTTTAGAATGTTTAACGAAATGTCAAATTTGATAGACGGTTCCTAGACTTCTGTAAACAGCTTGTCAAATCCGAAAGCTCGGTTAAATATTCTAAACACCAATTAAGTTTTGTGCAACCGGGTCTATGCAAACTGTTTTTGTAGAACAGCACTAGAACAACTTAAAAAAAATAACGTCGGAATCGGATTGTAAATCTAATGGCGTCATCATGTAGTGGAGCAAAAATTGAAGTTTGTTTTAATCTATTACACTATTTACACTTAAAAATAGTAAAAATTGTGAGATTTTTCAAATTTTTTTTTTAGAAAAAAGTAAGATTTTCAAAGAATTTTTACTTTTAAATTATTCTATACAGCATAATATGCTATCGTTTAAAATTGAAAAAAACCTACACTGTTTGGGTTTATAAGGTTCATGAGACTCCAACTGTCTTTCGGTTTTAAAGTTTAATCCTTAATGTATGTCTAGCATGGATTAGAGAAATTCTGTTAAAACTTACATAATTTACCATAAACCTAATGTATTTAATTTTAATATTGGAGAAGGCTTAATCTGGGCAGAACTCAATAAAAAAGAATTAGATTTTTTAATTGGCGGATTAACTTTTTTATATTTATCATTTGTCTGTCATTAAACAGAAAAGCTTCGTTCCGCAGTTTTTACAAAACAGTTAAGATTATAGCAAGAATGATTTGAATAATTGATGGTTTTATGTGTATTTATGTTTAAAAAGTAATTAAAAGGTAATTTTAAATAATTAAGTTAAATATATATCTAAGGTCCCTAAATGCAATCTATTATCGACAGAGCCCGCCTTAGCGATTATGCCGCCCAGATTTGTCAAAAGGGAATTTAAAAAACTTTCAATTTTACTAAGAAACATTGAATTGAATTAGATTTAATTTAAATGCCCAATTACATTTTGTCCCAAATAGATATTTTGTCAATTATTTAACAAGAGATTATAATCTTTAAATTATATAATTTTTTAAATAGGAATAACTTACTAGGTAGCTGCTTCCGCTTTTATTGAATTATAAATATTTGAATATTTTGAACGACCTAAATGTGGAGCAAAGCATCTTAAATATGGTAAACAGTAAAAAATTAATAATTTTAACAATCGTCAAAGGTTTTTCTACAACTCGTTTGATTACCTAGTGATCCAGAGATGCGGGTTCGGTCCCCGCTCATACCATAACTTTTGCTGTTGATTATAAATATTTCTAAAGATATATTTCACAGTTTAAAAATAAACTGATAAAATACTTCTATCCATATTTGGTTTATACGGGCATAACGTAAAATTATAAATTTACTAATATGGACGGTACCGAATGGCGATGTCAGATTTGACGTCCAGTCAGGAACGCCGCGCAATAAGGTTAGAATATTTGGTAGGATCAACAATGGTTATGATACTGGTTGGTTTGAATATGTACAGGTTCTAACGAATTGCTTATCGGTGGTACGATAGCGCAATTGGTTAGAACGAAGGACTAGTGATCCAGAGGTGTGGGTTCGATCCCCGCTCGTACCACAACTTTTGCTGTTGATTATAAATATTTCTAAAGATATATTTCACAGTTTAAAAATAAACTGATAAAATACTTCTATCCCTGGGAATGCTATTTTTAGCCAAAACTAAAATCATATATTCCACTACCACAAAAAATGTTTACACGCGTTTTGTTGGAAACTCCTAATAAATCTAAGTGCTTTACAGTATAAAAAGAGGTACTATCAATTCGATAAGTTTTATTTTCGGTTGTTTAGCTTTAAATTTGTTATAACCATCTATAGACCTTAAAGTAATGCTAGCCTTGTTTGCCCACAAAAATGTTGAATCTGAAAATAAAGAGTTAAGGGAAATACCGACCTTTATAGGCCTTAGAGGCTCGACTGTTCTGATACGGGAACCTCATTATATAAAATTTCTGCTCTACTTCAACTAGGATTTTTAGTTGATGGTATCAATCCATAGACACAGGATAGTCAACAGAACAATGTATTTAAAAAATATATATGGTTTTCTTTTAAACTTAATGTTTTATCTTATATGGATTTACTAGGGATCAGTAGTTCAAAAGTAAAAACCTTTTTTAAGTAGGTTAGATGTGTTTTGTGATAACTATTATAACTTTAAACTAAAATACTGAAAGGTTTTTGCTTTTTTATTTAGGTCGCTTGGTTACATAAAAAAATGTTGAAGTGGAATTTATTTTGAAAATACTACAAATAATATTGTTACTAATTTAATAACATTCACATTGCAAAATAGAATCCGGACAAAGGAGGCATGTGCAAAGTAGTTTTGGACACACGTTTACAAAATTCACTTCAAACAGTCAAGAGTTTAATAAAATCCAAGAAAAAAATCGGTGAATTCACATTTACCCACAACATCCTCGTATTAACTCCACTACTTATAATAAACAGTCTATATATGCGTATGTATAATTATTTGGTAATAGCTTTATACATATTCTATAAACTATATTGTATATCTTTTTTTTAGTTTTTAATTTAATTATTACTATTATTTATTTATTTTTCATAACATTATTTTCTACATGAAAATAAGGTTCTATTCCAGGAAATGGAATTTTATCATTATTCAAAAATTTTATTAAGCCGCCATTTTGTTTTGCCATATAGAATTCCTACTAAAAATTTACCAGTCTAACCCTGTTTAACACCTTATTTTTGTGCAAAATTTCAAGTCAATTCGCGAAGTAGCTTTTTACATTTCACCTCTATATCACACTATTTTTGCGCAAATCCATTCGAAGTGGTTTCCTAATAATGACTTTTCCTTCTTCCATTTTGTTCCACCGTATTGGATTTTTACCAAAATGTAACCATTTTATGAGTCTTAATTTTTGACTAAAAGTTGAAGTTAATCAAATAAGTAGATTTTGAGCAATGCCGCAGAGAGGCGGACACACAGACTGACCGACAGAGTGACGGAAATGGAAGAACATGTTTTTCGGAATCCAGGGACCCGAAAACGCAAAGATCTTGGAGGGAGATTTTTTTACGATTACAATACTTCCTTCTTACGATGAAAGTAGACATTTAAGGAGTAAAAAAAGTTAAAAAAATAAGGTAAAAACGGCTTTACTTTTAACTCCTCTCTTCACGCTCTAAATGTTTTTATTGATTTTGCGAGGTTTGTTGTTTGGTTCTGCGGTAGTTAAGAGGATATTCGTGTAGGTAATTCTAAAACAACTCGTTGACTTTTCAATGTCTTATTAATCGACAAAGAAAAAAATGTCCCAAATAAAAACATGTTGTATGTAAATTATCGGAAATACAATATTTTATTTTTCCTGATTCCAAAAAAATTAATCTTTTTGTTTCATGAAAAACTGTAGGCTTCCGGATGTTCTGTTACAAATATCGATATTTTTATTTTAAGTTTTTAATCTCGTTTGCTAGACTAATGAAGTTTTTGTCTGTCGCCCTGTGTCTGTCATTTAAGTTAATTTGGCACTGGAATGAACCAGCTAGTCATATTTCCATTTTTTAAAGAAATACCCTGCAGATATAATGTGTCTTATGTGTAGCAGCAGACTCGAAAAATTTAATTTCACTCCGATACCCCTTAAGAGTGAGCTTGCTTATCTTTCTCAGTATTTAAATTTCGAGTTACATTCTTATTACTATAAAAATTTCTAAAGTATTCTTATGTTCAGGAAGACTCTATTTATCAAAAACATACTGTCTCAGGCAGTATACTAGACCAAAGTCGGCTTGTCTATGTTTTATACATAGACTTTCAAAAAACTTTTATACGAGTCCGCGAACTAGCACTTGGACTTAACTCGACATATATTAAAACAAAAAAAATAAAAACTTTATTACATTAAGTTATACGTTAATTTTTTATTTAACGATAATTTATGTCCGTGACTTTATCTTCCAAATCCTCCTGGTCCTCCAAAACCCCCTCCTTGTTGTCCAAATCCTCCTCCTTGTCCTCCAAAACCACCACCTTGCCCTCCAAAACCTCCACCTTGTCCTCCGAATCCGCCTCCCTGTTGTCCAAAGCCGCCTTGTCCTCCAAATCCACCTCCTTGTCTTCCGCCTGCAAAGCCTAACATTCATGAAATATTTTATAATTTACATATGTAATTACTACTACGAATAAATCAATCAAATAAAAGGCTATATTTAGATAATATTTAGGTATAATCGAGTTCAGACTACTGTAGCGTAACTAGGTGGTACGTCTCACCCCTCCTAATCTACCAAGTAGTTAGTATTTTGCTCAGAGGAACTCTTAAGAAATATATTCAAAATTAACTTTTACATAATAATTTTATTGACAATGACATTAAACTAAAAAGTTGTAGACATTTATTTTAATTTAATTTAATTAATAAAAGGAAAAAGGGCGATGCTCCCCACGCCAGTCGGTTAAAGTTTAATTACGATTAGGAACAGCAATTTTAAAAAATATATCGATATATCGTATCTCTTGATATATAGAAACTATCTATCGATGTGATGTAGGCAAGAAAAATTTCGACATATTGATTATATCGATATATTTGTTATCCAATGATTAATGCGCAAATGTCGTTTCAAATACATTAGTTGCACCCACTAGCGCACTCGGGGGGCAAAACATATATCTGTACTAAGATAAAGCATAATAGATTTTTAATTGTTCAGAAGCTGCGGTACATTAAGTGTATTATTTTGTCGTTCATATATTAGAGTGAGAAGTTTTTTGAGCAGTGCCGGCACGAGGTTTAGAAACTGAGGACCAAAGTAATCTTTGGGGCCGTGTGTTTTGCTCCTCCTGATCATGGCTCGTGTCAGCCCTGTTTTCAGCATGTATTGACTGCACTGTAAATAATTGTTAGTTTTTTGGTGAAATATTTTCAAATTTTACTCTTTGGGGGGTGCCATATTATTAATCATAACGAAAATTTGTTCCATGGTCAGCTAGACTTATGAAATTTAGTGAGGAATATTTCGTCTCCATAATCGCAACTAAACCAAACAAATTTTGTAACTGTGAGTTTCTGAGTAAGATAGGAGATGAGTATTGTCAGTTGTCGATGTCAGTAGAGAAGCGGATCTTAGGAAATATCCAAAACAATTTCCCTGAAATTTCCATTTTTTTTAAGTGGAAAAGTTGTATTTGCCTATTTTTGCTTTGACATTAAAATAACATTTTGCACTAAAACTGACGTTAACTTTGAACACAAACGAGACTCCTTTATGATACTATAAAGTATATTGATCTCTACTAAATATTAGTTAATCGATTATTATATTTTCAATAAAAAATTTAATTACTGTTTTGAAATTTTAACAGATAACTGAAATATAAATAGAATAAAACTTTTTATATTTTTCTGGAAATTTGAAGAATTTTCTTGGACATTTCAATGAACATTTTACCTGACTTACTTTTCCGGGAAACGATGCCTTGTCAGTGTCAATAACGTCACTAATTATGTCATTTATTCCATTTGCCGATATATCGCAACAAAATATCGGTATAAATATATCGATATATATTAAGGACTACATCGTTGCTATCCCTAATTATGATACACAATTTAAAATATTGGAAAAGTATTAGATTAAATAGTGTTGATTATTTTTCAATTTTAAATTGATTATTTCCCTTAACTTTCCCTTAATCCAATCTAAATGGTCTAGACACGCCACTGACTGAATATAAATGTATGGACATTTTATCTTTATGTATTAGGAAAATATTCTTCCTAATCGTTCAATAAAATATTTGAATGTTTGAGCTTGTTTATTTCTGGAGGCCCCCATGGATTTAATTTATGACCTTTATTGTACCTATGTAAAAGTGAACATTCGGTTCTTTTCTTTGACGTACTAATTAAATTACCTATTATTTTACCAAAATATCTGCTTGTTTGATCCATGTACGTATTGGCACAATCTCCACAATATGGTATGGGCATGTCCCTATTTTTTTAAGTTAATCGTATTTTGTTTTATTATAGTGTTATAAGTGTTTTGTAAAAAAAATGGTTTCAATTTTTACAGTTTAAACAATAATATTATTATTATGGATTTTCTCCGAGTATCCCCTAACGTGATTGTGTAACAATTGTGTAAAGTGCTAATTTATTTTCTTTAGACATTTGTTCATGTAATTATGTAAAGTAATTGTTTTATTTGGTGCTTAATCAAATTTTCGGACAAATTGAATTTGTTATATTTTGACCCCCCTTGATCAGGTTACGCTACTACCGAACCATGGAAGTAAAATACTTAGCAAGCAAAAGTGATCTAAAAATACTTTCAGTGAATGTGTCCTATTTTTTGTCATATAGCTCTGACATAGTATGGTAATAAACATCGAAACACAAGTTTTACTTGTTGTGGATTCTCTATTAAATTAGATTCACCAAATACAAAAGGAGCAAACAAATTATTTGGCTACGTGAACTAAATTTCTTAATTTTCGATTAACTGTTAGATGTTAAACAATTATATAGATAGCTTACAATTTTACGATTATAAATCCATTTTTCGTGATGCTTCATTTAATGCAATTTAATATATCATATAGTATTATAAAAATCTTAAAAAATAACTTGTACGTGCAGTATAGGAGAATACATCATTGCAGATGTATCTGTATCTCAATACTCACAGAGACTTTAAATATGCATATTGATACCTTACTCTACACTTTTGTATTGTTCCTTGTAATAGACAGGTTATCAATATCATCTGCAGATCAGTAAACTAACTTTTGGATTACTCTATAAGTCAGAAATATTTTTTATTTTGCTGCAGAATAGCTCAAATAAAAACACCTTTAAAAACTCTAGCTACCACGGAAAATAACCACATTGGTTTTTAGAACTTTCATGGTGTAATGAATAATTATTACGCAGCAAATAGATACCGTTTTCATAAATTATTTCAAATCTTTCTTATAGGTTGTTTAAAGTATTTATATATTTGTTCACGAATTTTTAAAAGGATCGTGTAACTCAGAAAAACCAAGAGAATCATTTTCAAAAATAAAGTCGTAATCCCATTTTTATGTATTGTGGCAAGTCAAAAAAAAAATTAACAAAGCTGAGCACATGCAAGATGGTTAGAGTAACAAGCTTATCTGTCACTGCACGAAACAGCAAAGTTTTTACCTTAAATATCGGTAAATTCGCCTTTGTCCCAGTGCGAGAGGGGGGGTTCGCACTGATGATAAGGAGCCCTTGATTTTAACTTAGTCGTCAGTTATTTGCCGGCCCTCTTTTTGAAGCTACATTTGTGTATTAATTGAAAATTATGAAATTTTACTTTTAAGTTATTACCAATAAACTAAACTCCTAGACACGTGAAACGGATAATCAAAATATTTATTTTTTTGATTCCGAAAGAACCAACACTGATTTTTGAGTAAAATTTGAGGTCCATTCGATAAACAGATTCTTAATAATGACTTTAGCAATTCGTGAAGCTGTCATTTTGTTCCTCCATATTGAATTTTTACCAAAATAATTCTATTCCATCCCCATATGACCCATGATTTTTGACCAAACTTTAAGGTCAATCCGATAAGTTGTTTTTGAACTATACAGCGTAAAGGCAGAACGATAAATCGACCGACTGACAGATTGACGGAAATAGGAGATTACGTTTTTCGGGATGTAAGAACCCTAAAATGTAAAGATCGCCAAAAATATTGGAGGATGGTTTTTGCACGATTAATCAGATATCCAAACAGCTTCTGCAAAATATATTGTCTCTAAATAATTTTACCTAAATTTCCTCCTCATATGATTCATAAAGGAGTATATTAAGTTCATGTTTCAAGAAACTGTTCTTTTAAAATATGCATACCAAATACTATAACAAGGTTTGAGGTTTAATTAGCAAATAGTACCGAAGACGATTATCTTACAGTAATTAAAATCTTTTCGAATCTTTTTAAAGCGACTGGCTTGATAAATTAATATATAATGTTCAGTTCTTATGAGTCACCATAGCACCGGAACCACTCATTGAACCCCCGTTGTATTCCAAAAAAAATTATGGCTTTTATTAACGTCATTAACTATATAAACTCAATTCTAACATCTACTAACAAATTAATATTCAAAAACTTTTATAGGAACCTTTATAGGAACATTATCAGACCTAACTTCACTATTAACTCTTTCCATAATATGGAAATTTGCGATTAATAATCTTCAAGGGTTAGCTTGTCACAAAAAAAAATTGCACATTTTGATAAGGTTTCATGTTTTTCTAATTTGTGGTAGAGAGATAAATAAGTCAAAATTATTATCACTAAAACTAAATTATTCAATAAATCTCTGAAATATATCACCTTGACCTCCTCCCTGGCCACCAAAACCTCCTCCTTGGCCACCAAAACCTCCCCCTTGGCCACCAAAACCTCCCCCTTGGCCACCAAAACCTCCCCCTTGGCCACCAAAACCTCCTCCTTGTTGTCCAAAACCTCCTTGTCCTCCAAACTGAGGCAGACTAGATACTTGTGCTAAGCATATCCCACAGAGTAATAGACCTACCTAAAATAAGAAGAAATTATAAACTTCATTTCGGTACATTTAAAACTAATTTAGTTTATAATATAATATAATATAATATAATATAACATTATTCTGTTATTGTTTTCTATAGCCACACCTGATAAAACACAGATCTGACAACATTAGGACCAACGCGTTTATAATGTAAACTTGGCTCATAAAAAAAAACCCTCAGGCTACTCTCCGCGAGCATAATCTTATTTCGCCAACGCTAGACAGTTTTTTTTTGAAGTTTATGAACGTGAGATCAAAACGTTGGTAATTTATGTAATAATAATAGTTTATTAATATTGTCAAAAACGTCAGTCCTAGAGTACTGTGAAATTACAGATTACATTAAAATAGACTAAAAATTGAATACCGAAACCAATAGACATATATAAAACTAGTAAAAAGTGTGGGTTACGACAGTAAAATAACTGATCTCAAATATTTCTAGATATACACTAGCGCCTAGGTATTGATTAGATATGTTCCACATATCGAATTTACTGTGTTATGTAACAACTATGTATTATAAACAGAATCCTGCCTTATAATAACATTTTTGCTTGTTGAGTTCATTTTAATATACGTATTATCTTAAAGGCTAAAACATTCAAACATAATTAACAAGAGAAACAAAAGTATAACTGCATGAAAGTTCGAACTGCGGACTTTAATTATGTCATTTTTACCAAAAAAACACAGTAGCTGGCTGCAGGATTGTTATTATGCTTCTGCGCAATATATTCGGTTTTAAATAAGATTCTTGTCGGCAATTATATATAAATATCCACAGTTACTTCTACTTATGTATATTTGAAGTAACTTATAATGTGAAATTTAACGTCATAATAAATTTAAGAATAGATGTGTAGCGGATTTAGGACAAAAATTAAAAAAAAACCTTTTTTCTTAAAAAAGAGCCAACGTTTCGATTATATATTTAGTCTTCTTCAGGGCTATTTTTAAATATAGTATTTATGTCAACACACAAAAGTATATACATGTCCATATGAAACCTAAGGAAGACGATGACAATATATTTACAAGACAATCCCGACGTTCAATATGGACAGACAACAGCAACTTCTTTTTGCAGTAACTATTATTTACTAACACAACGAGGGATCAAAATCTCTATAGGAGCAATGCGATAAAATTCATATCTCATATACAGGTTACCCAAAATATATATAATAATCATAATTATTCTACAGCCTTGACATTACATTTTACATTAAAAAATTTTCTTAATAAACGCTACGCATATGACCATGTTAGAAAAAAAGTTGGAGTGTCTATGTAATTATGTTATTTATCATATTTTTTTTCAAACAGTAACAGTAACTATTTTTTATAATTTTAGTGACTTTTTTAATTTTCTATAAAAAACCGAATGTAATTTCCTAAATAATACCCAACTCAATCGAAAAAATAAGATGCTGACAAAAATAAGATGCTGACATCAGAAGTGGTTGTCTACATTCTGTATTTCCTCCATATCATAATAATCCCGCATGAAATAACAAAACGTACAGTCTGCAGAGTGTACAACCAATTCATTTCTCTCATTCACTGTTTAGATTAACAAAAAAATCTAAACTCTTATAGCAATAGTCACTAAAGAGTTTTATATCTGACCAAGCCTAACTTTATAGTTATTGATTTATGATGGCATATTCAAAAACGAGACAATTAATTTTTATAAACGTCAGAATTCCAAACTACGAACTAAAAGTTTTATGGTCATGACAATTAGAACTATTTTGATTCTTAAACCTTTTTAGTGAATATGCATTTCTGTTTCTTTAACCCTAATATTATTACTTGTTTCTCATTTTTTCTCACAAACATATTAATAATTTTATAAGATTGTTTAGAAAATTTCGAAAACTAATTACTGGAATCCTAAAAAAATAGTTACTATTGTACAGTCTCTCCATAGACTAGTTTAATTAAAAACATTTTAAAAGTAAACTTAAGCTAGAAAGATTATTCCGTACATTATTCGCAACCTGCTCTGATATTTAATAAAATTCGATTTCGTATGGATCACTTGCCCCCAAAATAAAATTTAAATATATTGCAAAAGCAAATTAATGCAAATAACAAAATACCAGTTTGTAACATTTTATTAAGGTACTTTAAACAAAACTATTATGTTTTACAGTTTATTATTATTTATGATTGCATTAGTTACTTCAACATAAGTTCTTCTTTAATTTTTTTTTGTTCACTACACCCACATCTAATTTCCCCAATCTAGAATAATATTATGTAAAAATTATTTTTATATTTACATTTTACATGAAATATAAATAAATATCTATCTGTACAAGGAGCCGAATCAAAGCGGGTTTACCTTAAACTTCATTTTCCAAAAATGTAATTCGAAAATTACTTTGTTTACTTAGTGTCTGCGAGATTTTTAATTCACACTAATATAGTTCGTTTGCATTAAACTTATTCCACTTAACTTACCTTAAATAAGGGAGAACTCATTTTTTCTTTCACTTTTTACACAATAACAAGACATATAAAGGCAAACCAGTGAATTGGTGATATAAACTACTTCTGAGTAACAACCAATCGTTTCACAGACTTTTATATAAATTTTGTGTTATATTATAATATACTGGCGAAGCAGTTCCCAGGAAGCTCAAATTTCAATATTACCCACTCACAAGCGATGCATATACTCCCTGCAAGCAAAATTTATTTCGTTAGAGATATACATTTCTTTTTTGGCAAGATATGAGGGACGAGATCAAAACGTTGGTAATTTATATGCGTCGCAAATTCTTCCTTTTTTATTTTTTGTGGCCCTGCACCTGTATCTCTTCCCACTCACATTAGTCCTTAATAAAATTGTAGTTTTGCGTTTTTCACAATATCTACAATAGATAATACTCAGAATAGACGATCCGTTCCAATGTAAAATATAATACCCCCTAAATGGATCAAAATTTTGTTGACTCTTTGACATCAAACCAAATATTGTTGCGTGCGTTCTAATTAAATGGTGGCTGATTGACTAGCTTATTTGTACCTGATGGACTGTCTATGCGAAATATAATCGATCCTAAATAATTTTAAATAAATATCCATCTATACACGAAATTAAACCTAAGGGAATTTAACTTAAACTTTATTTTCCAAAAAAATACTTGAAAAATTAATTTGTGACCTTACTTAATGCCATATTTTTAATTCACGCTAAAAAATCTATTTTTATTAAACGTATTCTATTTGACTCACCTTAAGCAAGGGATAACTCATTCTCTATTTCTCTTTTTACACACTAGCAAAGAAAATAAAAACAAACAGGTGAATTAGGGATATAAACTCTTTCTGAACAAAGACTAATCGTTTCCCACACTTTTATATAAACCTAAAATTTTCATTCACACGTAATTGTAAGTTGCGTAAGTATATTGTTTTATTTATATTGATTCGTTTCTGTCAGTCCATCAAAATTACCGGTTTATCATTTCGATGTGCCACTAATAAATTCATAGAAGCGAAATATTCTGCTAATTAGCACCTAATTAATTTGTAGAACAACCCAGTGTAGTGGCAGATTTTTAGACACATTCAATAGTACCTACTTTAAGCATAATTTTTAAATACTTAAGTGAACAAGACCTACTTTTCCTGAGCAAAGTTAATATTAACTATAGTAAAAAATCGGTAATTTCCTTTTCCCGTAACTTCTCTAGTTATGAATATTTCCTTTTATTCGGAATAGTGGAGTTTGCCCCAATTTAGTTCAGTAAATAGTCATTTAGAAACACATATAGTATACTTACAAATATTTTTATCAGGCTCCATTTTGCTCCATCATATTGGATTCCTACCATTATTTTACCAGTTTCTACCTGTGCCACACTTGATTTTTGGACATAATTTAAAATAAGTTTCAATAAGCAGTTTTTACATTAACACACACCAACATTTTGTTAGGTCATGTTGAATTCGCACGATTTTATTCCTATATCACATTTAATTTTTAACAATTAAAGTCAATTGAATAAGATTTTTTTTACGTTGATTTTTTAAAAAAATTATTTGGCCGCCATCTTAAATTCGTATCACAACTTTACTAGTTTATATCTATAGATTTTTTTTAAATCAATCTAATGAGTAGCTTTTAAGGCCAATTTTTTTAAATATTTTATAAGACCGCCATTTTGTTTTGCTATCTTATATTCATACCAAAATGTTACCAGTTTATTCCTATGTAAAATATGAGGAAATTGGATAATTAGTTTTTTTAGTAACGTTTCATTAGGCCGTCATCTTATTCAGGCATTTTGAATGTTAACCAAAATATTACCAGAACATCCCCATATGACTCTTAATTTTTAGTT
Source organism: Kuschelorhynchus macadamiae (assembly GCA_030620095.1). Lineage (NCBI taxonomy): Eukaryota > Metazoa > Arthropoda > Insecta > Coleoptera > Curculionidae > Kuschelorhynchus > Kuschelorhynchus macadamiae. The sequence goes on from JAUTXW010004383.1 coordinate 29,011, forward strand.
CAAATTGGAAGTCACTCTGTTGAGTAGCTTTTAAGCTACACGGCGAATTGACAGACAGACAGTCGGACCGACGGAATTATTAAAAATATTTTTTGGCATCTAAGGAGGCTAAATCCTAAAAATATGTAAAACCTGAAAGGGTGATTTTTTTTCAAGATCACAAAATATTTTATTTCACCGTCATTTTGTTCCGCCATCTTGAATTAGTACCACAGTTTGATTTCTATACCACAGTTGGTTATGGCGTACAATTTGACATCCGTCCATTCGTACCAAAATTATACAAGTTAATTCCTACATAAAACTTGATTTTTGAGGAAAATTTGAGAGAAATTGGATAAGTGTTTTTTAAATAATAATTTCGCCAGGGCGCCATTTTGTTTTGACACATTGGATTTTTACTAAAATATTTCCAGATTATCCCCATATCACCCTTAATTTTTGACTAAAATTTGAATTTAATCTGATGACTAGGTTTTAAACTATGCCGCGAACTGACAAACAGACAGACAAAGCGACAGACGGACCGACGTAATTGATAAGACATATTTTTTTGCATCTAGGGACGCTAAAACTTGAATATACGTAGAACCTGAGAGGGTGATTTTTTTCACGATTACAAATATTTTATTGGGCCATTTTGTTCCGCCGTCTTGAATTAGTACCACAGTTTTACTAGTTCATCTCTATTCCAAGAATAATTATGGTACACAATTTGAAATCAGTCCATTAAGTAGTTTCTTCGGGCTGAATTTTTTAATATTTTATTGAGCCGCCATTTTGTTCCGCCATTTTGGATTCGTACCGAAGTTTTACCAGTTGATTTTTATATAATACTTGATTTTACAATACTTCCCTTTTACGAGGGAAGTAAAATTACTTAGCCTTACTGCTTGGTAGAAAATTCTAGATATTTTTTGCGACAGAATTCCCCCAGCTTCACTGTCATAGCAAGGTAGACAGAGGGGCAGCTGTCGTTATATTAAAAATACTTTACGGTACAACCACGACATAATGTATATTTGGTTAAAATTTAATTCGAATTTGACCAATGTATTAATACCTTCATGGATGATTCTAGGGGTGGGCGACATTTTATGATTAAAGGCGCCATTGCGTGAGTTTTTTATTTGCATTTTTTCTAGTCACCTGTTTTTACCAATTACTTTACAATAGTGGAGAAAATGTTAATTTTGACAAAATGATTGATAAGGCGCCATTTTTTATACCTTGCACCACAAACCGACTTTTATATATGCGCTAGAATTTGCATGCATCTCAATGAACAGTATAATATAATCATATAATTTAAATCTTTAACCTCCCATCCCCTAAACAATTTTTTCTAGCTACGTCAGTTGCAAGCTCGACAGCAAAGGCCGCTCGTACCATTATTTTACCAGTTTCTGCCTATGCCTCACTTGAGTGTAAGTAAAATAAATTGAATAAATAGTTTTTACATTCACCGCCATTTTGTTCCATCATGTTGAATTCGGGCCGGATTGTTCCTAGATCACATATAATTTTGCAAAATTTGAAGTCAATTAAATTAAAAAAAAAATGTGTTGATTTTTTATACAATTTAACAAAACAAAATGGCGGCCAGTTTGTTCATCCATCTCTATAACATGCTTGCACAAAATTCGAAACTAATCAAATAAGTAGTTTTTTTTCTGGCTGATTATTTTACAATTTACCAAAATTTTTTTTCATCTCTATATCACACTTAATTCTTGCCCCTCATTTGAAATCAATCTAATAAGTAGGTTTGTCAGCTGATTTTATTAAATATTTTATTAAGCCGTCATTTTTTTTCGCCATTTTGGATTAGTACCAAAATTTTACCAGGTGATTCCTATGTAATACTTGGTTTTTGTCCAAAATTTCAAGGTAAATTGGATAAACAGTTTTTTAGTAGTATTTTTTAACATTTCTCTAGGCCACCATTTTGTTTTTTACGATAATGTTAATGTTTGACCAAATTTTGAAGTCTATCAGGTAAGTATTTCTTTAGCTACGCCGCGAACAGACAAACCGACAGACAAACAAACCAACGGAATTGGGAAAACATATTTTTTGGGATCAAGAGGCCCTAAAACTTGGAGATCTGTAAAAATCTGGGAGGGTGACTTTTTCACGATTACAATACTTACTTCCATGTTACAAAAAATCGTTTAAAAGGTTACTTGTGAAAATAATGATTCTTACAGATATGTGGAGACGAAAATAATGTGAATTGCCATTCCTTCGATAATTAATCGATGGCATGTAAATATTTCAAGTTAAAAAACATCTGTTTCCCGATAGAACTAAACCTATATTACTTTCAGACTAACCAAGCGACTATAATAAATTTAAATTTAGATTATCTGTAACCGTTTCAACTGAGTATAGGATAAAATTTTGAAGATTACGCAAAAAGTCTAAACTGTAGGATTTTTCAAGATTGACTATCGGAAAAATAGCTACCGAAGAAAATTATTGATGTGGTAGTGGTTTTTTTATAAGATTTGTAAAGTTCTCATTTTTAATATGAACACTAAATGAACGTACTGGATACAAAGTTACGATTAAATATTTGTAAAGACTATATCTAATGGCAGTAACTATTATAATCATTTAGCAATATATTAAGAATTTTTACATTACATAAAAATCGATAAATTTCTTTACCCGGAACTTCTCTCGTTATGATTTTTTCCATTTGTTAGGAATAGTGAAGTTTGACCCAATTTAGTTCAATACATAGACACAGTATATATGTGTTACATATATTGTCTTTTCATTTTTATTTGTTCCATCATATTGGATTCCTACCAATATTTTACCATTTTCTTTCTACCTATGCCACACTTGACTTTTGGGCATAATAAAATAAATTCAATAAGTAGTTTTTACATTGACACATACCGCCATTTTGCTACGTCATCCGTATCCTACATGAAACCCATATTATCAGTCTTGACCTCTTGGTCTACAGATATTTCCTAACCCCAAATAATATACCGCATAACAAGAAGATCGTTAACGAAAACCATTTAAAAACTTAATATCTGGGAAATATCTGCGAACCAACGGAGTAGTAAAGACTGATAATACAGGTTTCATGCAGGATATAAAATCTATATATGTGTCCTGAGAATGCAACAATAAAGTTGCGAAATGTCTTAATGAATCTAATATAACTTGTTATTTTTTAATTTACGTAAAAATTAAATGCAAAAATACGAAACAATAGAGAAAACTTATATTTTTGTTACTGTTCCCTACATCTAATATTATCTCTGGAAGGATTGTGGTTGGATATTAAATGTCTTCTACATGTCTGGCTTATCCCATGTACTAAATAAAACTGGATACGTGCCCACAGCTGCCTAAAGTTCTGGCACCATTATTTTGAAAAGAAATCCGCTGCTAATAACGAGTTTTTCTATGTCGTGAATAAATCAGCAAATGTAACAAAAATGGATCTCTGGCTAACGAATTTAATTGAAATTCGTTTCGTTAGGGTCGTCTGTTAATTAAAGCCTGTACATATGATGATGCCAATTTTATTTAGTAGGTCCCAACAGTGACGTCTCTCAAGAAATCTAAATTTAAATTATGGAAATTGGGAACATCAGCAACATTAATAGGATTCACATCGCATTTCTTAAATGCCAGTTTTCTGTTTCAGCTCTGATTTGAAGGTCGTTAAGCTGTGGCCCTCTATTGTGAAGTCCCCTGCTGTGGGTCAAACCAGCAGCAATCTTTAAATACTCCCCTAAATGTGATTCGCACATAATTGATATTTTATTTGCAAAAAATTAAACATTGATTATAAATGCTCATTGCGGGCTTCAAAAATCTCCATTATGTAATGATTCTGGAATCGTTTACTTCCTCTGTAGTAAAAGTTGTCTTTGCTCATGTGGCAGTAAGCTAAGCATTTTGTGGTCGATTCCAAGATTAGTAAGTAAAGGTCCCTGTAACCTCTATCGATAATTAAAATATCCCCTTTTGAAACCAAGCATAACTTTAAGTTGCCACATGTGAAAAAAGTAGGTCCGAGAATCCCTTTCTTTCTTATATTCTTATATTTTATTTCAATACTAGACAACTTCTATTTAAATAATTGTCTCGTCGTCATTATTACTTTATTAGATATCTTTATATTAGAAATGGGGAATCATAAATATCTATTCTTTAAAATATGATCCCTCAACTTTTATTATTAAATAAAAAAATACTTTTTTATCGTATCCTATATGAAATAACACAATTTATTACAATTATATTAAAATCCCACCGTTTCTTTACAAAATATGTAAAATGACTAAGAACATTTTTTTAAAAAACGGCTTTAAAGAGGTTCTTCAAAGTTGTCGTTCCGCCACCGTTTCTATAAATACTCTGTACAAATTATTTCAAATTAGCTTTGAAAAATAGCTACAGAGCTATCAGAACTACAAATGTAACTTATACCTGAGTATGTATACAATCAGAGCCATTCATAGTATAGCTAGAAAAAATTCTTTTAGCTTTGTATTGGGCAAAAATATTAAAATTATATTAAAACCCCACCGTTTTTTACAAAATATATAAATAAATACAAAATAATATTTACAAAAAAAATATTTTATGGATTATTTCAAATTGTCGGGCAACCACGGTGAAAGACGACTATAGGGCTGTTAAAATTGCTGAAACCTTTTACTAGAAAAATTAGTAGAAACAAATAATTGAAGATGTAAAAAAATAAAAATTTGCAAATTCATAACTTTAACATTCTGTATTTCTGAAACTATCTATCAGATTGCGTTGGGGCTATGAAGAAATTTGATCAGAACGTTGAGTTCTCTAACATATCAAATTTTGAAAAAAATAACAAAAAGCCATTTTTTATAAACTGTGTGAGGGGTCTTTATATTTTTTTTGTATTTAGTTTACTCAAACTATAAGGAACCAATTGGACTATCTAAATACATATTATAATTTAAGTGTACATACTGTGCAAGAAAAATAGGCAATTAATACCTTCAAAACGTTTCATTAGTAATCATTTCAAATATCAAATTTATTGTTACATAAATATCTTAAAACCTGTAGTTCCATATTTATTCTAGATAAGAAGTGTTTTAGATAGCTTCTCCTGGATACTTATTAGCTTATAAGACTTTTATTAATTGTTATAATTTTTATGGTTAGTAAGTCACTAAATTTACTTCACATTCTACAATTTCCAATTTTGACGATGTGCTTTTAAAGTCACCTGACTAGCTAGAAATATAGCTTTCGAAAGGAAAGGGCAGGACAAAATTATATTTGGCAGGAGGGGATGACGCCATCTCCCAACATTTTGAGGAGTTGGCTATGTTGGTTTTAGTAAACTTTAGTTGTGAGGTTTAAAATTAAATAGAGCGTTGGATGTTTTTTCAGTTTTGAGTAGGTTTTTTTCTCTAAGGTACCCTCCTCTCTATGAGTATCAAGGGACGCCTCTGAAGAAAAAGTTACTAAATAATAGGAGCGGTCGGCGGTAGGAGCAAAATAATATGCTCCTCTTATTTCCTCATCCGTAAAAATTATAAAAAAAAACAAAATAACTTACATAAGACTAAAATTCGTAACGAAAATAAGGTTATTACCCTTCGCGATCTCTTTAAAGACAAAAAGATATAAAATTGAAAAAAAAACAATTTTAGGAAATAGCTATGCCATCAAATTACAAGTAACCTGCGGAATATAATTTTTACTTAGGCTTCGCTGTATGTATTTGTGATCTGCTTTAATCCAATTAAACGATGAGTAATAAGTTTTTCTAATTATAATAGGTTTTCTATTTTCCATATGAACGTATCATTAATATCGTATTAGGATTTTTCCTGTTTAAAAAATAAATTATTAATATTACTATAATATTATTATTACGGTGTTCCGAACTAAATTTAACTGCTCTTAAATAATTAAGGTTAAAGCAAAAATAGGCATTCCTATTAACGAAAACACAGTTTAAAATGTGAAAGTGTCAAAATTTGATTTTAAAAAGTTTTTGTGTATTTTTGGTTTATGAAACTATTTTTTTCTGTAAATAAAGACAAATATTTAAACGTTTCAATTCAGATCAACTTAAAGGTTTTAATTCAGTTCTGTATTTGCGATTGAGTTGAACCTCGAGTTGAACTGAAGTGGATCGGAATATTTTTATCACGATAAAGACGGGGTTGGTATCGGACTGGATTATATTTTGACAGTTTTAAAGCAGATTTCTCTCTTAACCTAACTTCTTGTTGGAATCGGAGTTTGGTTCCCTTCTGTTTTTATTCTTTTGCGTGGTATTAGTTAATGTCGATAATTAAATTAAAAAGGCGACAGTTTTAGAACTTTTCGAATTTTACATTTATTTAACTGAAAGCAATCTGAATATGACATAATAACATCGTTGAATTGCCTAAAAGCGATATGAGGCCGCCTGTTATTACCCAACTGCGTATGCAATGGAACGCAATGTGTATGTATTTATGTTACCATGTCCATGTTAAGCAACTGGACCAGTTTTCACGAATGAGATAGCAAAGATTCGTTTGTATCCCCTGAGTGGTATTAGTGGAGCGGTATGAAAAATACGACCCAAGTCTGTAGAAATCATCAGCTGTTGTCACTACCTTTCGATTTTTGAATGAATTTAACTCACTTTTATTGAAGTTTTCCAGGGGAATCTGTTCAAGAGACCTACCGAGAAACGTGGCCGCCAAGGCTCGGAAACTGACAGGTACGCCACTTACATTAAAGACAGTGGCTCTCTTGTCGGGGTAATTAACAGAGATAAAGTGTTTGGATTTGCCACCGAAAGCATTCAGTGGCTCTCTTATAGTGTAAACAGGAATTAGGGCCAATAAATCTGTTATGGAATCTATCGTGACCTACTCGAACAGGAAGATCGATCGCGCGGTCGAATTTGTCCATGGGGACAGCAAGAGGAGGGACCAAGGAAGAATTTGCGTTACTGCAAAGGCTGTAAGTCTACGGTGCATCTAGCGGCCAACGTAACAACAAGGTGAACAGTAGGCTTCGGACAACTCATATATAAACTTTGGGACCATCCAATCTATGTCTCACTGGGGTCCACAGGAAAGAGCGCGGCCCAAAAGTTCGGGTGGAATCTGAAAGAAGAGTCAGCAAGAAATCATTTGCCACGTTAGGCAATTATCGAAACTAGCTTGCGAAAGGCCGAGAATCCTTATAAAACTAATATTATAAACAGTCAATGAGACAACGGATCTAATTCATAAAGAATACTTGTTAAGAGCGAAGCCAGTTTTATCTTAAGGAACGATTAGGAACTCTGGACGACCAACGAATGCAGGTAGTGAAATACAGGAAACTCCTATAATCAATACCCAAAGTCAAAACCGTTGTGAGTCACTGAGATAACAGAACTAATTCATATAAAAGGCAGTTGAAGGGAGCATTCGGATTTGCCTTCGGGAAATGGAAAGTTTTCCATTCGGTTGCATCTTTATTGATTTTGCTAATCATGATAATGGATTAGTCCGAAGAGTTCTAAGCCGACTTTCTCTTCCTACTTTGTGCTCGGTTAATCATGATCCATTATTATGATCGGTTTCCAAGTAAAGATTGTTACTCGAATGTTTTATAATTTGTTCCGTTTGGAGCCACAGTTTCCTTTTCATTTAAGATATGGTTAGTGGAATGATATAGTGTTCAGCTGCTACAGATTGTATACTTAGTTTTTTCTAGTACGTCGTTCATGTTTCTTAAGCCTGGAGGTATATCACTACAGAAAGCAATATTGCAATCTTGTCTATGATTTCGTCTACGAATTAAAGAATTGCATTTCCAATTACCATTCTCTTTCGTTTGAGTAGCATTTAGAAGGAGAATTAGAAATTTAACATTTGGTATATGATCAGAAGTACTGGGTTATTTCGCGCATTTTGAGATCATATGATAGAAGTTACAACTACGTATCTGGACAAAAATTGAAAATAGGCACATTCATATACAGAGACCAAAAAGGTCGCACCCCTATTTCTGAATCTCCTGGTATATTTTGAAAAAAACCCTCGGACATGTCAATTTTGACTTTTAAGGGGACATCTCTTTTACTGTAGCTGTATAATACAGGGAGATCAAAAATAAGATATTGCTTCACACTATATGTTATTAAATGGAAATACCCAAATTTCGTTTCATTTTGTAATTCTACATGAAGTTTTAATCAAATAATGTATAATAGGGTTTATGCCTACCTTCAACAGTTTAGAAGCTATTTGGGTGTTTGTAAATCTAATAATTAAATTTAATACTGATAATGTATTAGACGGTAAAAATAATAACCATGGATACCAATAAGAATATTTTGCAGTCACTGTCATAGTGTGTCACATAAAGTTGGCTTATTTTTTGTTTTAAATCGTTGAGTTAGTTGCGATAATTATTATTAAGCATTTTTATTCGATTCAAGAAAGGGTAGAAATAACAAAAAGGCTACTGACCGGTTGTGTAATGAGTTACATCCAGACAAAAATGTTAACAACCAGTAAGGAACGAAGCCACAAAAATAGCGGTTTTAGGACACGTAGCACTTGACAATACCCAACGCGTTCCGTCAACTGGCTGTTTCTTCTGGAGTTACGAGCACAACTATACAAAGAATTTTAAAAGATTTCACCCGTACAAAATAGAACTGGTTCACTAACTTAATGATGACGATTATGATAGGAGATTTGCAAAGAAATGAAGGGGGGGTTCAAACGGTCAAATATCACGAAAAGTAGTAAGAAGGATGCCTGTACCAACATATTTTCAAAGTTTCGGAGGGGATCCAGACCCCCAGAACCCCCCTGACTACGTGCCTGATCCAAATCTATATCCAAATAATTGCGCACTTTTAAATAGAAAAGCCCAAATTTTATTTCATGTTTTGATTCTACGTGTGTATAATAAGGTTTATACCCACCTTCAACCATTTTAAAGCTATTTAGGTTTGTAATTCTAATAATTTAATTTAATACTGATAATGGATTAGACAGTAAAAAATCGATAAATTTCCTTTATCCGGAACTTCCCTCGTTATGATTTTTTTTCATTTGTCAGGAATAATGAAGTAGTTTTAACATTGACACACCGCCCTTTTGTTACGTCATGTTGAATTCGTACCATTTCATCCCATTTTCACATTTAATTTTTCTGCAATAGAAGTCAATTAAACAAGATTTAAAAAAAAAAAATATCTGTCTCATTTTGTTTCGCCATCTTAAATTCGTTACACAACTTTACCAATTTATCTCTACATCACACTTAATTCTTCCACAAAAATTGTAATTAATTTAATAAATAATATTTTCATGCTCTCATTTTTATCCTCTTGTTGTTATATTAGAGAGGTGTATTGTTTGGGGTTAGGGGATCCAGTAAAAAAAACTTTCTTTTTTTAAATTGTCGATGTTTCGCAACTTTATTGTTGCACCTATAGGACACATTTATAGAATCTTTTTTTTTTCACTCTAACATACAGGATCGTTAACGAAAACCATATAGAAGCTTGATATCTGGGAAATATCTGCGGACCAATGGAGTAGGTAAAGACTGGTGATATGGATTTCATGCAGGATATAAAATGCCTGAGGAGGCAACAATAAAGTTTGCGAAATGTTGAAAATTAAAAAAAAAAATTTTTTTTTAATGAGGGAATTAATAAAATAATAATTTGTAGTACATAGAGACGCTAAAACGTGAAGATTTGTAACCTGAGAGAGTAATTATTTTTACGATCACAAAAATTTTATTTGGTGGCCATCTTGAATTAGTACCACAATTTTACTAGTTGATCTCTATACCACAATTAGTTATGGCACATAATTTGAAATCAAACCATTAAGTTTTTTCAGGCTGAATTTTTAAATATTTTAGAAAGCCGCCATTTTATTCCGCCATCTTGGATTCGTACCAAAATATTACCAGTTGATTCCAACATAATACTTAATCTTAATAATAATAATAATAATAATTTTTTCAACAAATCTTTAGGAGGCCATTTTGTTTCGCCATATTGGATTTTTACCAAAATGTTGCCAGGTCATCCCCATATGACCCTTAATTTTTGACCAAAATTTGAAGTCATTCGGGTAAGTGGTTTATTAGCTATGCCTCAAACAGATAAACAGACAGACAGACCGACGTAATTGAGAAAACATGTTTTTCGACATCTAGGGACCTTGAATCGTGAAGATCTGAAAAGATCTCGGAGGGTGATTTTTTCACGATTACAACACTTCCGTTTTACGAGGGAAGTAAAAATAATAATCAATGGTTTCTATAATAACAAAGCTTTACTGCAAAGTTAAAAACAAATCCGCCACTATTAGAAAAATCTTAAACTACTTACAACTAATTATAAACTATGATCAAAATACAAGAGTTCTAACCCACTACACCACAACTTGTTACGTTCTGGAAGTGCGTTTCGCTAACCAAGTTAGCATCATCAGCAGATGATATAAACTAAAGTAACTTATCCTAACCGAGACTATTTATAGGTAAATGTGGTCACACTTGGTTGCGCCCGACTGCACCGTTGTCAAGTAAACAATAGAGGGGACTATAGGGAATAGGCCCTCTGTCTTTATTTAGTGCGTTCTTACCACATTTAACTATTTCTATAATCTCAAATGCATCCAATAATCTATTATTAGATACCTATTTTTATCAACTTAAGATTATTTATTCCTATTTGGTGATTGTTTTCTAAAGCATGTTGGGCAACGCTTGACTTTTCTTTTCTTCCGTATCTTAAATGTGCCATGTGTTCTTTAAAACGAATGTTTATGGAGCGTTTAGTTTGCCCAACATATTTTAGATCGCAGTCATTACAGCTAATTTCATAGATGCCACTCTTCTCCTTCAAGTCGACTTTGTCTTTAGGGTTTCCAAGGAGATTTTTCAAACTGTTCTCCGTTTTGTAGGCTACTACTAGAAAAAGTATTTAAAAACCTACGTTTTTAAATACTTTTTCTAGACCTCTCGTATATCTGGGATCATATGGGATTACTATGAACTTAATGGGAGCCTCAGGTGCTTGAAGAGTAGTGGCATCTTTTAACAATTTCTTATGCTTATATCTATTTACTAATTTATGTACAAAATTACCATTATATCCATTACTTTTAGCTATATTTTTAATCCGATTCATTTAATTGTTAAAACGTTCTTTACTTAATGGAAAATTGACTAACCTGTGAGTTAAGAAATGAAATGCTGCCATTTTGTGTTGACGGCAATGAAATGAGTCGGATGTTATATACCTATCAGTATTAGTAAATTTCCTATAAATATCAAATTCTAATTTATCGTTATTTCTAATAACTAACGTGTCGAGAAAAGGTAATTGCCCATTGTTCTCCTTTTCATACGTAAAATTCATAGAAGGATATTTATTGTTTAATGTTTCTAAGAAAGTGTCCAAATTTTCTGTTTTAGTATCAAAAATAGCAAATATATCGTCTACGTATCTATACCATACTTTTGAGAAATACTTGAGTTCCTTTTCGGTTGGGTTTCTAATCTACCCATAAACAAATTTGCAAGGAACGGAGATAAGCAATTGCCCATCGCAGTTGAACTGAAAAAAATTTTGATTCATACATAATTTTGTAAGAAGTAAATATTCATCAACAATTTCTGTCTTCAAATTATTGATTTCAAGTAGTTCCTTTAGGTACTCTAAAGCTAGTGGTATGGGTACACTAGGAAACAATGAGCTTACATCAAAAGATATTAAAATTTCACCTTCTTTTAAGTGAACATTCTTAATTTTATCTAAAAATTCTAACAAGTTAGTAACCTCAAAGTTATCGTACGAGATATTTAATCTGCTGAATTCTTCTACTAACCATTTTGAAATATTGTACGTTGGTGATCCAACAGCTGAAACAATAGGTCTCATGAACTTCCCAGGTTTATGGATTTTGGGAAGGCAATACTGTTTAGATAACTGTGGGTTACTATGTGTTAGTTTAAATTTTAGTTTATCGGACACAAGGTTTTTACTTGTACTTACTTTCACGCACCTGAGGCTAACAATAAGTTCATAGTAATCCCATATAATCCCAGATATACGAGAGGTCTAGAAAAAGTATTTAAAACCGTAGGTTTTAGAGTAGCCTACAAAACGGAGAACAGTTTGAAAAATCTCCTTGGAAACCCTAAAGACAAAGTCGACTTGAAGGAGAGGAGTGGTATCTATGAAATTAGCTGTAATGACGGCGATCTAAAATATGTTGGGCAAACTAAACGCTCCATAAACATTCGTTTTAAAGAACACATGGCACATTTAAGATACGGAAGAATAAAAAAGTCAAGCGTTGCCCAACATGCTTTAGAAAACAATCACCAAATAGGAATAAATAATCTTAAGTTGATTAAAAATGTATCTAATAATAGATTATTGGATGCATTTGAGAGTAAAGAAATAGTTAAATGTGGTAAGAACTGTACTTGTACAAGATATACCGTTCAGTCAAAATAAGAAAGCTTGAAAAGCCGAGGATATTGATTGCATTTTTACGATTGATTGTGGTTTCAGTTTCAAGAAAATATAATAGCTTGCAGTGTTGAATATAATATAATGTTATGGTTTTTTTTTATTTTAACATATTTAACATATACTACATTTATGTGTTCTATATTGTCTTTCAAATTAATTCAATATAACAATGAATAAATTTTGATTAGATAGAGAAAGGATGTTAATGGTTGGAGTTCCTCATATATAGGGCCTCAACTAGTATCAATATTACTAAAAACAAAAATATACAGAAGCAATCTTTTCTTTCCAAGTGCTCTCAATGACGCTCAAACCACTTTTAAAGGCAAGGATTTTTTCAAAATTAAAATATTGTATTCCATCCACGCCTCTGCTGGTCTTCATTAGCGAATAAATAAAAATATTTGCATTTCTAACAAAATTATGTAATACGAAGAAAAACCAGTCTCCTTCAATATATTTTTTTGTGTTTAACATCTGTCATTTTGCCGTAGTATTTATGTACATAACATATTAAAAGATCTTAATTGAAAGACTCATATTTCAGCTTATTGATTTTGTAATACTTGTTTTGAATAATATAACTGTCCGATTAAATACTCTTGATTTCGGTTTTTAGCCCTCAATGTGCTAACATATTTTATATAGGTAATAGAACGGGAGTTTCTACGGCTTAAGTTAAACAAGAGATCATACTTCCTTAGATTTTAGTAGAACACTAAAACGTATTCAATGAAAATGAGCAAAGAAATAAACGTCGATTTGTGCATGTTTACAAGGTACTCAGATTCTGAGTACCTCGGACTCAGATTCATCCACGAGCAAAATTCTGCTCTATTACAAACCAAATGTTATATTATATGTTTGAACCTACCTGAAAATGGTACAATTATTTCCTAAATTAAGGAATACTTCTTAGGTATTTCTAGTTGAAATTAAATCTCAAATTATTGCTAGTGTTAAATATGGTTAAATTGTGGCAACAAGTCAACTTTTAGTAAAAAGTTTAACTTTGCGTATTCCTTGGCTTTCTCTAAAATGAATTAAGATAATACTGATTCCTATAAATAAAAAACAGTTAAATCTAGATATACATTCTTTAAAAAATCGCTTTCTGTCAGGACATTAAAAAAATATCGTACGACTATTTTGGAACACCCTGTGCAAATAATATACAGTGCGCACCAAAGAATGGAACATGCCTTCGATAACTTTTTCCCTGTTTGCTTTATCAAGACTCTCAGACACGTCAATTTTTTTTACACATTTCATACTTTTTTAACAGTGTATTCATTCCAAATTTTAAATTTTAAGAACTATTAATTTTATTTATTATTATTATTATTATTATTACTTTTCAAGTAACATATCCAATATCTATCTTTAACCGTTTCGAAAAAAAAATGGTATATGAAAATTGACCAAAGGGCTTAATTAAAAACAAAATATCGTAGTTTTTAAAGATCCTTCTCCTGACAAAAAAATTTCTATTTAACCAGAAGTTTCAAAATCAGAACGTGAGAAATTAATGCCTTGATTGCAAGTTAAATAAATTAATTTTGGCAACATTGTAAGACAACTCCTCTTAAAACTGACAAAAACAAACGTTTTTTTAAAAAACCATAAACATATTTAAATCATATTATCTTTTAATAGAAAAAATCGTTCGTTCATCTATTGATTATTTTTTTCTAAAATGATTGAAAGAAGGTAGACTTTTGATTTTATTTTGAAAATTATCAAATTCCGAGGACACCAGTGCTACCAGTAAGACTCTACACAACTACTACTTTTAGATGATCTGCCAAATTAGTATTAACATCTGAAGAACTCTAGTGATATCTACAAGAGTCTAGGTAGGTACTCCATTTTTACTTCCCTCGAAAATGGGAAGTATTGTAATCGTAAAAAATTCACCCTCCGGGATTTTTTCAGATATTTACGTTTTGAGGGTCCCTATAAATCGAAAATCATGTTTTCTAGAATCTGTCTGTCTGTCTGTCTATTCGCGGCATAGCTAAAAACTGCTTATCCGATTGACTTCAAATTTTGGTCAAAAATTAAGGGTCATATGGGTATGACCTGCTAACATTTTGGTAAAAATGACAGCTAGTGAAATGTTAAAAAAATTATTCCTTAAAAGTATTTATGCAATTCACTTCAAATTTTGCACAAAAATCAAGTATTATGTAGGAATCAACTGGTAAAATTTTGATGCGAATCCAAGATGGTAGAATAAAATGACGGCTTAATAGAAAATTTAAGAATTCAGCCTGAAGAAACCACTTAATGAATTGATTTCAAATTGTGTCATAGCTAACTGTAGTATAGAGATAAACTAGTAAAACTGTGGTACTAATTCAAGATGGCGGCCAAATAAAATTTTTGTAATCTGAAAAAATCACCCTCTCAAGTTTAACATCTTCGGGTTTTAGCGTCCCTAGATGCCAAAAAAATATGTTTTATCAATTCCGTCGGGCCGTCTGTCAGTTCGCGGAAAAGCTTGAAAACTACTCATCACATTGACTTCAAAGTTTAAGGAACATATAGGAATAACCTGGTAATATTTTGGTAAAAATCCAATATCCCGGAGCAAGATGGCGGCCTAGTGAAACACAAAAAAACTTTTACTAAAAAAAACTGATTATCCAATTTACCTCAAATTTTGCACAAAAATCAAGTGTTACATAAGAATGAACTCATAACATTTTGGTATGAATATAAAATAGCAAAACAAAATGGCGGTGTAATAAAATATTTAAAAAATCAGCCAGAAAAAACTTTTGTGTGTGTTAAATACTTATCGAATTTATTTTAAATTATACCCAAAAATATTTTGAAACAAAATGACGCCCAATAAAAATGTTTGAAAAGACAGTATATAATATGTTTCTAAATAACTATGAACTGAATTAAATTGGACCACACTCCACTAATCCTAATAAAAGGAAATACTCACAAGGGAGAAGTTCCAGGTAAAGGATATTTACCGATTTTTTACTTTGCATGGAAGCTTCCGGATACAAATACGAGTCAAATTATGACTATGGTTTATAGCTTTAATGAGGGTTTTTAACGTCGAATCTGGTGCTAACCTCACGGGACGGATCCACCTAGTATAGATTAGACTTTGTTAAAAAAATCATTATTTTAATATAGATTCACTTTTTTTTATATCACCTAAAAAAAAGCCTAACTAAAATGTGTCGACGTGGTCACAATTTTTTGACAAACATGGCTTAAGGTTAGGAATCGATTATCAATCTATAAATCGGTTACAAAAATAACCGATTCTCAAAAAATCGATAATTCTTAGAAATTGTTTTTAATTAGTGAGTAAACTATATACTTTTCTTATAAACATTATTTAATTTTAAACTCCATATGTATTTTTTTCTGAATAAGGTAATATATAGATGTGTACTATATGATACCAAGCCTCGCCTGTTTTCGAAATATTCATTTTTAAACTTTGACAATTTGAAAATTTGGCAGCTTTATTATATTATTAACTCACAGCCTAAGAAAGTCCACTCCTAGAATAAAACACATGGAAAAAGTTTAATTCTGTTTTTAATTGGAGAGTTACATATCAACATGGGACTTTGCAATGATGTACATCTTCTCAAAATTTGAAAAAATGCAAATTTTCAAATGTCAAAATCTTAAAAATGAGTAAACCTAAGTAAAGTCACAAAAGAAATTGGATGTTTATATGAATAATAAAACTTGATTTCACAACCACATCTTAAAGCACTCCGAATATTTAAAAATATTTCTAAAATCTATCAAAAATAAAAATGAACGATCCAAACGTGTTGTTTCTAGCCCAAAATTTCATCTTGTTCGTTTATACTCTAGAAGGGGCCCTGGGAAAAAAATTCTATCATAAATAAAACTCAGCTTAATAAAAAAAAACAAAATATATACATTCAATCTGTTTAATGCAATTTTTATACATTAAAACAAATAAAATTTTTAAAAATAAAAATTTTCTCATTCATTCACACAACTAATTCTACCTTATAATGTTTACTAATGATTCTCATGAATAATCAATGATCAATCATAATCTTGATAATTTCACTCAAAAGTCACTCTAAATAAAATTATCGAAGGTATTAACGTTTTTTCTTTGCACGGGAATTCACTGTGTTTATACTTGTGTCTTAAAAATCGGATTGCGTTTTGGTTAGCTTTGCATAGGCCTTGCTGAGGTATTGTAAAATAGGGTATCTATTAACACCAGGTTCGTCGATAAAATCACATCATTAAAGCCAATTATCATTAAAGCCATAATAAATCACAAAAAGTGACAGAAGTCCGCAGTAGCATATATTAACATTACTTCTGGTAGGATTTTTGTAAACTTTAAGTGATGATGAAATAATTTCAACAAACAAAAAAAGTTCATTACTTTATGTTAGTGTGAGTAGAACCGACTCCTTTGGGTTTTAACAGTGAATCCCGAAAAAAACGTCCTTAATTTATATTATTTGTATCATTTTAGCTTAAATAAAAGTGGCTCTGGGGGGTCTAACCCTCAAAACCCGCCCCCCTTAAATATGCCGTAGGAAGCTGGGAAGGATAATACAATTCTATTCTATAATGAAAACAACATGTGGCAACGTCGGCATAGACAGGGCGTTATAAGAAATCGTTTATTGTAGTGGCCCCAACAAGACCTTAAATCTCATATGGAACCCGCCAATCACACCATTTTAGAGTGCTTACTTATTTCAAATTTGATTTTCCATAATTTAAGGTTAGCTGAGCAAGTGATTTTATCGCTTTATTGATAGTTTATAGCTTTACTTTAGATGGTTTTATCGACAAACCTGAGCTAACCTAACGCTAACGGCCAAGATCCACCAAATAATATAGAATTTATTTTTAATACAGGCTCGGAATTTTGTTGGCGCGCTTTCCTAACAGCAAACTTAACCAATCCAAACCTAACATAATCCTCATTTTTATTGACTATAAGTTTTGTTAAAAAAACAAAAAAAAGTCATTTGCCTGAATGGGAATTCGAACACACTGAACGTTTAATGAACTTATAAACGACGAACCAATAGGAAGCAAATTGATCAATATGTGTTTTAGTTTGCCGGTTCTACATGATAATCAGGGTCTTGTGTGACGCTATTGTGCTCCTTTTGTCCTCTCTGAGAACATCGCTCATTACAGGACACCAACCCGGATTAAAAAAGTTAAGCGATGATGTCGAGCAGAAGCACGCTTCAAGCTGGCGATGGTAGGCCAGCGCAGAATGGATACTGTGATCGATGAAAAAGCCCAACATTTGCAAAGTAGATCTGAAACTATCTCACTTTTCTGTTTGCAACCTCCTCAAAGCGAAGTATCACTAAAATTCATATTGTGATATTTTCTTAGCGTTCAGACAGACACAATTCTTATAGCAAATCGCAGTTTTTTAGTCGCTATTACCAGGTGAGTTATTATACACTTCTTATTCTGGTATTTTTAAATCCTCTCCGCATAATTCGCAGTTCTTAATTTTGTCCCATAACTTTCTTAATATATTTTGGAGTTTTCTTTTATAATTTTGTACTATTGCTACAACTGTCAATATATTAGGGGAGTTATATAGATTTAAAAATGTTAAAACTAGTGAAGTTATCAGATTCTTTATTCCCTCTACTCTGAGAGTGTCCTTAAAGCCTTCAAATAGATTTTTCATTTGTTTGGTCCCATCAGTTAAATAAATATTCTGTCTTCTTGGCGAGCTGCGCCTGCGGAACCGGTTGCTTTTACACAGCAAAACTTTGAATTCGCTATTTTTAGATTAAAAGCGAACAAACCCTACAGCAAGTTTAAGCTTTGCTACAAAACCATAGGCAATCACCGGTCTTATGATAGCAATGTACGTTCACTGCAGGTTTCAATCTCCATGTCTTCCCCGGGGTCGTGATTGACTGTCTTTTAATGTAAAAATTCCAAGTGAAAGTTCCAAGTTCACTAAGCGTAGATTACACATAAATATTTTATCTCCGGGGAAAGGTTTAATTTGTTGTCATTTAATGTATTTGTCATGTCATTTATAGTATTTAATGTATTTATTGTGTATAAAATTACAAACCAGTTTGTTTTGGCTTCAGTCTCATTTTTGTTTTAATCAATAAAACCATCTCTGCATTCTTAAGATTAACTTATGACGCGTAGATTCTGGACCATTTGTCGATTATTCGTAGAGCCCCCTTGAATTCTGTTGCAGACAACTTCCTTGAACTTAAGTCAACACAACACAAGCTCATACAGATATCAACCGGTCATAAGCAATAGTATTCGAGACATCCTATTATTTGCATTCTTTTCTAGCAAGCAGATTTTTCATAAGATCAAATTCTTTTAATATGCGCTGTGCATTATGCATAGCGTCTAACTGTGATGATCTTAAACAATCGGTTTATGATGGTGTTGTCCAATTGTATAGAATTCTTCAGAGCGCAGGTGGTGCAAGAGGCTGCTAAGGACTAAATTCTATAATAGCAAGGCTGATAAACTACTTTCTTACAAAATGAAATCATCACATAAACAACTAATCCACTGGCTAATACCGGTGCCTTGAATTACACTGTTGACTTCTTACTTTTATTGGCACCGATAATGTTAATATATTTTAATTTGACGTTACACCAACATCATAACAAGCATACTATAGTCCCTGCCTCGAACATGTCCGGTAGACGCAAAGAACCTTTTATGACTTTTTCTAGAACTCCTCAGGCTGCCATAGAATAGCGTGCCCATATAGGACAAAACTACAAAATTGAATCACCGAAAAAAACTACTACGAAATGAATTACGTTGTTAAATCCTGATTTTCGTTGGAAGCCATAATACTAATATATCAACATAATAACAAGAATATTATGATGCCTGTCTATAGCCTTGTTATGATGCTGGTGTAAATTGAATTAAAAATATGTTAACTTTACTGCTGCTAACAAAAGCAATAGTCATCAGTGTAATTCAATGCCAGTGGCGGCTCTGCCATTGGGTCATTTGGTAAATGACCCCCCCAAAAATATTTCAGAAATATACCGTCCTTCCTAACAGTTGTAATAAAACGCGAATCTTGGGAAAAGTTAAATACGCTACACTACTAGCCGCGCGCGGCGTTCGAATGGTCTCGTTGCGTTCCTTAGGCATAATAAAATATACTATACTAAGCTAGGCTGGGCAGTCCGAATCCGATTACCTTAAAGCTTGACGAAAGTACCCGAAGATTTCACAGCTACCGAACGGCAGCCGAACGTGATAGCAAATGGAATATGAAATCGCGATTTGGGTCATCAGCCGGTCTCTTCTCATAGTTCGATCGATTAGTCGCGGCATCACGTCGGTATGCGGAAGTTCAATTATTCACAGGTCGCGCGGTCGATATTCTAATTCGATATTGTTTCGGACGCTATTAATCGATGAAATTTGATTTATATACTGGTTTTTGTAATATATACTTTTTTATTTTTACAATCCATGCATGAGTTGGAAATATACAGGAAATAAAATGTGGGAATTGACTAGTGCAAAAAAATAAACAACTAAAAACTGCTTACGAACTTAATTTTGCAAAAATAACCAATTTCAAGGAGTTGTGAATGTAGATGAAATAATATGTCGGTAGTGCAAAAAATTAAACAACTAAAGAGTGCTAATGAACTTAATTTTGAGAAAATAACCGAATTCAAGGTAAGTGGTCGCAATTTGCCAGAACTTAGTATGCGACAAACTAGTAAAGACAAAAATAAGGAGGTTCATCGAAACTTTCGCAAAAGTATGTACGCTTTAGCTAACTGGATATATGGTTGTGAAGTCTCTTACTCATTTTACTGTTATGTTTGTTTGTTGTTTTCTAAGGACTCGTTGAACTCATTATGGTGCAAAACCGGTGTTATATACTTAAAACACTTAAAACAAAAAATAAAAAAAACATGCGTTTTCTGCAGATCACATGAAATGTTCGGTGAACTATGCTAAGGACGGAAGTGTTAATTTTCGCACTCAGCTAGACACAGCTTATAGAAAGTCCCTTAGAGATTTTAATGAAAATGTATCCAAAAATCGTTATATTTTAAACAAAATTATAGATTAAGTAAAATTTTGTGGGGCATTCGAGCTGGCACTATACGTGGCCATGATGAAACGGCTTTGTCTGAAAATCTAGGGGTTTTTCGAGGGCTTATAAATTTTGTTGAGCAATTTTAAAGAACGTGTCATTCAGCTTTTTTCCAATTCTGAAAAACGAAGAGTAGACCTGAACTTCAAGAGAATTTAAAGCTCAATTTAAAGATAAGATATTTATTTTTATTTTAAGTATGCCTATTTTTAAATTTGTTATTAATATAATTCACCACGGGCCGCCACTGTTCAATGTGTTTCTGTGATCAATTTAGTGTATTTGCCTTGCACGGGGCTCACTTGACTGTTATTGTGAACTGGTAAGCTCTAAAAAGAGCGAAACTACGATCGTATTTGGCTAAAATGGATCATGGCGCCTGAAGAATTGCAGGAGATGATATCCAGACAACAATCATATTATCCTTGGTACTACGAAAAAAAAAATATAAAATAATTTCATGCTGACAGTTTTTCCGTCCGGTCCTTTTGAAGCAATATCGTATATCCGTTTAAAATCCTAACAATTTACGGAAAAACCTTGTTAGCTGGGATATGTGAAATTTTCATAAAAGTGGTTTTGCTAAAAGCACCTTTGATATCCATGAACAAAGCTAAAGTAAACTCCTTATTTTCCGTTGATTTCGCAATTCGACCAACGAAAAGACTTCCCTGTCTAAGGATCAGAAGAATTGGTGGTGTAGGCCTGTAAGATGGGACGTAGCGAGATGTTAGTTATTACTGTGTCCCTTAAATATCCCTCACATAGCTTCTCCAGTAATTTAAGTAAAAATGAGATTATGCTGAAAAACCAATAAGCTTTAGGAATTAATGATATAATCAAAATTTTCCTACCTACAAGATTTCTAAACGTATTGATGAGCAAGGCACGTATTTAATATTCTAATCCGTTGCCGCCATAAGTTTGGCATATACCAATAAAATCAATACACACAATTGTATCACCAATCTTAATTTTTCGCCATATAGAATCTTGATTTATCAAATCAAATTTGGTACTTAATTGATGACAAATTCAGTTTGGTTCTGGTAATATTACGAAGAATAGCCCTACTGCAAATTTATGACATTTAGAAAGAAACTGTTCCTTATTGTAAAGCGTCAATTTTTATGTCACGAGAGTTTTTCTGGGTTATTTTATTTCTCAACAGTGAAGTTCTCATCTGCAACAGTATTTTCATAATATTTGAGAAAAAAATATATTTGTTTTAGTCAGTCGTCAGTCAATTGATAAAAAAAATTGCTTAAATCTCGTTAACTCCCGCATTTTTGTGTTCGTAATTAAAATCTTTATTGTCTGATAAATGAATTGTCTAATAATTTTCCTGTCCGCAACTGTCGGCAAGTACACAACGCATTTTTTATTAAGCATGAATTGTTCAATTTTGTTAAGCAAAGAATGGAATTAAGTGAGCATTTTTCTGCGGCCCAAATCAGTTTTGAAAACAGTCAGATAATGCGGTCCTCGAACAAGTTAAAAACCGTTTTTGAAAGCCCGCGCCGCTGCAACAACGATTGGTATAATAAAATGTACAATTGTACATAATGCCATCAATGTTTAGGAGGATGAACTACACATACTCAACCCAAAACCTAATGCCAAACGTTATCTGGCTTGTTCCATGAAATTCTATTGCGCAAAAACACAGATGACGCTATCTGAATATTCTCGAAAGAACTCGAGAAATCACAATCCGTTTATAAGCCGTGTTCGATTGAGTTCAGTCATTCAGTGTTTAGTCAGTTGCGATAGAGTTTCGAGTTGAGTTGCGCATTTATTGTTACAACACTTAGCAGTACTTATTATAATTTATTTCGGATACAGTTTTTAACATGTCTCTTTCAAAACCAAGTGGCAGTAAGGGGAAACTTGTAGATGAGCATTGTATCTTTCAAGAAAAGTGGGAATTAGAGTTTTTTTGTTGTGAAGTGAAAGAAAAAATTGTTTGTTTGATTTATATAATATAAAACGTCACTATGATATTCATAAAACTATGTTTGACAAATATACAGGCATGGTCAGAAACGAAAAGTTAAATAAGATCGAATCACGGTTGAAAGATCAGCAGCTTATGTTTACACGTCCAAAGCAAGAAAATGAATCTGTTCTTTAAGCGAGCTACGTACTGTCGGAGTTGATCGCGAAACACTTAAAACCATTTGTTGAAGGTGAATTTATAAAAGAGTACCTTGTTAAGGCCGCGGAAATGGTAAGTCCCGGGAGCGTGAAGGCATTTTAAAATATATCCTTGCCTGTAACAGAAGTACGGATGTATGTGGTGTGGCGCAACTCGCTGTTTTTCTTCGTGCGGTTGATATAGATATCAATGTGTATGAAGAATTACTGGAATTAGTACCATTGTATGATACAACAACTGAGAAGGATATTTTCAATACTGTTTATGGACTTCTGCAAAAGTACAATTTAGATTTGTCAAAACTGTGTTCCGTTGCAACAGACGGAGCTCCTTCAATGACTGGAGTAAAAAATGGCTTCGTTAAAATATTACAGGCAAAGATCAGAGAAACGGGCAGGACAATCCAGATTTTCATCATATTCATTGTATAATCCACCAAGAAGTGCTATGCTCAAAAGTGATTAAGTTGGAAAGTCTTTTAAAATCAGTGAAAAAAATTATAAACTTCATAAGGTCACGAGGCCTTAATTAGCGACAGTTTTCTGCATTTTTACGTGATTTAGAAAGTGAGTACACTGGTTTACCATATTATGCAGAGGTGCGATGGCTTTCGTGTTCTATGGTACTCGACCGGTTTTGGAAACACAAAGAAGAAATACGCGTTTTCATGGAAAGGAAAGGAGAAGATGTCAGCTTATTATGCGATGTACCTTTTTTACAAGATCTTTCATTTATGGTAGATATCACAAAACACTTGTCGGACTTAAATACGACATTGCAAGGGCCACGTCAAGTTATTACAGATATGCATGATCATGTGAAAGCTTTCAAGTGTAAGATGATGTTGTGAGAAAAACAGTTAGCAGAGGATAACCTGTCACATTTTCTGACTTGTAAGGCATATCAGGAAAGCACAAGTGTCCCAATATCATACAAAATATGTATATTCAGAGAAAATGAGAAGCCTTCTGGCAGAATTTGAGAAGCGTTTTCATAATTTTAAGACCCAAGAAAACAATTTTTCTCTGTTTACTGGTCTTTTCACTATCTATATTGGTAAAGTTCCCCCTCACTTGCAAATGGAAGTAATTGAGATTCAGTGTCAGACCCACTTAAAACAAAAAATTGATAGTGTTGGTTCATTCGAATTTTATAAGTACTTGCCTGTTCAATACCAAGAAATGAAAAAATTTGCTTGTAAAATCCTGTCAATGTTTGGAAGTACCTATAAGTGTGAACAACTGTTTTCTTTGATGAAAGGAAACAAATCTCCCGCAAGACCGCGATTGACGGACACACACTTGGGCGCAGGTTTAAAAGTTATTTCCGCCGATAAATTCGCGCCACAAATAGACAACTTAATAAAAGACGAAAGATGTCAAATATCTGGCAAAAGAATTTAATGTTTGTAGTTTTTTGTAATGTCCTTTTTATTGGAAATTTAATAAACAGACTTGTTTTATAATAGTACTTTTTCTCAAGATTTTCAGTAGTTTGTCTTTTTTAAGATAAGGTTTCGCGGCCCACCCAGTCGATGGTCTATATTGGCCCACCAGTGACTTTGAGTTTGACATGGCTGGACTATGGCGTTCAAAAGAATGTTCTTTTTGAAAGTCCTGTATTTTATTTTACTTTTCGATTTTATAAAATATTGTGGAGCATCCATTTTACACAGGTATATGAATATTCTTTTTTCCAATTGACATTTAAAGTGGCATTTTGGTGTCTTTCTAATGACGTTAACAAATATCAAGTCATTACTCATATCAAATTACTGGTTTCAAATTCTGTAATCTTGATTTTGCTATATCGGATGCGATATAGGCAAAAATGTCGCTTAGATGCTTCAAACTAGCCAATCAAATGCTCAGGTCATTCGCGAAATTTGTTAAACACCGGCGACTCTAACGGTAATCAGAAGGCTGGTATAATTTGATCCAAATACGGGAAGTCCATATACTTGCAACATCTTAACAAACATCTGTCATTGGAAAATTTAAGTTAGATTTTTTTTATTCACCTTAGAAAGACTCCTATATTCTCCTGACAAGATATGAAAATAGTTCACAAAATATCTAACATTTAGATTTATGGGTTAATTACTTGTTTCATAAAGACTAAAGAACTAACGTATTTAATCTAATTACATGCACGCCGCTGTACAATGTGGTCCAATAATAGAGGACGTCGGCTATAGCCAATACTTACTATGTTGTTTAGTAGGTATTGCTATAACTCGAGAACCGTTAAAGTCAGGATTTTAGGAAAAAAATATTTATAGGTAAATCGGCCAAGAGAAATTGCTGTAAATTATTTTGAACTTCGAAAGTTGGCTACTAAGAGGGCGTAACAGCAACACAAAAGTGTAAATGCCAGTTTTCTCTTAAATGTCCGTAATTATGGTATCTTGAAAATATAAGCATTGTATTCTTCAACCAATTATGTACTTTTATGCTTCAGACCATTTTTGTCTATTTTCAAAAATAAAGTGGTTGGGATAAATAAATAAATCATCTAAGTAATACTGTTCAAAACACGTCATGAGTCTACTAGCTAAAAAGCTATTTAATTCTTAAAAGGCCGACATCAATTTCTCTCTGTTTTTTCCAAGAAAAACATATTTTCCTTTAACATATGTATTGGTCAACACAATTCAAGCAAAAATTGAACTTTATATTTCATCTCTGTTCTTTTTAACAAATCATTTTATACACATCACGACATCGCATCTTCCACTCTTCATCTCCTTGGTAACCAGTTAGCTACCAAAGAGAAACGAGAGGTGGGAAAAAAACGTTTATCCTTCTAAACGTTTTATATTCGGAAATTTAGTACTCTTTAGTAGCTCTACTACAGATATAAGAAATAGCAGTAAGAACTTGCACAGGTTTATGGCAATGAATTTGGGTGTAGAATATGTAATATAAAATGTGCTTAGAACTTGTAGCAGATTTTTAAAAACCAATAACATTTTTAGGGCTCCCTGCACAGTAAATTCAAAATTTTAAATCAGAGTCTTTTACTTAATTAATTTCTAATGGAACGTGTTAAGAATTACTTCTTAAAGATTTAAGATGCTCCAAAACATCTAGAGTTGGGACTCATTCACAGTTACATAAGCCGATAACATACGTGATTATATATTTAAAATATGTCAAACATATCTCATTTTTAGTACACCCTGTATAGTAAATTGAAAAATTTTAAATCAGATTTAATTTTTTCAATATATCAGAATCATCACTTGCAAAGGTAAAGTATTTAAATTCACCACTTTAATAAAACTAACTCAGCTTTATAGGGAAATCATAAAACTTCAAAACCGCCAAAATATATCGAGGTACAACTCTTATGTATAAAAAGGATATCGATAAATTAAAAGACAAAAAATTAAAGAAATTGTAAAATAATTATAGCGAAAAGGATGGTTAGCTTTTTCGTTATTGTCTGTACCTTCCGTGGTCTGTATTAGCATCGCAACCCATTATTTTTCAGTTTTGTGTCCGCAAGGACACATTCTACCCTAACCGACTTCAGATCAAATCTTTAATCATTGTTCTAGCCATACCTGGGCTACCGCGTTTGTTTTACTTCGCCATTTTATTACCGAATATTAGGATCTACAAATAGGATTGCACTTTAACTTCCGCCGCAATTAAGTAATATATTTTATTGTAGGCCAGATAAATAAGTTTTGTTGAATGTTCATTGTGAGCTTTCTGGCTCAGTGGTAGAATGCTCGGCTTTGAATCCAACGCATCTGTTCAATCCTTTGTTCAGGCGGATACATTTTTTTGCAAAACTTATAATTAATAAAAATGCGGATTAGGTTAGGATTGGTTAGGTTTGCTGTAAAGAAAGTGCGCGGCAGTGAGCCAACAAAATTCCAGGTCTATATTAAAAGAAGGATTTGTTAACGTAGGCGTTAGGTTAGCCTAAGTTCGTCGATAAAACCATCATTAAATCTATAAACCATCATTAAAGTCATAAAAATCACACCTCAAATCATCGATTCTTACTGCTCATATTTACGGCAGTTTGTATGGAAACCGGAGGGAAATAAAAGTTGAAACTCTTATTACCAAAAACTTAATCAGGTGTCGATGCCTTGATGAATTTCATAATTAAAGAAGTGGCTTCAATCTGATACACATTCTCTTCAGGCTTTAGCGACGTTCTTGTGGGCTGTGATGAAACCTGCAGAGTAAGACAGGGTAACCAATTTCACCCTTTCCTCTTTTGCAATGAGAATATTGTGCGTCCATGAATGGAGAAAGTTACATTCAGCAGCAGGTTTGCGGTTCAAGTGGGTTTAGTTCCCGACCGCCCGTACCCGTCTAAGCGAATTGTTTAACGTGTAGCGGTATAAAGCTGGTGCGTGGCATTAGCGAAGTCCCGGAAAACCGCTTCTTATGACACGGAGTATGGTCTGGGGCGGAAGCTTTGAGTGCTTTGACCGCATCGAATATTTAAAAGAAGAAATTTGGAAAAACTTAATTTAATGAACGGTGATTTGATGACCAGCAAAAAAGAAAAACGAATATCCGTAGGTTTCATAAATTCTAGAGCTACCAAAATTGGCACAAATCTTTATTAGAGCAAGCAGCATAAAACGACTGAGTATCATCATTTTAGCCCCCTAGATTGAAACACTTCCATCTTGCAATTTTTCATTAAAAATGAATGACCGGGGGTTTAAAGTCATCCTAAAGCGACAGTTTAATAAACTCCCCTTCTTTAGTATCTCTTGATGATTGTAAAATAGAAATTACATTTAGAAAAGATGTAAAGGAATTTGTTGATCTGCCTTTAAAATAGTACTACCAGTGCTTAAGTTTAACTTGAATTCCTCTTCTAAAGAAGCACTTATCCTAAAAGAAGTAAATTATGCTTAGATATCTGTAACAGTAATATTAGACATAATAATGACTTGACTTTATTTATTTTGTATTACAAGTATTATTTAAAGAAAATTTCTTCTCAGAAAACAATGATAAATGGACTCCTATTTTCTAAAACTTAAAAAGGGAGAAATTATATGTCCATTATTTAGAAACTGTACTATACACTTTCTAGCCTTTAATGATGTCAGCTGTTTAGATGAGATTAATTTCTTATAAATACGACCAGGCTGCCATGCGTAATTAAATTAAGGTTTGTACATCGCGGCACGCGTAGTCAACATGATTATCTGGTATCTAAGTATGTTATAATTTTGGAACCTGACCGAGTAAATTCATATTAGTAGTAATAAGTGTTTTTTTAAAAACGGTATTTTTTGAAAGTTACACGTAATTTCCTAGAAGCTGGGACCATTCAAAGATACAGAGTTATTATTAAATTCAAACAAAAATTATTTAATTAGTCCAGAATTATTTGGTTTGTTCTGCATTATTATTTTTATTAAAATGGCCGTTTACAAATAATTTTGCTATTTTTGCACTTTTAACTCCTCCTTCGGGTCAAGAGTAAAGAGTAAATAGTACAGTTTTTATGACGTCATAAATATTTTGTCTCTTTAAAAAAATGTATCTGTCCTTTATTACAAAGAACAGAAGTACATAAAAATCAAAAACCTTACGAAAAGTGAATTATCGAATGGATCTCAATAGAACGTCATCTTCAGTAAACCATGAACAATTTCCGAAAGCGCCTCCTAGAACTGTTGTAATCGGCTTCTCTTGCCGGTGCACGCGTAAACGAACGGATGTCGTGAAGAATTCAAATACATCCGTACCTGAGGTCAGTTTGCCACTACTGAATCACTCGCCAATCGCTATAAAACCGAATCACCCGTCCAAGAGTCAAGTGATCCAAGCCATCAAAACAACATGGCCGTGTTAACAGTAGCTATTTTGTTTGTTCTTACAGTTTTTATAGATAACGGTAAGTTTGATAAAAGTGTTATCATATGATAAGATAAGTTTCTTTTAGTTTTAATGTAATTTGTGTTTTGATATTGAACTCTTTTTAATCAGTGATCTACGAGTTATCTAGTAAAAGGCGGTGTAGATTGGCAGTTACTCACCTTTAATAACAAAAGAATTTAACTGGGCACCTCCCATAGAAAAATAATCATTCATCTTAATTTTTTTTTTTGTTTTTTAATTATGTTTTTTCATGTTTTTAATGATACTAATAACGCCTCTGAGCATCAATGAAAGTTAAAATTATTTAAATATTCATGTGAAACGGTGATTTAAAAAATATATATTTTGGTAGTTGTAAATTACTTTATTATGTTTAATCAAATTTTCTTTTTATGTATAAATGTATGTGTTCAGTACATGCCTAAACAGTAAATAAACGTTATATAATAATTTATAGGTGTGATTGTGCAATGATGCATTGATAAAATGTATTTTGTTTGTGTTGTTGGAGAATATGGTTACTGATTATATGTCTCTGTAATAGATTTTTATTTATTGTATCTATGTTAAGTTTAATACATATTATTTATATTTACACCAAAACTTGTGCTTAAAAATATTTGCCTAGATACACTATATTAGTGAGGAACCCCAGGTTTTTTTTTTAATTGTTTAAATCCTTTTGATATTGGCAATTTGTAGTTTGTTATCTTCTAAATCCAGATAGCGTACTTTAAGTAGTATATATTATGTTCATAAGTGGCTTTTATAGTGATTATCTTCCACTTGCTGAAAATTTCTGGAAAATTTCCCACAAAAACTGTCGGAAAAATGTTTGAGAGTTTTACCTTTAAAATACAAGTATATTAGATGTTTGTTAATTAATTTTTAATTTATCAGGCAAGACTTTTCACTTTTCAGAAATAACAAATGAATAAAAAAAAACCAAAAAAATGAATATGTTAAATGAAGGTAGGCACATGAACTTCAATCCAGGCATTTGTAGTTTTTCATTATTTTATATGATAGCCTATGGTGTATAGAGTAGACTAAAAGTGAAAACTCAAAACATTTTTCACTATTTTTAACCAATAATCATCAAAAAGAATTGTTTTATTGTGCTTTTTCCGATCTTATTTATTTAAAGTTTACTAAAATAAACAGTTTTCACTAACATTCATTGCCAATAAAACATAAATAACTTATATAACTTTGTTTTTGTATTTCTAAATGACTTTTAAAAATACCTATTTATTTCACATATAGGTACTTAGAATGAGATTGTCAAGGCTTAAATGTCAAATGCAACATATGTGGACAGTGTTGCTATGTTGCAAGCAGATTTTCAAACAGTTTGTTTATTTTGGTTAGGTTTGCTGTAAAGAAAGGGTGCGGTAGCATGCCGTCAGAGTTTCAGGTCTATATTAGACAAGAATTTTTTTAAGAACCCTGTATTGTTAGGTGGGGTCAGTCTCATTAGTGTTAGATAAAACATTGATAAAACCATCATTAAAGCCTGTGACACAGATTAACCATTAATCTGTGCCTAATATACCTATGTTTCCAGACAATCAGACGAGTTTGGCAACATACTTTGTTTCTTGATTTTGTTGAAGTCATCATCATAATAGAGAGTTTTTGCACTGAAAAATAGTGCAATTGCAAACTTTTTTATTATTTTTTTCTGAAAAAAAGTAGAAAATGTCATGAGTTTTTACTTTGACTCTACTCTTTACACCATAGGCTATTATTTAAAATTTAAAAAAAGGACAAATGGGTGGGTTCATTAACGATACAAGACCATTTACTATTTAGGTACTACTAATAAAATTGCAAAATTGAAACATGTTGGATTTGAATTATTTATATTTATTTTGGTTGTTACCAATGTAATGAATAACCAAAAAAAATAACACAAAAATATTAATCAAAATAATAACTCTTAATTTTAAAAATAATAACTATATGAAATAATTTTAATTAATTTGCTTTTGTATTTTTGAATCAACTTTCCAGGATTTTTTCTGTAAACTTTTACTACTAGTTTCAAGAGTTAGGAAATTAAGCATAGTATCAAAAGTTAAAAACAAAAAACTGGGAATTTTAAGAAGATAGTCCAAAATGAAAAGTTTTTACTGTCCATCAGTACTTGCAGTGTAATTTTTAAAACAAAAGTGGCTACACTCTGGTGAACCTAGAATCCCCTTCTTAATCTTTGACACAGGTCAATGAATAATATTGGGTTTATCTGCTTGATATTTATATGTGAAATATTCTACACAAATAATATTGAAAACATTTTAATTATTTAAAAAATTAAATATTCCGCTATTCATACAGGTCTCTGTACAGATACTTATTTATTTATTCATTTGTTTATTGCCTTGAAATTACAGGAATAAAAAAGCAACAACACAAACTAAGAGTTACCTATATTTCAAAGAATGTAATTAAAATCGAATCTAAGACAAAATCATTATGTAGTAGTAAAAAAAAGTAATTAATTGTAAAAAATGTCATATTAAACTATTTAAAAATATGTCAAAAAACAAATAAGTGTATTTTTAAAAATTCCAGCTTTTATCATTAAAATTTTTTTAACAAATCCCATCAACTACAACTTATAAATAAATCAACATCAATGCATTTTTTTTTTGAAGATTCCATGTGCTTTCCGATTCATCATAAATCACTGAACTGATTGATCATAAATCATTTACACATTTTGGGGATAAGAGATGGAGTTTGTATAGGTATTTTACTTGATCAAAACTACTTTGTTTTTAGTATGTGCTCAAAGATCTCCTACCATATCTTATATTTCTCAAACTCAAATAAAAGACATTGGTGGAACTGTGGAGTTGTCTTGTTCGGTTCAGTACACTCAGGATTACTCTGTTATATGGATGAAACTGGACAAAGGTGCTAATGCCAACAGCTTACCTATTTCTACAGGCAGCTCTTTGATCTTACATGACTCAAGATTTTCACTTCGTTATGACCCGGTAAGACTCTAGTTATAATTTGTTTAGAGAGGGTGCTCACCAGATTGGAAAAAGTAATTCTAGAAGTCCAGAAGTTTTTTGATTCATTATTAGATTGGTGAATACTTATCACATATATACAGAGTTGTGCAACTAGGGCCTTCATTGGTTTCAGTGAATATTTTTGTTATCAATATTTATCTCTTTTTTTTCCAAATATTTGTTAAAATAGGGTCTATTTGTTTCAAAGAATTTTTACATTATTTTGGAACATCAAAATAAGTTTGGCAAGTGTATAATAATATATTGGTGGGCACCCTTATAAATTCTCTATAATGTGCAAATAGCTATAGAATAGACCCTTAAAA
Organism: Kuschelorhynchus macadamiae; assembly: GCA_030620095.1. Taxonomy (NCBI): domain Eukaryota; kingdom Metazoa; phylum Arthropoda; class Insecta; order Coleoptera; family Curculionidae; genus Kuschelorhynchus; species Kuschelorhynchus macadamiae. Next base: position 61,078 of record JAUTXW010004383.1, read on the forward strand.
TGTAATAGACTTTTTTATTCTGTTAATTATGGTTAATAAAATAGCAAACCTTAGTTATATATTTTTTGAATTCACCATAATTTTATTTTATATGGTTTGTTTTTTTTTTTAAGGTGGCTTAAATTTTATTAAATAATGTCATTTTGTATCAGTAATTTTGTTACTTTCTTTAACAAAAATCTCAAATCTTCTTTTTTTGGATATTCATATTCAACCAGCATACTAGTAGTGTACCTAAATAAATAAAATAGACCTTTAACTATTATTAAGTTCAGTTAGCTTTCTTCCCAGTTCTTTGACTTTATGACCACTTAATGTGTTTGGCAGCCAAGAATATTTGGGTAGTCTGGAAACAGGTAGATTTTCTTTTGTGTTGAATAATATAACTTAAGACAGGTATTACATTTTATATGACTTACCTTCTATTGAATATTAAATTTTAATAGTATTAATAAACCATGAATATAATTATTGATATAGGCTTGTTTCTTGAATTATATTTATACAGGGTGATTCATGAGGAAATGTCAATACTTCAGGTACATATTCAGTTAAAATTAACATAAAAGTCTATATAAATAAGTGACCGCAAGGCCTTAGTTCTCGAGATACAGGTTGTTAAAGTTTTTATTTAATTTTCCTATTTTTTAAATGAAATCTATGATAATGTAAATAATGGAGTGAAAATTGATATACGGGGGTTTTTTGGTATGACAAATTCGAATCTAATATTAGTATTGCTCTTACTTGTAGGGGGCGCCACCTACATGTCTTTCTACTCCTTTGAATAATCACAACTTTTTGGTACAGTCTTGTATTACATTTTTGAGCAAAACAAATTATTCCTGTTAAAAGTGGATACAAGCAACCGTTTTCGAGATATTTGGATTTAAAACAGTTTCGGCGCATGGGATTTTTTTTTATCAAATTCACATAAAGTATGCATGTATTGTAAAAAAATAGAAGTGTGCCTTGCCTGACAGAACAACTGCTGGTTGGTGTTTTCATCGTTTTTCCTGTTATTTAGCAATAGTGCTGTCAGTTAATAATAAGATCAAATTTTGTCACTGTCAATATCTGTTCATAACTTTTATTATCTGACAATAATCATTTAAGATACTTTAGATCTAAATACGTCATTATGCCTGTGATATTCTCGCATCGTGAATATGCAGATATGATATTCATCTATGGCTTCTGCAATGGGGTCGCAATTCAAGCAGTCGCGGAGTACCAGCATGGTTTGCCAGATAGAAGAGTTTTTCAACAAGTTTTCATTACTGCTGGAGAATCTGGGATGTTTCCAAGTCGAAAATTGTATCTGAAAGGGAATCGAGACCCAACGTTGAAGTAGAAGAGGCTATACTCAATGCCGTTGAAAATGATCCAAGCATAAGCACTAGGCGGATTGCAGATACTTATCAAATTACACAATCGTCTGCTTGGAGAAATCTTCACGTTAATTGTTTATACCCATTTCATTTACAACGGGTTCAACATTTGCAGGAGGGTGATTTTGAGTTGAGAATGCAATTCTGTAACTGGATTAGTGAAGATCGAAGGTTGTATAGGTATGTTTTGTTCACTGATGAAGGACAGTTCACGCCTGATGGTATAAATAATCTTCACATTGAACAACGGTGGTCCTATGAAAATCCTCACGCTACAGTAGAACACAATTTCCAACATAAATTTAGCGTTAATATGTGGTGTGGAATGTTAAATGGTCATTTAATTGGTCCATTTATAATCGACGGTAGTCGATTATAAATGGAAAGGAGGAAAATATTTAAACTTTCTTGAAAATCACTTGCGAAACCTATTAGAAAATGTTCCCCTTAATGTAAGACAAAACATGTATTTGCAGCATGATGGAGCCCCTGCACACTACAGTTTACTTGTACGAGATTTTTTAAACCAAAACTTTCCAAACCGATGGATTGGTCGGGGAGGTCCGTTTAATTGGCCACCTAGATCGCCAGACCTTAATCCTTTGGATTATTGTCTTTGGGAATGGTTCAAATTACTGGTATATTCCACTAAAGTAAATACAAGAGAAGCATTATTGGATCGGATAACAAACGCAGCACAAACTCTAAGAAATGCGCCCGAATGTATCCAGAGAGCAACCCGAGCTATACACCATAGAGCTGACCTGTGCTTAGAAGCAAATGGTGGAATTTTTGAAAATTATAAAACGTAACCTAGATTTTATTAAAAACAACTTAATAATAACAATTTTAATAAAAATTAAATACCTTTTGTTTAGTTTATGTCTGAGGCACTGAATACACACCTCAAAAAAATGTGTTAGTCTTTCATTTCAAAGCTTTTGTGCCAAGATGCGTTTAAATTTGGACAAAATAAATAAACAAAATAAAAAATAACAAACTTTTAAAATTTTGCGATAAAAAATTACATGCGCCGAAACTGTTTAAATCCAAATATCTCGAAAACGGTTGCTCATATCCACTTTTAACAGGTATACCTTTTTGACGTAAAAATGGCAAGGGAATAATTTGTTTTACTCAAAAATGACTGTACCAAAAAGTTGTGATTGTTCGAAGGAGTAGAAAGACATGTAGGTGGCGCCCCCTACAAGTAAGAGCAATACTAATATTAGATTCGAATTTGTCATACCAAAAAACCCCCGTATATCAATTTTCACTCCATTATTTACATTATCATAGATTTTATTTAAAAAATAGGAAAATTAAATAAAAACTTTAACACCCTGTATCTCGAGAACTAAGGCCTTGCGGACACTTATTTATATAGACTTTTATGTTAATTTTTTGGTCCTGAATATGTACCTGAAGTATTGACATTTCCTCATGAATCACCCTGTATATAAAGGTAAAATTAAGAAAATCATAATATAGTGTATTTGAATTAGGTAGTGAATTTAAAGGACTTCTATCAGGATTTTAATGATCTGATAATTGTTAAAATCTAATTATTTTATTTAGTGAAATCTGAGAAAATACTTGTAGACTGATAGACATGACAATAGTGATGCTAAAGATCTGATCAAATATTAGGAATAAAAGGACAAACTGAAAGAATATATTATAAGCTCTTTGCAGAAAAAAATATTAAAGATATTAAATATGTGTTAAGTAAAAAAAATGATAATTTGTGTATTACAGTGATATACGGCAATAAATATCTGTAGATACTAAAGAAACTTTTCTTTGTTCTGTTAGACAAGTTCAACCTATGTTCTTCAAATCAAAGATATGCAAGAGACTGATGCTGGAACATATGCCTGCCAAATTATTATATCACCTAGCAATAGGGTGAGTGCAGAGGTAGAAGTACAGGTGCGCCGCCCACCATTTATATCTGACAATTCCACTAGATCTATTGTTGTATCAGAAGGAGAAGGTTTGTGTATTTGTTATCATAGTTTTTAATGTGTGATTAAATATATTTTTTAAATAAGTATTTTAAAGTTTTATAAAAATGTTATTAGTTTATAGAAATTAGCGTTAAGTGTAAAAAAATATATTATTTTTAATATTTTTTATTTAATACTTTTGTAGTAATTATTCTGTAGAGTGTGACTAGATGTAGATATTCATCCTAATTGGCTTCTTTATAAACATTATTCAAGTACTAATGTGTTTTTAACGATTCTAAAATATTTAAAGTATTTACTAGAGTTGTATCGACTTCGAGGGATGTTTCACTAAGGCAGTCAATGTTTAAATGTCTAGGCAGTAATAGGTAGTTATTGCAAGCAATCTCTGGCAATCGCCAGCAACCAGTAGGAAGTCGTAAGGTAGTCACAGGCAGTCGCCATCACTTTATAGGCAGTAATGGGGTATTTTTTAAGTCTTACCCATAAGACGCTGATGTTGTCAGGTTGTTTGTTAAAAACATCACTTAAGTGGTAAATTTCTAAATTGAATAAAGCTTTTTGAATGTGATCTATTAAGAAAATGATGTCATAACATAGTTACTAAACTGGTTACAAAATCATTTCTATACTTGCCAATTGCCATTAACATAGTCCTGTAACATATGTTTTTTTATAATAAATGAAATTTGGGATTATTTGGCATCCCACTTCAAATCTTTAGATTAACACCTCTAATTGTAATTCTCTTAATTATAATTATACATAATAAATACCTATATCAGCAATTGTGTGATTTAACAGCTAATAGCAATAACAACACATAATTAATGGTGCCGTATTTATCAGAATTATTTTAGGATCTTGTGAAATACCATATATGGACAGACTTATTGTTTTATTGATATTTTTAAAATGTACAATTGAGTGTAATATGATTATTTAATATCATTAGTTTCTTACACACCTACATCTACCTAAAAAGCAATTAATGAGCTAATAAATATTGATGTATTTATTATTTTAAAATTTTTATAAATTAAAAAGGTTTTAATTATACAGAGTGTTCCATAATAACTGCAATGCCAAATTCAGTAGTCAGTAGTATGTAAAAAGTTCATATAAATGGTTTTTACACAGAATTTATTTTTATGAGATACAGGGGAGTTCAAAAAATATATTTTTAAAATTTACATGTGAGCTAAGTGATTAATAGGCATTTTGATAGACAAAAACTAATTTCTACTTTTACCAGTTCGTGTCCTGTTAGAAAGTCTCGATAAATAATAAAAAACTGAATAAAAGTTATCTTATGTATTTCTTTAAGGTTATGAAGAGCCGTTAAAAAAATTATGTTATAAATACATACCTGACCTTATTATGGTAAGAACAAAACTTACTCAAAACAAGAAAAATTAACAGAGAATGTGACAATGAAAAATAAAAATTGAGGCAAAGTTTGCTGAAAAGTAATGAATATCTGATACACAGGGTCCAGTTAGTTTCAAAATCAGTAAATGTTCTATTTTCATGGATCTAACACCCTGTATATCACATTTTATGTACCTTTATTATTTTTTTAAATGCATACAAAGTTACTATTTTTATAGTTTGTGCAATATTTGTTCCTGGTTGTATACATTTGTAGTGTGTATATTTATGGCACCCCATCCTTTTTTTGTGTGATATGTATGCTAGCCTTCAATTCATCATACATTTACGTATCTGTTTTCAAATTTTGTTACTTTTTAGTTTACTTTCAAAAAATGTTTATTTTATTTTTTTTTTATTATTCTACATTTCTAATTCAGTGGCCATATTAGGGCCACCATCTTGAATTTGAAGTAAAATGTGGGATTGGGTGGAAAATTCATAACCAATTTGAACCAGAAAAAACAAATAGAGGAGGGAAGCTAATAAAATTGTATTAAAATATACAATAGACAATTTTTGTATAGTCTTAATTAGCAATTCAGAAAATAGTATTCAGTTGGAGGATCAGTGACCTGTCATTACTTATTGATAAAAATGTTTAAGTATTTACTCAAAAAGAGGCCATGGGTGAAAACAAAATAAAATTGTAACAAAACACCTAAAAATTAAATGAAGTCTAAATATTTGAGGTGTAGATTGTAAAATAAAATTGTTCGGAGAATTTTTTTAGGTTTCCGGATTCGATGATATACAAGATGTAAACAAAAAAAATAATTTCTATGAAAAATTAATGTTCAAGAGATTGATCTCCTTTAATTAAGCAGGGCTGATTTATTTAATATAAGCTCAAAGTAGAAATTGATGATCTTAACTAATTAATTTTATTATTATTATTATTATTATTAATTAAAGGCGGTAGGCGGCAAAGTGCCGATGAAACCGCCATGAGTCTATTTTACTTTTGAAGTTAGACTGTGCACTGTAGTTGCCTAATTCGAAATTAAAAGTAGTGCACCAGTTCCCGGTCGATTCTTCTGAGATTAGCATCTAAGCGGTTCTTGAAGGAGTTGACTGTAGAGGCATCTACTGTTCTCTGATCAAGTCTGTTCCAAACATAAACTATGCGATTTGTAAAAAAGTTTCTGCGGCAGAGCTTGGAGCATTTTTCTTTAATGAGTTTCTTGCTGTGGCCTCTGAGATTTGTGTGGTCAGCAATCTGAAGGAAGGCAATCGGGACACTGTAGTACCCAGATAATATTTTGTGGACCTGTATAAGATCGCCTCGCTGCCTTCGCTCTAGAAGACTTGATAGGTTCAGACGAGAGCAACGATCCTCATAGGACAGCATCTTTGTTCGGGTGGAATCTTGGTTATCCGTCGCTGGACCCGTTCAAGCAGCTCAATATCTTTTACATAGTATGGGTTCCATGTGCTTACAGCAAATTCCAGTATTGGTCTGATATAGGTTTTATACAGACGCAAAATTGTGTCAGCAGAGTGATCTTTAAAAGCTCTTCTGATAAGAAAAATCATTGAGTTGGCTTTTTTGACAATTTTTGCAACGTGGCTCTCCCATTTGAGATCAGTGGTTATAAAGACTCCAAGGTCTTTTTGTTGATCAACCCCCTTCAAGGGTTGACCCATCATAGTATAACTGCAGTGGATTCTTGGGGCCAATATGGAGAACTGTGTACTTATCCACATTGAGGGACATAAGCCATGACTTGGTCCAGTTTTCTATTCGGTGAAGGTCAGTTTGGAGCATCTCACGATTGATTGATGGATCGCAGTACCGCTTGGTGTCGTCCGCGAAAAAGCATATTTTCGACTTGATGTTTTCTGGCATGTCACTCACGTAGACCAAGAAAAGGAGGGGTCCGAGAACTGAGCCCTGCGGAACTCCACTTCTCACCTCTCTGCTTGTTGAAACTGCTCCATCAATTCTGACCTGATATTGACGTTTGGCAAGAAAGTTTCCGATCCAATGAAGCAATGCTCCCCTAACGCCGTAATGTTTGAGTTTATGCTGCAATCTTCTGAATGGTACTTTATCGAATGCTTTCTCAAAGTTGAGGTAAATGGTGTCCGTCGGACGTCCAGTATCATGTTGCAGCGTCCAATCATTTATATTATTTTATAATTATTTTTGGTTGCTATTTAGTTTATTATATCTTTGTTATGTTAAAAATATTTTTGGTTGTTACCTGAAGTTAAATGTTTCAAATGAAATGTTCATTTTTGGTGTTACTATATCAACCCTTATGTATCTGTGGGACAGTAATATTAAATTTTTCCTTTCCCAAAAATTAAGAATCAGGAACATTAATCCATTTCCGCAGTTATTTGCTGTTGCTGGCCGTTAACTGCCGAAATCGGCTGTCGATGTATAAATTTTAGTTACTGAGACACTCTTCTCTATCGATACCCTAAATGATTATACATTTATATCAATAATATAATCAACCTAATACTCACCTAAAAGTCATATATGGTTTAATGCATTGGTTGTGATACCCAACTACTTTTAGCCTAAAAATTAGTATATATCAGAAAATTACAATTATGTCTACCAATTTATTATTAAAAATAAACCTGAAATATGGTTCTATATTCTTTTTAATTATTTATATTATAAGATTTATCTATACAGGGTGTAAATTAATTCATGTCCAGAATTCTAGGAGGTGATATATCATAAAAATAAGAAAATTTTCTTGGAAACAGTTGTCTGTTTTTGGTACATCTGGTGCATTTAGAGAAAAATTTTAGCTTAAAATTTTATACATGGTATATTATGACTAATATTAATAAATTGACTGAATAAATTTTAAAAAAATCTACAGGATTTTATTTTTATTTTCGAGGTTGCGATACAAAATCAAATTCCTCATTTGGTTCTGTAGCTTTTTGGCCTTTTAGATTGTTTTTATATTTTAGAAGTTAATTAGTAAGCATTAAGATTCATGATAAGTTAATTTGGGGACCGAAATACGAGTGAGATATTATTCCAATTCAAATGGTGAGAAGTATTAAAAAAATGTAAGGGATCAAAATTATGAATTTGTTGCAAAGATGTCCAGCGATATTGTAGTAAAAAGCAAAAAAACATACATATTTTGTTTTTGCTTATTTAGTCATTTTATTTGACATTAGTTATAGTGTTATCTGAGATAAAAATCTAACGTATAAGGTGTATCTAAAAAAATTAAAAATGAGAAACATTTTTGATCCTGTATCTCGAAACGAAGCATTTATGGATGTATGCCAAATTTTTAGACTATTATACATATTACATGAAAATATGCATGCAGTGCTAATCATAAAGCTGACCATAGATAGTAATATTATGTGAAGTACCTCCCTGTATTTTTAACTTTATTGGCACCACTGTTCTTCATGTAATTTATATAATGGTGGTCCGTATTTTATTGTCACAAATTTGTTTACAAGTAGGAACAAATGTTCCACAAAACTTTAAAAATAGTAATGTTGTATGCACTTAAAGAAAAGAAGAATAAAAGTACACATAACTAACATGCGATATACAGGGTCTTAGTTCCATGAAAATAGACCATTTTTTGATTTGGAACTAACACCTTCTATATTAGATATTCATTATTTTTTAGTAAACTTTCCTTGAATCTACTCTATGTTAATTTTTCTTGTTTTGAGCCAGTTTTGTTCTTACCACAATAAGGTCAGAGGTATACTTGTAACATACCATGACTTCAAATTGTGCAGCAAAATTGAATGTGATACAGGGATTAATTGGTACGAATTCATCATGACATTATATGAAAAGACAGTATACTAAATAACTATGTGTGGAACTAAAATATCAATAAAACAATAAGTCCTTATATCAATAATTCAAGATATCCTAACATTTTACACCATTAATTATGTATTGTTATTATTATTATTAGCTGTTAAATTATATAGTTGGGGATATATATATATATATATATATATATATATATATATATATATATATATATATATTATGTTTAATTATGGATGTAAATGTATTTGCAATAATTACATTAAAATTAATAGAGTTACGATTAGCAGTGCTAATCCCCAGAGTTAAGAAATGGAAATCCCGGGACACATTGTGACTAATTCAGCTGTTGGCTACAGTGTGGCGCCACATTGTGACAAATAAGGAATTGAGGCAGTCAGTGCAAAACTGGCCTAACCCTAACAATCCTATTATGGAAATAATAGGTATTGAAATAATTAAATACATTTTATGATTCTTAATCATTTTAAAATCCTGGTTCCATACTTAAAAGTAGTATAGAAATAGGCCAAAGCTCTTAGGTATTTTAAAAGATACTTATTTGTTACAACTTCTCAAAGGCTTATCTTAAAAACAGAAAAATTGTGGCTTAGGCCGCTTTTGTGCTTACAAAAATTATAATGCAAGGATGCTATGCAGATTAATGCATTTTTATAGAAGTCGTAGAAAATTTTTTTGCTGTGTACTAGATCTTACACAAAGTCATTTGTAATGAATGAATTGTTAACAAAATAATTCATATTGTATTGAGATTGTGTTATTGGCTAACATAATAATCACTGTTTTTATTTCAGCTGTTGAAATGGAATGTTACGCTGGTGGATATCCCCCACCAAAAATTTCATGGAGGCGCGAAAATAATGCGATTTTACCTACTGGTGGGTCCATCTACAGGGGAAATAAACTGAAAATAAAAGCCATCAGGAAAGAGGATCGTGGTACATATTACTGCGTTGCAGAAAATGGAGTAGGAAGAGGAACAAAACGTAAGACAATTTTACTATACATTTTTTTTTCAAATTAACTGTTCAGGGTTATCCAGACATATTTGAAGTGGCTCTGAATCTCCATTATTCATAGAGATAAAAAAAACTTTAAATAAATGATAATTTTTGTGATGTTTGAAACATTTTAATTCGAATATCAAATTTAAAAAATTTTGTATGACAAAATCAATAAAAAAAATCGTTAATTTAAATGCAACACCCTGCGTTTTATTACATTTTAGAATTCTATGCAAAATTCTAGGCTAACAGAACCTTTTCCTATCTTCAATAGTTGTTTTCAAGATTAATTGACAATTTTGAACTTTAAAAAGTTGTAAAATTAAAATTGTTTGATCTAGAGAAAAACTACACATTCTTATCTTAGTGATGTACAAAGTGTTGCATTTAAATTAGCGTTTTTTATTTTTCAATTTTGTGTCTAAATTTTGTTTTTTAATTCTGTAGTCAGTTTCTTAATAATATTTTTAAAAATATCATTTCTATATATTTTAATGTTTTTTTTATATCTGTGAATAACTGAGATACATATTCCAAGATATCTGATCACCCTCTACAGCCTGTATATTTAATAAACTTAAATAAATGCATATATGTCATTTGGAGACTCACATTACGGAGGACATCACAGATAATGAACTGAGTATAGAAGGTTACAAGATGGTACCTATTCACAGAGCAAACATACATGGGCCATTCTAAAATATTTTACACATCATAAAGACATTCTCATTCAATCACTATATATGAATATGTAGACTGTGGATGAAAGATTTTTACAAAAAAGGAAAGTCCAATATATATGTAACCTTTAACATTTCCCAAATGCAGTAATTATTGGTTTTTCCTGAAAAGTCTTAATTATTTCTTAATTTTCGCATTTTTGTATTTCTTACCATTTCTCAATCTCAATAAGGAAAAAAGAAATCAAGTAGTTTGTCTAATGAGAAACCAGAAGACACAATTCTACACAGGAAAAATTCAAATTTCAAAAGTCTTGTAAATGTGAAAGGTAACGAACTGTCAGTAAATGACATACTGTTTAATGGTACATTGATATATGATAATAAAAATAATTTGTGAAGAATTCAACTCATATTTTCTAGAAAGCATACAAGAAATATCTCCCAACAACTAGTCAGAGCATTTATTCATATAAAGATAATAGGTAAAATTCAAAGACCCATGTGTTCATTTAATAAATTTGAGGGATTTTCAAAAATAATATTAAAATAAACAGACTAGTGTCATGGTATTAACATAGATATGCAAAAATTAGCTTTTTATTACGCCTATTGAGGAAAACCAACACTAAGCTATGTGAGGAGTCTCGACCCATCAGTATGGTACCTATTTATGAGTAATTACTGGAATTAATGGTAAATGAACAAATCACTGCTTATATCAAAAATAATAAAATATTAAGTGAAATTCAAGCTGGTTGTCATAGATTAATTCTAGAAAACTTCTTACACATTTTTCTTTGGTATTGAAGAAGAAGCTTATTATTTGGGTGGCCTTGGAGATAATTGACAGGAGGTTTTTACTGTTAAAACTAGAAAAATACTGTTTTGGTTGTGAGTGACGTGGTTTAGGAAATACCTAAGTGGTCGATAACAGGTTACAAGATTTAAAGATTGTTAATATTCAGTGTGTGTAAATGATTTTGGAGTTTCACAAGGCTTTGTATTAGGTCAGATTTGTTTATTTTGTACCTTAATGACATTGAAAGTAGGATACAAAACTGTCATTCAATTATTTGCAGACGATACATTGATGAATATAGTAAGTAACAATGTAAAAGTGATAGTACAAACACCAAAACAAAGAAAAGAAAATCCTTATAAATGACTGAACCACAGTAGTTTGCAAATCATTGCCAGTCACACAAAATTTATGATAATCAAAAATAAATAACTGTATAGTAATAATATCCCAAATTTAAAAATAAGTAACACTGTTATAGAGAAAGTGAATCAGTATCAGATATAAAATATTTCAGGGTAATGATTGATGAAAATTTGGAATTTAATGTACATGCTAAAAGGAAATTTGTTAGATAGAATGTGGTAATATTTTGAGGAAATGTTCAAAGTTACCAGTATATAAAACTTATATTACTACATCTTAATTTCTCTTCCACGATCTTATTTTTGTTTAAAAAATTAGACAAAGACATTTGACAAAATTAGGCACAAAGCTTCATTCTAAGGTACAATGGATGTAGTAAAATTAAGACTAGTAGAGGAGGCCAATTTGTTAAGTGTTAATCAAACAATCATTTTCATTTTAACATTTGTTGGGGGGATGTAGATTTGTAGGACATATTCACAGTTACTCAACCAGAAGTATCAACAATTTTTATATTGCAGCAGTTCAAAGTAGTTTTAGTCAAAACAGTGTTTTCAATAATGGTTTTAAAATGTACAATGAAATGTCATAAAAGATTATGATACAGTTTAGTGCTTTAAAAAATACTATCTGGACTATGTAAGAGACAAAATTCGTATCTGATTAGATACCTAGATACATTCTAAGAAAACTGATTACATACAATTAATCTAAAACAAAGTGAATATGTTTTTTTTTCTATACTGGTAGACAAATTCCTCTAAAGAATCCTTTTTACTACATTTTATATATAGTTCTGTAAGAATCCTTATGGAAATATTAGGTGACTGCTGATTTCCATTTTTACAAAAAATGACCTGTAATGTGTGGTAATGACTTAATTAAATTATCAGTTTTTCTTTGGGTTCTATTTTTTGTAGGTACTGTAATAAGACACAGTGATTCGTTTTTTTATGCTTTATCATAGCACCTTGACATCAGTTGTTTTTCATTGTCAGACCTCTGCTAAAAATGTAACAAATTGGTTTGCTTACTGGTGGTAGTATTGATCATTTTTATATTTCTTTGTCCAAATTTGATACCTTTTTGCTTAAAACATGTATGTAATGCAAGCACTTTTCACACCCTCTGCTATTAGAGAACTACCCATTTCTATAATTTTGTCAACATGTTCATTTTTTACAGGTAATATAGCTGTTGAAGTAGAATTTGCGCCTGTAGTTACTGTTCCGAGACCCCGTTTAGGACAGGCTCTTCAGTACGATATGGACCTAGAATGTCATGTCGAAGCCTATCCACCACCTGCAATAACTTGGGAAAAAGATGAAGTTACAATATCAAATAATCAGCATTATAAGATATCCCACTTTGCAGTAGCTGATGAATTTACTGATACTACTTTAAGGGTATGTTATTGATTTTAAATTTGATGACCTGTTCAAAAATTATTATGGTTATCACATAATATAACTTGAGGTTATGTGGTCAATGTGTACAAAATTCATGATTCCTCAAAAATTTTAGTTTTTTTAAGAAATTATTCTTCAATCAAAACATAGTTTCTAAAGTTTCATCTAAAAATCGTAAATACGTATGCATAGTGTAAAAATCATGTTTCTGAAAGGAATGTTGAGTAAAGTGTAATATATATACACTAGAATACTACCAGATCTGTTTCCCACTGACTGCATCAGAATCCTTTAAAAAAACGTGTTCTTATAACCTGCTGTACATCATTCTAAATTTAATTTAGTTTATTCAAAACGAAAAAAGTTATAAGATTGATTTGTAGTTATGGCATTTGGTGTATTTGGGAAATGTAATTGATCCCAAACAAAACAGGTCCATATTAGCAATAATTTTTCTTTTATTTTTTTGGAGACCTTTGGGGTGTGCTTTCTGAATTGAGAAGGGGGGCTTTTCCTTGAAAATATTTAGTATTTTGCTGAAAACGTCAATGACACTATATTGATTGATAAGTATGGGAAGAAACCTCATTGGTACTTTTAAGTGCTGCAGTGATGGTAAAGAACTGACTTACTATTATTTTCTTTCCTGCAAGTCAATTCAACATATAAGTTGCAAAGATAGGAAAAAGAGTGTAATTTTTATAAAAGACCACATAATTTACTGCAGTAAAAAATGTGAAGAATATGCATTACAAAATGTAATAGATGAAGAAAACGAGCTAGTGGTAGAACTTCGTAAGATCATTGCTGAATTGCAGAATGAATTGATAGAAAAAAACAATCTTTTAGAAAGACAAAGTAGAAAATCCATTGCTTTCGAAGCAGATGTGGAGTCAAATTTTACAATATGAAGAAAAAATAAAAATTCTGGAAAATAAACTTACAGCCCTATAGAAAATGAATAGTGAGAACTTAGAACATACAAAACAGAAAATAAAGCAGACTGAAGAAAAATAATAGATGAACAAAAAAGAGAAATTAAATGTTTGGAAAAAAAACTAACTGACGAAAAACAAAGGATTGCGGATGTTAAGAATAGTTCAAGAAAAACCAATGAAATTATTGAAGCCTACAGAAAACAAATTGATGACAACAAAAAATATTACCATATTAAATACAAGAAACGAAGAAAACTAAGAAATTGCAAGAAAAAAAAGTGAAAAATTCCAAGAAGATATTAAAAAACTAAAAACAGAAAATATTAATCTTAATGAAATAAATAAAGAAATAAAAGTTGAAAAAATGAAATTTTTGAAAGACATAAAACTTAAAAACAAAACCTGCAGTTTCATCCTACCCAACTAATAACCAGACTATTTTTCACTTTATAAACACATTTTCCTTAGGTTTTTTTGTACTATCTTTATACTTAAACTTTTGGAACACGAGGGTTACCGTCCAAATGCTGTGTCCTTAAAAAATAATTGTAGACAAACATTCAAGAAAGGTAATAATAGTGAGCAACAGAGAGAGAAATTGAGAAAGTTATTTATCATGTTTAAAATCCTGTAAATGTAAAATTTTCTTACTTAATTGTAAATGTTTGAATTAATTCAAGCTTCTATATGTATTGCCTTTTATTCTATTAACATCATTATATCTTTTCTGGTTTCAGGTTATAACTATTGAAAAAAGGCAATATGGCCATTATGTTTGCAAAGCAGCTAATAAATTGGGTACATCTGAAGGAAGGGTGGAACTTTTTGGTAAGATATTATTTAAATTGTTTATTAATGTAGCAAATTGATTTTGCAATTTACATACATTATGACATACACTGTGCTATTTAATGCTCCCCTCTCTTTTTTATTTTTTGAACCAGTAAAGATAATTGAATAGCATACTAAATACTCTTTTCTTGTGTATATGTTGTGATTGTAAATTTCCAGATGGGGAGTGGGCGCCATTTTGAAGAAAAACATAAAAAGGGGGCTAGAAGCTCATCTTTATCAAGGTTTTGCAACCGTAATTGAAATATCATTAGGATAATGTCTTAGAGCTCACAGTACTTTGTTAGTTGCAGGGTGTTCTATAAAAGAAAAAAATTGAAATTTATTTAGGCATTCAAATAGGGATTACATGCCAAATAAAATATTTTAGTTTTGTAAGTTCTCAAGAATTTTACTGCCCAAATATTCCATTATATTTCCGAATGGCCACCATTTTGAAATCGGTAATTTTAAGGTCTCCATATTTTAGGGATAACTTAATACTGAAAAGAAGTTTGAAAAGATATTCCACACGCCTCACTGTCTATTTAATTTTTTCGCAAAAAAAGATTATAATTTTACTGCTGCAATTTTTTAAATATTACAGTGGTTAATTGTGTTTAGATGTCTTAATTTTTTTGGTATAATGCTTGTTCAAGGTTCACTGCATGAATTTTGTAAACCTAAATAAGCTTACATAAGCTTAGTAAAATATTTTTATGTTATCTGGTGTTGCCTCAAACCTGTACATTTATAAGTGATACCATGATTACTAGCGCTCATTACATAAATACATTTAATTTGCCGCAGTTGTCTGTAGTATCATATTAAAAATTATCTAGTTAGCATAAAAAATTAAATGTTTTTTATTTTTTTAATATTAGCAAACTTTTTTTATGGAGTATCAATGAAAATATCTGAATAATTATTTATTTTCTGAAACAGATTGATTTTTAAAATCCAGCCTAGTAGGAGACAAAAAGGTACGATTATGGTAACAGTGAATGATGTGGTAAAAGAGTAACTCAGTTTTTTTTTTGTAATTTAACTTTTTCTTTTGATGTTAAATTAGCTGTTTCGACTTTTTTTTGCCACATGTCACGTAAAATTCCGTTTCACAACGTGTTTACAAGTTCACCTTAAAAATACAATGTGGATACAGAAAATAAGTGAAAATAAGTATATATATAAGTGAAAATAAATATAAGATGATATAATTGTTGAATAAGTTTATCAAATACGTAATATAGACTTTTTCCCTTACTTTACAAATAAATATTTAAAACTAGTATCTTTTCTGAAAAATTTATTGATATAACACAAGGCAAATTTGCAGTTTAAATGCGATTACTATGTTATTCCTGTTTTTAAAAATACAAAGCCATAATTCCGTTGATTTAAAATATTTAGTTTTTTTTGTTGATATTCTAAGTATAGTTAGTGCATCATGTAGGTTAGAATTTTGCATATTGCTTTGTTTGTGTGTAGAATCCATTATTCCTGTATGTCCGCCGGCCTGTGGTTCGAGCCGATATGGAGAAGCTTCAACCCTTTCCACGAGTACCGGGGCATTATTTATAACGTTGATGATATGTATATATAGGTAAGTAAAACTTATTTGATCGTATTTTAAGTAAATTTAACTTAGTCATTTGTAAGGCATGCTTATAGGAGCAGTGGTTCAGGTCGTGTACTTTTCTAGTCGATAGAAGCTACTTAAGTTTATAAATATTTTTTGATAATTTCTTATGTACATATCTTCAATCTTGCTAACAAGCATGTTTTAACAATAGGCAACGTAGACTGAGGTTAAAAGTCTAACTGAAGCCTAGCTGTGAATTGTTTCTCATTATTAAGTATTTTGTAGCAGGGATATGGTGGCTTGTACCTCCTCCCTAGGGATACAGCTCAAACTAGACTCATCAACTAGTTTGCTTTAATTTATTCCAGCTGTACTATGTTCAGTGATTTTGTCATCTGAGGTGAGGTAAGAAAATCCCACTGGGTTTAATAGGCGGGGTTTTGCACAGACATGATTTAAAAAATAAGGAAAAATGAAATTGTACTGCGGAATTCAGTCAGATAATAATACATAATAAATTGTAATTTTATTAAGGTCATTTATTAACCTTAACTGGAAATTATCCAACAAATAATATAAAATTTATCATATATACTTATGCTAAAAAGTGGTAATTTGTGCTCTTAAATATCCCCACATTTCATTTGAATCTGTTCAAGTGAGAAAGTTCATCCACCATGTTAGCGCCGCAATTTTGAATTTTGATTGTTGACTAAATTTTTTCTAAAATTTTTACTCTCGCCTACTCTCAGATACTAATTATTTAAAATTTGTTGGCTATGTTTTTAAATTGTAAAATGTTCTCTAAAAATTCGTAATTTGCACTCCTAAGTACCCCATACTGATTTTCAGTCAAGTGGGTGTGTCTGCATAAGTTTCAAGGGCTTTGGAAGTGTGTAAGTATTCCAACAAGCGAGACATTGTCGTCAATTAAAAGGGTGGTGAAAATGAAAAATTGACCGTGCATAAACATAATTTTTAAAAGGTGATTGGTACTGGATTCACAAGTATATGTTAATTCAACTATAATATGTATTACCAAAGTCCGATTATACTTCACGTAGACAGTAAATTTACCACTTTTAATCGTTCGTGTCGCCGTTTAATTAGTTAATTAATAATTAGGCACTGAGTTGCTAAGAACATGAGTCAAGACTATTTGTTTAGAAATATTTGTATGCCTAATTCATTTCGGAGGGACAAGACTGATAAATTCTGACAAAACCAGTCGTGAAATTATGCCGATCTACGCGGAAATCTCGATGGATCCTTACTATATGGAATGCATTGCTCTGTGACCAGTGGTTTCCAATATGTATACAGGATATTTAAATATAAAAAAAAACAATGAATAGCCCAGTGGGTCGTCTTTTTTTGAAAGAAGTGGTAGCTGCGACCTCCTGGCTGCAAAAGCTCATTATTAGCCTTCATTAAATAACGATATAACGAAATTGAGGGATGTATGGAACTTACAGCAAAGCTATATTAAAAAAAAACAAACATAAATTCACCGACAGGGACCAACCTCAAATTTCAGACAACAGTTGAACCAAGTTCAACGATGTATGGAACTTCGGGTAAAACTATAACAAAAAACAAGCATGTATTCAATGACAGAAGTTGGCCACAGATGTGTAACTCCCCCATTCCCGTTGGCCGATGTAGGAACGGGTTCTCAAAGGTGTTTTTGGATCCCAAGTAGTATTTTTGGACACAAAATGGAATCATCTGTTTAGAGATAATTTAAAACATTTTTCATACAATTTAGAATTTTGTGTCACGCAGCATGCGTTTTCATAAAATTACATTCAAAGTCTTATATTCGATACTAGCGTGTCTGTAAAACAGAACACTGGTTACGATACAAATTAACAGTCACTTGTATGAAACGCGCAGAAGCACAATATGATATACATAACAGCATATCTTTATAATATAATTCGTTTTCATACACTTTACCCTTGTATGCAATAAGGAATTTTTTTCCTAAATAATCGGTAAAACGAAAAAGCAGTTAAAGCATTTTTTGCGAATTTTCAAAATACTGAAGAATAATCACACATCAAAATGAAATAATAGTCAGTAGGTGTATGTTTTAAAGTATTTTGACAAAGAAAAGTTATTTATCTGCGCATTTTATCAAAAATCGTTGTCGTTTATTTGACGTATGTTAAATATGAGTATTTTCTTTGGTGGAAATAGTGCCCAATTTGAAAATAAAATGTAGAAAAATTCATTTGATACAGCTATACTGGAACTCAAACCCAAATGGTGACAAAGTTAATCCTACTATGGCATTTGTGCTTGATAAAAGTACGTTTTACATAAGATGATGTTCATAACTGTATGATAAATTTAGGTAATTAATTATTAATAATAAACTTGTTTAATTCTCGTGCTTCTACCATATATACATTCTTTTAACGGGATTTTAACTTGAAGAATCAAAAGTAGTTGTCATTAATATAAAGACAACTCACATTTCTTTATTCCAATTTGTAGCGTTCGCAATTTAGAATTTTTGGTTTGGTTTATTCATAGAAACTAAATAAGTATCAAATCAGTGCCGCGCGAACTTCGGTGCGGTGCGTCGCAGCGAAACATTAACCTACAAACCAGAAGCAGTTGGTGAGATAGAATACTAACTGTCTTTCCTTGTTTAAATCAAACCATATTATATTTTCTGGATAGTCTTATCTTCTTTTTTTTTTTCTTCTCTTAATTTAATTAAAATGGACGATGGTGGTGGAGGCTCCTACAAACCCTAAAAAAAATAAAAAGAATCCACATAAAGATATTAATCTTTCCCAAGATGACATTCTAAATGTTGTAGGTTTACAAGATCAAATCAAAATAGATACTATTAACCCTAAAAAACAGGTTGCACATAGCTAAAAAAAACGCTGAAGTTGAAAATAGCAATAAAAGAACCAAACCGAGATACCAAAGACTATATAATGAAAACGATCCTGCGCCATTTGTCGTTATCGTGAAATCAAACATATCAGAAAACAAAAGTAAATTTTCTCAAATTAAAATTGCAAAGGAATTTATAAACTAAATCACATTAAAAAACTCTTGTTAAAGGTACTAATAGAATTGCAATAGGATTCTCTAACAATAATACTGCAAAGGAATAATCAAACATTAATTCACAAAGGTTATAATATTTCCATACATTATAACTACACCTCCTGCAAAGGAGTGGTCAGGAACATTGATCCTGACTTTGAGTGCAATTCCCCGATGGGGGCTATTTCATCTCCCTATATTGTAAAAGATATAACAAGACCAAATAGGAGAATCATTAATAAAAACAACAACGGTAATGAATCTAATTCAAACAAATATTTATACATTCACACGTGCTCAATCTTAATTTCCTTTGACGGAGTTAATCTTCCTAGATAGATACATCGACATATATGGTCCGACATTCCCTGTCACCCCATATATTCACCCTGTGACTCAGTGTTACTCATGTTTATTCTTTGGGGACACTAGAAACCAATGTCAAGCCAAAAAGAAAAGATGTTTCTAATGTAGTGAAAATTATCTATAACAAGAAATGTATTCACTGTAAAAGTGAACAACACATTTTAATTTTTAGAAACTGCCGTGAACTTACTTGACAGAAAAACCTAAAAAAAGTGATGGTCTTTGAAAACATCTTATATTATGAAGCAAACAAGTTGTGCCCTAAAAATGAAACTAACTCTTCCAATTTCATTTCCCACCCCGAAGATTTCCCAACCCTTAGATCTAAAACAAAAGAAAATCACATTGAAAATACAATACCTATCTCACAAAGAAGAAAGGTTACTCGTCAAGAAGCCAGCAAATATAAAAGGTCTTTTCAACAAGCCTTAACAAACCCTGCAAAAAAAAACTCAACAAAGTGCTGGCTACGACATTAGGACGCATAACTTAAATTTAATAAATCCTAACTGCAAACCTGAAAAAAAATAGTGCTTTTCCCTCTACACAAGCTTCCACTTTGACCACACAACAAAACAATACAACTAATTATCCAACGATAAAGCCTTATAGTCCATTGAAATAATGAAGACATTTCTTAATTTCAAACTAAGGAATTTCTAGAAAAACTTTTTAATACCAGCTGCCATAAATCTCTTATTAGAAATGCACACAGACTGCTTATAGAGAAGTCTTGTTATTTGAGATCTCAATCCAGATATAATCTTCATAAATGAAACGTGGCTCAGGCCAGAATATAATTTTTATATAAACAATTATATCACAATCAGGCGGGGTCAACCTGATGGTTGCGGAGGAGTTGCAATATGTATTTAAAAAAATATAATTTTTCTCTAAATAACTCTGAGATAAAAATTCCAAACACTAATATAATGACAGGTTATGTCTCTCATCAATCCAACATTCTAGGATATCAGTTAGAGCAAATAATTTGAAACCTCTCTGAAAACATCATTTTTATGGGTAACCTTCATGCTCATCATCCTTAGGTGGGGAAGTCAAAACACCAGATACAATGCCCAGCTGGACTAAAGTAGCTATAACTGTTTCCACTACTACTCTTTAAGGGTTTTTAAGTATTATGTGTGTATTTGTTACTTTGAATAATACTTTGCAGTAATTTCCTATGTAAAGTAATTACATAATTACCACTGCCAAGCAAGTATTTACGAAATTGACTCCAAAGTCGTCATTTCTTTTCAGTTACATAATAGTAATTTTTCAAAGTGACTGCTTCTAATTTGTTTACAAAATTACAACTTTTAAGTATCAGAACCTTCCTGAACCTTGCAGCGACTACTCCATTACTTCCAAATGTACTTCTATAAGATATTACTATAAAGTAAAACGAGACGTTGGAGAGTAGAAAAAGTTGTCGTCTAATGTTACTAAACTGGCTATTACCAGCCTTTATTCTTCGGTTGCAACTTAGAAGTAAAAATTACAGTAATTATTTACTACAAGGAAACTATTACCTCTTGTAATTGAGGTTCCGGAAACAGGGGGCGCTGGTACGAGATTCAGTCTACAGTTACTTTATAAGGACAGTGGCGACAATAGAAGCCATATTGATGCAAATTTGCTAAATATTTAAATGGGCGCACACATATTATCGTTAGTTTTTCGCAAAATATAACTAAATTAATCTACTGTAACACATTAATACAAGAAAATTGGATCAGCTAAAAGGTTAACTACTGAAAATATTATCTACAAAGAGTAATATGCCACAGAAAAAGATCGAAATTTACTTTACACTGACAACCTCTGTCAGCGTCAGTTGTAAATGTAGGGATTTGTTAATGGTTTACTCTAATAATCTATGTGAACTATCTAGTGCAAACTTACTTTTTCATTTAGATTTTTAACAAATAACAATGTGCAACTAATTAATGACACTCCCAAGTGAATTTAGTAATATAGTATGTACTGAAGAAGGCCCACAAAATAAAGTTTCTTTTATGCTAATCTTTGAGAGCTTCTACCTCAAATTAGGGTGCTGAATAAAGTAAAACATACACTAAGACATGAAACATTGACTTTTTCAGCAAAATAAAACCAAAACATAATAATGTGCAATATTTAATAACTTTTATTGGAGTAAACTTAAACTTAAGATATTTATGGTCATAGTCATTTACAAATTCATCACAAACCTGGTGCAGTTGAACCAGGCTTAAACACATTTCTTCATATGGCCAATGGCTTAGAACTTATTGTTTGAATCAATATTAATTTTAATAATCACAAAAACTAATAAAATAATACACTAAAACAACAAACCTCATAAGAAACCCACATAGGCAAAAAGTAAACAAAACGATTTTAACAGCAATATGGCCGAACCACTCAAAAATTGGTTACCCTATTGTCGCCACGGTCCTTATAGAGTCACTGTAATTAGTATAATTTGGTGTACAGCCATTAAATTCCATTATATTCGGTCCGAATTTGTCAATCTCAATAATTAGTTGTGTATGTGTTATCGTCTACGAGTAACAAGTTAAAATGGCAATGGCGTAACGTCTCATAAAAAAAAGTAGCTTTTATCATTCATTCACATTTTATGGAAAATTAAAAATATCATAACTTGGTTATGTCATATCTGAACAAAACAACATAAAGCGGTATTTTAAGGAAACAAAACACAAAATGAAACACATGATTATAGTAGATAAATAGATAATAAAACACTCAGTATGTTTTAAATTTTTACATATATTCACAACTTGTGACGATCGTTTAGCTAACACTGCAGCTTCTTTAGACAAGAGGTACTTCTACTTACGTTAACAGAAATGAACTATGTAAATGAATATCGAGACATAATAAATACGTATTTTTTATGAGTCTAAAATGACTTACCTATTTTTACAATACTGGGTCTGAGAGTTTAAAGCTTTGGAAAAACCCAAGTGTTTTACGTAAATAAATTCAACAGAGGTGAACCATTTGTCTCTGTTTGGTCATTTAGGATATACTGGATGTTTTTAATTTTATTGATTTCTAAGGATCCTAAAAGGGTTAATTTTTTGGTTTTGTTTATAGTGTGCAAAATCTTAAATTCATCATTAAACGTGTTTTTATTTTCTTTCTAATAAATGTAAGGCGTATGTGGAATCGGTTTTGTTTTTAATAAAACTTCTTTTATGTTTTTGAATCCTTTGTCTAAAACTTCTGCCTGTCTGACCTATATAAACTTTTGGGCATGACTCACAATTTGTATACCCCGGACATATTATCTTTTTGAGTTTTTTTCTTTGTTGTTTATTATGTATTTTCCTAAACTATTGTTGGTTTTAAATGAAATTTAAGAAGAAGCTCCAGTGAATATATGTGAAAATTTAAAACATACTGAATGTTTTATTATGTATTTGATAATGAATTTTCATCAAGTAAATTATAGTAGATAACTTTATTCGTACCACATTAGTGTTCAAGACTTTAAATTAATTGGGTATAAGTGACAGCTGTGTATTTAAAGAATCCAAAACTGTAAAAGCATATGGGGGCAGTCATAGACACTTGATTTTAAGTAATTGGCTGAGTAAAGAAATGCAGCTAACTTGAAAGTAAAAGTTCAATAGAACGCCAGTGTTTATTTTCATCTCCCCTATAAATATTTAGCTATGATGTTTATTTTTGTGAGTAGAAAGATTAAAAATGCATACAAATTAAACATCATGCTAAAAAAATAATCACTCTTTATGATCAGATATTTAATGATTACTATTTAAACCAAAGTCCAAAATTAAATTTTTATGATTTAAATTTACTAATATATTTGACCAAAATGTATTGAAAATTAACGAATTTTAAAGGCGCGTCATTTTTTTACGACTATCATCACCATATTCACCAGAGAAATTGCCTGCGTTTTAATTTTAGGTCCTTAGCATAGCTAGAAAACTACGTGAAACGCATGTATCCTACCTCAACAACTAATATCGTATCCTATATACGCTCTATCCCAATTTCTCAATTTGAATGTTTGTAGTCCTCCTAACTGTTTTGTTTGTATTAAAAAGAACCATACATATTTTTAAAATGGATTAAATAAAGACAGAAATAGGGAAGTAACAAATAAGGTGAATTATTACTATTCGGCTACTTAAATGGAACCACACAATTCCGTACTGTCTAAGTAATAGTGACAGTCAGAGTTATATGTTATTTACGAAATAGTTACCCTAAAATTGTTCCCCATTTTGGTAATGACCACGTAGTCTCAGCTTAAACAGAACGTGACGACATCAAGTTCTGGTTACTTCATCGAAAATACTTGTGATAACAATGACATATTCCTGACTAAAAGTGCTACTTGGGTGGTAAACAATTATTCAAAATGATCCAACAATTTTAAACGATGGTTCTTCTATCAGACTACAATATACTTATGCAAACGCTAGTCGTACAGATCTTACCATTACTAATATGAACCTAGCTTCCCGCTCTGAATAGGCGGTCCATTCTGACTGTGGATAAAGTGGCCACTTTCCTACTAAATAAAATTAATAATAATGATTTTATGTATATTGGTAACGTAAAAATTTTTTTTCAGAAATTTCAACACCCAACATTAACTATCCAGGATTACAATGGATAAATCGAGGTAGTACAATTCGACCCTCTTACATGATATTACTTATACTGGTCAGGCAGCAATATTTCAGACTAGTAACAGAAGTGTAACCTTCTTGACATACTATAGGCAATAAAAGTAATGTTCCATAAACAGTTATTTATATTGCTAAAAAAATGTAATCTTATAAATAATGAGCTCAAGATTATTATTCCCATATAAATCAAGGAATTCAATAACTACCGGTTTAATAGTCATTTCCTTCTATTGTAGAGCATTCAGTACATCATTAAAATTACCCTGTGTATTGTAATATAAGTAATATAAATGAATTTTTTAAGATATAGGAACTTAAGGGTTATTTGGGAACATTGCTTAGTTGCCAATCTTACACGTTTGGCACAACACGCTTTTTTTTTATTACACCCATCAACACAAGGTAATAAACTATATATAATGTAATTTTTTAGGGCAGTTATGTATAGTGTGCTTG
Organism: Kuschelorhynchus macadamiae; assembly: GCA_030620095.1. Taxonomy (NCBI): domain Eukaryota; kingdom Metazoa; phylum Arthropoda; class Insecta; order Coleoptera; family Curculionidae; genus Kuschelorhynchus; species Kuschelorhynchus macadamiae. The sequence goes on from JAUTXW010004383.1 coordinate 85,863, forward strand.
AAGTGTTACTATTTAAGTTATTTCTTATGTTACTTGTAAAATAGATTGTAAGGTAATGGTTGTGAGTACCATTTTTAGGCATTGTCTTTTAGGAAATATAGTGTTTTAAGTGTGTAACACTAGATATCACATATGGTGTCTAATCAAAATTTGAGTGAATATCGGAGACTTGAGTGATACTCATAAATGCGATTACCAGTAGCCCCTAAATTTGGAAAATATATATTCAGAAATTCTCAAATTTCCGAATATTCTTAGACATCCGTTCTGTGTAATTTGAAAAATGATAACGAAATTGGATAGTTAGGACCTAAATGTTTTTAATATTAAATATTTACAATAGATAATTTTTAATAGAATTTTATAATTGTTTATTGGGAAAAACTTTAAATTGTAAATCAAAATGATATTGTATACATTTTATTGTATATATTTTGATCTACTTAAGTAATTTTATAATTCTTTTTAGTTAGTTTTAAATTATGACTAATAATATAAAATAGTTATTAAACTCTGATATACAGGGTGTTTCAACTAAAACTTGCCAAACAAAATATTTTAACAAGAGTAAAATATGAAAACGCATTTCTTATAATTTATACATAACAAATATAGTTCTTTTAGATACTGCAATCACACTGTCATTTTTTATATTTGTTTTTGTCTGAAGCAACAATGTGAGAGTATTCTACCCAAAATCTAAATGCAATTTCACAATAGGTTTGAAAATTTGAAAATCCCATTTTTTTACACACTTAATTTTTTTTTCCGTTTATTAAAACACTCTTCGAATGGTCTGTGTTAATTGAAGCACTCTATGCATATAGTTGGGTATAAGTGGGTATTGTTTTATAAATCTAAAAAAATGCATTTAAAGCATGACGTTATCGTGACTACTACTATAATTATTGTTATAGAATAACAATAGTAAAATAAATGCATTGCTGCGACTTACTTGCGCTCATCATACATTTCCTTAAATTAGAAAGACAAGTGCAAACAAGTCAATTATATACAACGCTTTCTAGCAAGCAGTCTGTTAAGAAAACGAATAGAAACGTAAAACCTTGTATACAAAAATATGGGAAGCAGCTCTTATTTTTAATTATACATATTATTTAAAAAAACGTTTACAGAATATCTTGGTAATTAATGCTTGTTCTTATTTATCCTCATAGGCATTATGATTTTCATAATGTATGTGTGGAAATTATAAATTACATTCAGCCTTCAGCTATTTCGTTATTATTTTAGAATGTATTAAAACATTTAAACTACATTTTTTTAGCTTATTTTAAATTCTCATATACTTTACTCATCAGTCTGATGAGGTTGGATGATCTTACAGACTAGATTTTAAAACATGCAATGGGCTTTTGGGTTTTTTTTTAATCTGGGCAGACCAGGAAGATCGCAAGCCTAAACAATGTGCTATGGGGCAATGTGGTAGTATCCCTGCTATCATCATATTACTGTATTAACTGGATACAGGTCAGGATTTTCTCAAGTGGTTACCTATCCAAATAATAACTGACTTTGATAATCCACCATGTTAGTTAGGACAAAGCTAGTCTAGTCTAATTTTTCTAGCTGGTCACTACAAAACCTCCTAGTGATTTTTTTAAAATTTACAGAAAAGTGGGCTTACCCTAATTCTGAAGAAATTGGGAATACGTATCTACTTTGTTATTTCAAGTGGAACACCCTGTATATATCTTGCTGATTATAAATATACCAGCCTTGATTCCTTTATCTTTAAAAACAACTGAGAAGATACTTACCATAAGAGGCAATGTATTCCTGTGTAGCTAGAATGTTCTCTCTGTTTTTAACGTATTGCATCTTATTGCAGTTTTTAAAGATAAAGGTATTAAACCTGGTATATTTATAATCAGCCTGAAGCGACCCATTTAATGAAACTAATATACCGGGTTTTCCATTTAAAATAACGAAAGTTGTTGTTCTAGCTTTTTTTAACTTATATTTACCATTTTTGTTTTCATTTTTAGCAAATCCTGGCATTTTAGATAAATCCTTAAAAAATTTGTTTATAACTTTTTTTGTATATCTTTCAAAATAAAGCTTGTAGAGCCCGTTCAAAATATAGAAAGAAACCCTGTACATAATGATTTTGATGTCATGTAGGTTTTTAGGCAAAATAACTTGAATGAAAATAGCAACCTTTAACAAATAGTTCTTAAATAAAAACAAGCATTCAGTTAAAAAGAGATTCCAAATATTTTGATATTCTATATCAAATGTTGGCTTTATTTAAAAAAAAATGAACTTTTATTTTTAAAATGTAATGTTGTGGCATCTGTTTCCCTATACGCAATAAATGAGAACTGATGAGATTTAATAGCGCCTAATATACTCAGTTAAATTTAGATTTCTGGATAATTTTTAAGTACATACATACTTATAAGGTGAACATTTTTTTCTTCTACAATTATTTTTTCTTTTCTCAAGTGTTGTGCTTAATTTTTGATGTCCGTACCAAAATAATTTAAGCCACATTCCTCACCAAGACTGAAAAAGTAATGTAGAAGGGCATTTTAGCAGTTAGATTATATTTATAGATGCTAGACTAATTGCAAACGCACGTGATTTATTTCAGTGATCTAATCTACTAGTTTTGTTTGTACACACCACCTTTTGGCGTCACACGAAAAGAAACTTCTAAGAAAAAATAAAAAAAAAGATATATTGTTGATAAAAAAAAAACTTTATTTGAATTACATATCAATATACATTTTAATTTGCTCAGAGGTAAAAAAAGCGTGGTAATGAATTATCTAAAATGCAATTACACTAGATATTTATCTATCAACAATAATTCTCGCAGGGAAACAATGTTGCGTTTCCAGGGTGGAAAATAGCAAAGGTATATACAATTTTTTATTTATGAGTTGGGCACACTTGTGATTATTAATGATCTGATATTTATAATTTTTACAATTCTACTTTTTTTAGATGTATGATTTTATATTCTTGTATTATATTGTGAAGTAATTTTTTAAGTGTCTTTTATTCGTCCATGTATTTATATTTTTTATTAATATATTATTGTACAAAACGAAATCTATTATTTTTTTTCTTCTAAATAGTGTACCAAACTTCCGTAAACTTTCCTATAAATTATTTAGTTGTTGTTTATGTTCTACAATTCAACAGCGTATTTCATTATTTACTCAGAAAATTGTCTGCAATTTCGAAGATTGCTTCGGAATTGGGTTTAACCGTTCTAAGTCTAAATTAATGAAAATATTAATTTGACTGTTTCTTGCTGGGTGGTCTAAGTTGAAGGCAAGAACTGTCTTTCAAGAGCCACATCGAAGTGGATTTAAGATTTCCCTATCTAGAAATTTGACCTTATTCACTAAAGTTTAAACCTGCAAAAATGCGAAATATATAAAGCTTCTACTGTTTCTAAGTTTAGATGGGTAAATAAAATGTGAATGGAAAATGGGCGTTGTTTGAACCTAGGTATTATGGTATGAAAATTATCAATATTATTTTTATTACTGCGACAAGAAAAACAAATGCTAAAGGTCTCCATATTCATCGCAAATTGTCAATATTAACCTTTATCTTAGCCAAGTGAGCTGGTATTAAACAGTTAGTCGAGCGCATCATAGTTATTGTAAATTCATGTCACCGTTTCAGGAGTCGCAAACCACGGCTTGTTTAGTTGTGTTTCCAGTCATTTTATCCCCTGACCCGTCTGTAAAGAAAAACTTATATATCCTTGTTCTTTCTGCAGCTTCACTTTTAAAGTTTGTTTGATTGAAATCAGGCTTCTTAAGGTGCATTTTTTTTTCAAAAACTATCCAGTTGATCTGTACTCTGATACCATACAAAAAAACAAGAAAGATTTGGTAAGTTTCGAAGGTATGACAAGTGTTGCCATATCCTTCAACTATAATTTGCGCTGTTTTCCAAAACCCTGCGTATATAAATTAATCCGGTGGATAGTCATTGTCACTGCTTCACTAAACAGAATATTGATCTCATAATGCCTAGTGTAGTTCTTTAAGCTTTATACTGTAATCTGTCAGGTTTGGTAACTTTAAGGACTCTACTAATGATGACTATAATCCAAATGGGTTTCACATTTTCCATGAGGATGGACGGGTTGAGATTATATATATACATATATATATATATATATATATATATATATATATATATATATATATATATATATGGCGCTAAGTTTTACACTTAGCATATAGTACTGTTCTAGTCTGATTGACGAACAGTTTTCGATTTTGTCATATTGGAAAATCTGTACCCGCCTGCCTGATGAGGGACAGAAATCGTGATCGGCAGAGGAGTATCCTGTGAAATAATCGAAAGCAATTCTCAGGTTGTTTTTTATATTTTTGCATATATGTTCTCATTCCAGGTGTACAATGCAAAATTAAAACCCTGACTTAGTACTTCACTTTCTGAGAGATTGTAGCCCCCTAAAAAAGTCGAGTCAGCCACAAGAATCATCAGTAGAGGTCGACAAAGTAGTGCACAATATATCAGGCTACAGTCTCTCAGAAAATAAAAAAACTGTACTAAGTAAGGCTTTTAATTATGGGATCACTCCTAAGGAAATCCCTAAAGAAGAAATAATAACTTGGTTTTTGTGCAATAAATTATTTTCTCTTTGTCATATCATGATAAAATAAAAGCTTATAAACCTCTCTTAAAAAAAAGATTTGTACACTTTTTACGTAACCAGCACTATCGATGTACCAGCCGCTTTAGGCTGACTGATGCGCGTCGAGCAAATTAACCCATACAAAGCAAAAGTGAACAGAAAACGAATTATTGAACAAAAATAACTTGTATATAATTTGCATATTTAAGGTGTCGCGCTGTCATCAGAAGTGGTAGAATGTTTAATGTTGTTCGTGGCCATCAAGTATAATTATTAAACTATTATTACCGCCTGGAGTATTAAGATTTAATTATATTGTCATTTAAAAGACTTATTTTCTTTAAAAAAATAAGCATGTATTATCAATCATCAGTTTCTTGGTCCGTGTTTTTTTTTTTGAGGAGAAAATGTACATATGGTAACAAAAAGGAAGCAAAGGAAAAGTGTTTCTTATATAGGTTAAGTTAGGTTATATAGGTCTATTGTGGCTCACACCTATGTTTACACTTCCCCAAGCAACTCTAAATCCTAAATGAGTCTTATCATTGCCTTTGGGGGGTATTCTTCAAGTCCTCGGGCAGCAGGATATCTCTACCGAAAATAAAGAACCGGATCCTGGCAGCTGCCGGGCATTCACATAGCACATGTCTGGCAGTCTCGTCATCCTCCATACATAGGCGGCACTCGGATTCGTTTTCAAGCCCTATCCTGTGCATGTGATGTCTTAGACCACAATGACCAGTGTATAGGCCTACTGCTGTTTTGGGCTTAATTCTGTTCATATTTAACAGACTTTCTGTTATCCACTTCTTCATAGGAAGGTGGATAAATACCTTTGCAGGGGACAAGCCTGGCAGTCCAAGCCAATAGAGATTACCTTTTTCCTCAACCAGGTCCAAAATTGCGCGCTTGGCCGTTTCGTGGGCTACTCCTAAAGCTGGTTCAGGTCCCACGAATCTTGTCTCTGCTCCTTTCTTTGCTAGAAGGTCCGCAAATTCATTTCCCTCCAAACCTGCATGTCCTGGTATCCAGATAAAAGCGATTTTATTGCCGCTCCCCAGGCCAACAAGTGCCTTTTGGCAGTTTCAGACTGTTTAGGATGTACAGTGACTCGCTTCAAGTGCTTTAAGGGCCACTTGACTATACGAGAATATTTTTATCGTTTTATGTGTTGTTTGTTGATCCTGCAACATTCTAGCACACAATTCGATAGCATGGAATGCTTGGAATATTGAGGTGTTATTTACCAGGCTTACTGACAGATCAATCTTCGGTCACATATTTATACAGATACCGCAATTTCGTTCGGCGCGCAAATCATCACATAACCTCAATTTGGGCGGAGAATCTAAACTCAGCAGCGTTGGTTCAGCCGGAGGCTGGTATTATTGTCTCAGACGTAGTCGTGTGCGTGACTCTATTAGATATTATTATAAAAAATAATATCAATATATGAACACTTCTAGAAAAGTCAGTGGTAAGGTTTGTGCTGCCAAGCACTGCAAAGTTACAAGCTACAATTCATCTCATAGCTTTTTTAGATTTCCGAAGGATATAAGAAGATAAGTTTTTTTAAATGTCATATAGTTTCTAATAATAATTTGTAAAAACTTTATGACAGATGCTAGAACAGCTCTAAATACGGTGTAGCCTATGCTATACTAATTCATATTTTAAAAACAACTGAATAAATTACAGACAAAGTAGCGATCGAACGATCGATACGCGAAGTAAGTTAGAGCGTTTACACCCCATTTCTTTCGTGGCATGGCGTTATTAAATGTAGAGATTTTTCGAAATTGTTTTTAAACTCGGGATTTTCGAAACTGTACACTGATTTCGAGATTCCGAACCTGAAAACCTTAATTGCAGGAATTATTTTTTCGTTTCTATATTCGTTCTAAATATATTCAAATTTGTTATGTGGGCCTCATATTACCTACTTAGAATGTAAAAAAACATCTAATAATGTTTTTTCCCTCGTAAAAGGGAAGTATGAATGTCAACTGCCAACGACGGCAGTACTTTTACGGTCTCCTACATTTACTAAATTTTAACTAATTAGTAATTGTGTTACCCAGCCAAATTTAGTGTCAGAATAATCGACGAAAAGTGCTTATTGAAATGTGATAAAAATCTAAGTGAAAATGATCTGTGTAGCAAAATTATTTCCAATTTATTGTTTTCCACGTTTGGGAACCCTTTGTTCGGAACCAATAGTAAACAAAATTTCCGAAAATGCCCGAGTTCTGTGTTATCTGTCATGGGTCCGCTAGCCGTCGAAACGATCTTATTCAGTGCTCGATATGTCGCGGAGGATCACATGCAGCGTGCCTGGGCACTTCGGCACCTAGGGATCACGCGAAATACGTATGTGGAACATGTAAACCGAATACAGGACCGGCTGAAAGTAATATCGCCGGCTTACTCATGCAGTTAAATTCTAAAATTGACAACATGCAGGCAGATTTAAAGGATGTCAAACGTCAGCAGACTTCTGTTCACGAGTCACTAAAGTTCTATGGCGACAAAATAGATGATTTTCATAAAAAAATTGAAGATTTTGAACAGAAAATTAAGGATGTTCCAAGACTGGAAACTACAGTCATAAAATTATCTGCAGATGTTTGCGATACCCAAAGTCAGCTAAACCATCTTCAGCAACAAGCTCGTATGAATAATATAGAAATCAACGGAATTCCCGAAAAATCCAGCGAAAACTTGCAAACAGTTATTCACGGCATTCTCTCTCAACTTTCTCTGCCGTTTACCATATATGACTCTTATCACCGTGTAGCACATATTAACTCTTCCAATAAAAATCCACGCGATAATCTTATTGCAGCCGTAAAGAAAGAAAAGGGGTTAAAGTTGAATGACATTGGCATCGCTGGCCCAAATTCAAACATATTCATCAATGACCATCTTACACCACAGAACAAGCTACTCTCCAAACATGTTAGGGAGAAGTGCAAAATTGTGGCTGCTTCCTCCTGGACCAAGGATTGTAAAATCTTTGTTCGTCTTGCGAATGGTGGGAAATCATTTCAAGTGATCTCAGAGAAAGACTTAGCGCTTATTAAGTAATTGTTAACCTGCTTTTTACTTTTCATTTTCTATTTACAATATTGTTTCCGCATTCTATGTTAGAATTTGATTTTGTTCTCTGTTTTTATGGACACACTCTCAATATACTTTCAAAACGTGCGGGGTCTGCGCAATAAAACTGACGATTTTTATCTATCAACACTGCATTCAGCATACGATATAATTTGCATTGTTGAGTCCTGGCTAAAACCAGGAGTCCACAGTTCTGAAATTTTCGATACAAATGTTTACGATGTTTACCGCATCGACCGATGCCCCGAGCGTACGGGGAAGAAAGATGGAGGTGGAGTTTTAATAGCAATCAACAAAAGACTTATGTCCACTATGATAACTGAGTGGTGTAGCCATGGTTTATGTGAAGACTTATGGGTTTCTATTAAATTGAACCATCACCGGGAGCTTCATTTGTGCTGCGTATACGTTCCGCCATACGCCACCGTGAACAATTTGAACGCATATTTGTCTGCTTTAAGTGAAGTTGTTCAAAGTCATGATAGTGATTATGTATTGGTTATTGGTGACTTTAATATTCCTAGGATTAAGTGGTCATTTGACAATTACGAAAAGTGTTATATTGCAACAGAAATTTCTGATCCTCTCGGCGAAAGTCTTGTTGATTCTGTTAATTTGTTAAATCTAAGTCAGCATAATGGTATTTTGAACGCCAACGGTAAGTTATTAGACTTAATATTTAGTTCTCTACAAAACATATCAGTGCTGCCTTGTGACAATCCCTTCGTGGCGGAGGATCGTCATCACAGATCAGTCGATATCACAGTAACCCTACAAACCGACATAGGGCTTAAGAAAAAGACACCATACTATATGCTTAAATTTCGGTCGGCAAACTATCCCATTATTAACGACGCGATCACTGCTATTGATTGGAATAACTGCTTCTTACAAAAAGACGTAAACGAATCTGTCAAAATATTCTATGATAAAATATCAAATATTATTTTAGATAATGTGCCCAATAAAATTAATTAACTCACTAATTAAAGAAAAATATAGAGCTCACCAAAAATGGAAGAAATACAAGAATCAATTAGATTATCAAACTTTTTCTTCCATAAGAAAAAACGTAAAAACCTCCATACGCAACGACTATAAAAAATATATAACTAACACTGAATTGAACTTAAAATCAAACACAAAAAGTTTCTGGTCCTTTGTCTCACACAGATCTAACCGCAAAACTATGCCAAGCTATGTAGTACTTAATGACTCTGTTTTCACTGAAGATGTCGATATTTGTAATGCCTTTTCATCTTATTTCTCTAGTGTTTATGAACCTTTTGATACTCCCCCGAAGATATCTCTTTCTTCAAACATTTCGCGTTGTATAGATATTAAAAATATCACTGAAAAAGAAATAATAACAAAAATTGACGATCTTGACGTAAATAAAGGTGGGGGTCCGGATGGCCTACCCCATATATTTTTTGTTAAATGTAAAAGTTCAATTATTACACCTCTATTATTGTTATTTCAAAAGTCAATCAATGAAGGAGTTTTTCCGAGTGAATGGAAAAAGGGCCAGATTACACCCATATTTAAGAATGGAAATAAAAACGATGTCTGCAATTACAGGCCAATCTCTATGCTGTCAGTGCCCGGCAAGATACTTGAAGCTATAATCACCGATTTTTTATTTTTTGAACTTAAACAATCATACAGAATCAGCATGGTTTTTTCCGGGGCCGCTCGGTCGTAACAAATCTCACTGTTTTTATTCAAAAATTATTGGAGGCTATGGACAATAGACAGCGGGTGGACGCCGTTTATACCGATTTCTCTAAAGCTTTTGATAAACTCCATATTCCAACACTCTTAATTAAAATACGTAATATCGGTATAGGCGGCCGTCTCCTACAATGGATAACGTCATATGTGTCCGATCGTAGCCAATGTGTCAGAATTAATAATTGCACGTCATTATATGTTAACACAACTTCCGGTGTGCCCCAGGGCTCCCACTTAGGGCCATTATTGTTTTCCATCTTTATAAACGACATAACTGAATGCTTCCAATTCTCCAAATTTTCACTATATGCCGATGATCTCAAGATCTCTAGAATTATCACGTCCCCTAATGACTGTGAGAAGCTTCAGTCTGACATAGATCGACTAAATGAGTACTGTAACAAAAATCGATTATTTCTCAATATTTCTAAATGTAATTTTATTAGATTTTCTCGTCTAACTTCTGACATCGCGCATGTATATACTATTCAAGAAGTTAACCTTAAACATGTCACTACAATCAGAGATCTCGGGGTCACACTTGACAGCAAATTGACGTTTGAGGCACATATCGAGTCTATGGTGAGAAGGGCTTGGAAGAATTTAGGTTTCATATTGCGCATCACTAGGGCCTTTAGGCAGCCAACGTCTTTAATAACTCTCTATAACTCATTTGTCCGTAGTCACTTGGAATTTGCATGTACTGTTTGGAACCCTCAATATGGCAAATTGTAATCGTGAAAAAATCACCCTCCGAGATTTTTTCAGATCTTTACGTTTCAACTTTTAAAATTTGGTACGATTCCTCCGGAACAAAATGACGCCTTAATAAATTATTTAAAAATTCAGCCTGAAAAAAACTATTTAATAGACTGATTTCAAATTGTGTGCGATAACTAACTGTTGTATAGAGATGAACTAATAAAACTGTGGTAGTAATTCAAGATGGCGAAATAAAATGGCGACTATATTAAATGTTTGTAATCGTGGAAAAAATTATCCTCCCAGGTTTTACATATCTTCACGTTTTAGCGTTCCTAGTATTGGTATGTACTTAAGATAGCAAAACAAAATGGTGGCCTAATAAAATATTTAAAAAATCAGCCTGAAAATACTACTAATTAGATTAATTTCAAATTTTGTGCAAGCATTAAGTGTAATATAGAGACAAATTGGAAAGGTTGTGATACGAATTTCAGACGGCAGAACAAAATGACGGCCGAATAAATTTTTTAAAAATCATCGTAAAAAAATCTTATTCAATTGGCTTTAAATTTTGCAGAAAAATTAAATGTAATATAGGATAAACTGGTACGATTAGAAAATGGGGGTGCGTGTCAATGTAAAAACTACTTATTGAATTGATTATGATAAATTATGCCCAAAAATCAGGTGTGGCATAAGTAGAAACTGATAAAATATTGATAGGGAATCCAAATCCAGGAACAAAATGGCGCCGAAAGAAGTGTGTGAGAAGACAGTAGATATGTGTTGCGAAATGACTATGTACTGAACTAAATTGAGTCACACTTCACTATTCCTAATAAAATAAAAGATTCATAACAAGGGAAATTCTGGATAAAAGAAATTTATCCATTTTTTAATTATTCTTTGCATGTCATGTAAATACGTATTGTAAAATCTTCATTCACTTGTTTAAATGTTGTTTACAACAAATTTTTATTAGGTTCACTTGTATGTAACTAACTATGTATACAAATAAATATAGGAAGTCGATTTTAACCTACTTCTGATTTTACTGTTGTATCGATTTGAAATTTTGTAAGGGTACATAGTTCGGATAATATAATAATTTGCTACCATTGGGATAATACATGGTTCCACATGGTACCGATCGATTTTAACCCACTTCTAAATCTTGTGAATATTTGAAAATTTTCAAGCCTAGATAATTCGGATAATGATATCATATTGGTGCAATCGGGCTGATCGATGGTAGCAAATGGTACCGATCGATTTTAGCCTACTTCTAAATATATGAGTTTGAAATTTTGTAACTATATCTAATTTGGATAATAATACAATCAGCTCGACGATACCAATCGATTTTAACCTACTAATTTTGTGTCGATTTGAAAATTTACAAGTGCTGGTTATTCAAATGGCAATATCAAAACTTGGCAGCAGCTAGCTGATCTGACCACCAAATTCTACACATGGTCTTAGCTAAAAAAACTCTCGTTTGGCCACATTTGGTTTGTTTGGACGAGTCTAATACATAATTTGGTACCACCGCCGAGTTGATCTGATCAGCTCGATGGTACCGATGGTCATTTGGTTTGTTTTGACGAGTCCAATACATAATATGGTACTATCGTACCTAAAGTTTGAGCTAATCTGTTTTGTTTTGATGAGTCCAGTAAAGTGTGTAAAAAGTAATGTATTGTTTTAAAAAAACTAAAAAACAAGCTTTTGTCAGTAACGCACTAAAAAGTACAAAATAATGTAATGTTGTCGAAATTAATTAAACGTACATGCTTCTCAAAGAAACGAAAAAGCGAATCACATTTTTTTGCATAGTCATTGAACAAAAATATTTTAAGAAAATTACATTATTTTGTACTTTTTAGTGCGTTGCTGACAGAAGTGTGTTTTCTAGATATTTTAAACAATAATTTTTTATTGAACCGAGGATCACATATGGTTTTATTTATTGTGTTGCTCGCATTAACAGCATAAAGTATATTTGTCATGTTAGCATTAAAACTATTATTTTTTATCTAATCTTAGAGCAAGAAACTGGGTCAAGGCTTGCAACAGAGAAGATCTTTTTGTTAAAATAAACGATCTCCATAAAAGTCGCAGGTTATGTAGTTTACGCTTCAATAATTCTCTTATTTATATGTGGATACTACAAAAAATGTATATGAACAGGAAAATTGAATTTGCTGACCACAAAAACTGTAAAAATCAGAAACATAGTATTCCATTTTAACCTTGCCCTTAATTCTTCTTAAATCTATAAAAACTCAAACCACTCTGAATGTAAATATATTAAACTTGGTTAAACATTACTCACAAAATATTTTAATAAGGTCCTGCTCAGAATAAATAAAAATATTTAGAGTACATCTCTGAGTACTCCGCCCAGCAAATGGGGTTATAGTAAACACGTTTATGAATGAAAATTCCAGGAGTGCGGTATCTGATTGGTTGTTAATCTGTGCTTCGGTCTTACCCCATGTATTCCAGCTCCTACACCTTTATTGGTTTTGGAGCCGTCTGTGAAAAGCCGCAGCTCTCCTTTAAGTAGATCAGATTTATTCTGATCCCACTCCTCTCTCCCTGGGAAGATCACGGAGTAGGGTTGCTGTGCCCTAGCAGTTTTTGGTAGAAGGTCCGATGGCATTCCTAACATGTAGTGGTTTTTCACAACTTTCAGCATGCTCGATGATTCTATGTGACTCATGCTATCCACCATGCTGTTGGTAACATGGTGGAGTCTGTATGTTATCCTCAACGCTTTCTCTTCCACAAATAGGTGGAGTGGTGGAAGTTTCAAAAGGAGTTCCATGGCCGCTGTCGGAGTGTAATTGTACAGCAAGCCTGTCTCTGCAGTCCACTCAGTTTGGCTTGGGTAACACTTTGTTGTCCCTTGCTCCACTAGGCTACAGAGCCATAGGCTATCATTGGTCTTATAACCGTTAGGTACAGCCAATATAGCTGTTTTGGTGTCATTCCCAATAAATTCCCGCACACTTTACGGAAGGTCCACAGTGATAGTTTAGCTTCCTGAACTTTTTTTTGAACTATTCTATTCAGATGAGCAGTCCAGTTCAGTGTTTTATCTAGGATAATTCCCAAATATTTCACTTCAGCTGAAAATGGTATCACCTGTCCCCTTAAGGAAGGTGGTCGAAGTCTCTCCAGATTCCTTTTCTTTGTGATGGGAACTAGTACCATTTTTTCAGGGTTGATAGACATCTCTTGCCTCTCACACCATGTTAGTGTGGTATTCAGTACTTCCTGAGATTTCCTCTTCAGCCTTTCCTTTTACTATGATGACTAGATCATCGGCATATGCCCACAGATCAAACTCCCACAGCCGAACCACAGTCAGAAGATTGCCCACCAGTAGTGACCACAGCAAGGGCGATAACACTCCTCCCTGTGGACACCCTCTAGCAGCTCTAAAGCACACTGTCTCGTCCTGTAGAGATATTGTTATTTTCCTGTTTTCAAGCATTGCCTGTATCCAGCCACATATAAGGGGTACTACCCCTTTCAGTAATTGCATCATAGAGTGATCCAGAAAGGGCATTGTTAAATGTTCCCTCGATATCTAAGAATGCAGCGACTGCAATCTCCTTGTTTCCTAGAGAGTTTTTTATGCTCTCAACAAGATTGTTGAGAGCCAGTTCTGTTGATTTGCCCGTTTGGTAAGCATACTGGTGCTCACTCAGCGGATGTCGCCTAAGAGCTACGTCCCTGATGTGCTCATCGAGGATTCTCTCCAGGCTTTTCAACAGAAAGAAGGTTAGACTTATTGGTCTAAGCGAACTTGGTAGAGGATCATTTCGACCTTCTTTAGGTATATAACTTATATAAATAGCGTAAGAAAGTTGGCTCTTACGCTTTATTGACGCTCACGCTTTAATGGCGCTCTTTGACCTTATCTGCGGCGATACTTTTTGTTTTCCCAAAGTTTCGCGTTTTTAGTACCACCCCTTCTACCGTTTTTACTTCGTGTTCGTGTTAATTTTAGTTTAGTTACTTGATTAACAGTTGATTTGCAGTAACAAAACGTAAAGTGCAGTTTGCTTTTTATAAATCATATAAATAAGATAACTAGGTTTGCCTAGAATATTACTAGAATTACGAATTTATTTATTTCTGAAGGTGAGAAATATTAAGATGTAGGCAGTGGCGTCTCGCGGGTGAAAAAGTAAGTGAAGTGCAAATGAAGCAAGAAAATATCACAATATTTTTTTTTTCCAGAATTTTTGGATGTGAAGGGGGTAGAATATTTTTTTACGACTTGCCTAAATTTTGTATACTAAATCAATTCTCCTATCCTTCATAGCAGCAAATTTATTTATAACATCCTCATATAATGGATGAGTTGCCCTAATCTCCTCCAGAAATTCCTTTTGAATTGAAATATTGCCAAGAGAAGTAAGTCTTTCTTGAGATATTGTATTTCTTAAATAAGTTTTTACACATTTGAAGCAAGAAAAATTTCTTTCAACTGAAGCACTTGTCGACGGTATTGTCAAAATAAGGGAAAACAATTTATATGCTTCGGTAAAAATATATTTATTTTTATTAACTTTTTTCACTTGCTCTTGCAGCGATATATTCCAATTGCTCTCATTGGCAAAAATAAGACCAAGCTCATTTTTAAGTCGTTGACTGTTTGAAAATATTTCCCCACATAACTGTAACAAATTTTTAAACGGGCCAGTCGGAAAATTTAGCAGAACCTGCCAAACATGAGAATGTAAGTTTTTCAGTCTTGAAATGTTAGTGTCATTTCCATTAAAATATAGTCCAATATTTCATAAAAAAGGGTTCTATACTTAGCCCTAATTTCTTCAGGTGAAAGTTTAGCAAGCTCACGTTTGTAATGATTTATTTCTGTGATAGAATTTGCTTTATCAAACATGGTATTAAAAAAATTTTTATTTCTTTTTTTACAGAGCGCCCCACGACAGCGTTTTATATTGGATATGCAAAAATGAATGTCAAGCGATTTTTTTTGAAGAACGTCAAATAGTATGTCCGTGATTGAGAAAATGTCATTAAACACTAATGCCAGAAACCTGAATTCAAAATCGTTCATCTCACCTAAAAATCCTTTCGCAAGGCGGATTGATTTTTCACAGTTTGTAATAAATTCAAAGACGTCTTTTAATTTATTCCAGTCTTGAACAATCACATTTACTAACTTCGAATTTGAAGTTGTAACAACACCATAAATAAATATAACACAAAACAGTCAAGTTAACTGCAAAGGAACTCACCGGTTGCAGCGAAATCCGCGAAAATAAAAGTAAATAACCACCGCAAACTGAACGACACGTGGGTAAAGTGTACTGCGCCTGCAATTCACCAAGAGCGTTGTATGGCGCTGGGCTCGACGGCATCGGGTACGCGTTGTCATGGCAACATAGTAGGAAACTCGTAAACTAAACATAACACCTCCAGCAAGTTACGTTGTGGTCGAAGAAAACACCCTTTTTAAAAAAACGTCAAATTTTTATTAAAAGGTAAAATACAAGATTCAAGATCAAGAGCAGACTAACAAGTGATTCAATCACCGTCCTTTGCTTATATTTATAAGATTTCCTTATCTGTAATTGAATTTGTCACATTCAGCAATATGGGGAACGTAACTCCTCCATCCCTTAATGGGCATATAAACTGGAAGTTTTTATGACCTAATTATTTTAAAATAATTAATGAAATTATTATATCATTTATTTGGTCAGTATTTCTTAGTTTATTAAGTTTTAACTTAGGCCATAAATACTTGTACAAAATATACAATATTATAATTATTAAAATTACATATAGTAAAATTGTCCATAAACTTGTCTTATGATAATATACAGTGTCGGTTAAAAGTTTAGAGGTTTCAATTTTTTGTTTATTTATTTCGTTTTGTAGATCATCAAATTTTTCCAAGTTTATAGAATTTGTTTTCAAAAATCTTATATTATTATAAATAGTTCGGTTTGTAAAATTGAGTTTAATATTAGGCAATGGCACATTTAAATATTCGTTTTTTGAGTTTTTATAACTTTTAAGTATTATATTATTTATCTTAAGACTACATATAGGACTTAATTCAATTAAATAAGTTCCGTTTAGTAAAATAGTATTTTGGGTGTTTTTACAAGTTTCCATTGCTGTAATATCTTTATTTGTTATTACAACCTATTTTCCTTCGTCTATATTTTGAATTTCTAGGCTGTCTATTTTTACAGGAATTTGCTTACAATTCGTGATATTATGATAATATTTTAATAGCTGCATTTCGCAGGGTAATGTTTGAAATATATTTTCAGAATGTATATGACTGCATAAAAATTCATTTTCTGTGACTTTTTTGCATGGATCATTCGAGTATCCAAAATTCTTATCATTAATTATAAGATAATTAAAGTTGGGTATTATTATTTTGTAATATTCGCCATTGGGTGTGGGTATAGGAAACAAATGGAATAAGGTATACTCTTTCTTTTCGACTAAAGGAATTTCTATAATAAAAGTAACTTCGCTATTTATTACGTAACCTTTTATATCTAGGATTGTCTCATATTTTAGGATATTTTCTAAGTTTGGTTCAAATGGCAATTTTTCTGAATTTAAGTATTTTTTAATCATTTTTATTTCTGATAGCAGTTCTTTAGGTTGAATTATAGTATTATGAAAATTATTTAGTTTTGCAAATGATATAGCGATTTCTATATTCGCTAATGTGTCAAAAATATTTTGATATAACATATATATTTGTGTTAAGATCATTTGAGTTCGGTAATAGTCGAAATCAGATATTTCTTGTAGTTCGATTTTGGTTAGTGTTTGTATAGTCTGATTTACTCGAAATTCTAGAATATTTTGGTTATGGGATATATTTTGTGATATTTCTTGAAAACCTTTTATAGAATTACTGAGTAAGGCATTTGTTTGTCCATTGACAACTTGATGTTATTTTGATTTTGTTTTAAAATATTTATTTCATTATTTATTAAAATTGCATCGTTGTCGTCTAGATTGCCTGTTATACTTTTAATTATACTTCCTAGTCCGTCAATTAGCCCACGTTTCTGCCTACTTTGTTTAGGGGGTAGTATTTCATTTATTTGGCGTAATATTTTTTGTTTTTGGTTATCAATAATTATATAGGAATTATAGTATTCCGTATTATAGTCAGTTTTATTTTTCAAATGTAATTTTAACATATTATATTTTAAACTCAAGGATTTATATTCCTCAATTATACCTTTTATATTAAACACTTGAACAAATGTCCAGTGATTAATTGTCTTCTGGGCGTGTCCTAGTTTGTAGGGTAAGATGCCAGGGTTCAGATTTAAGTCGTGGTATTTTGGTCTCCTCGTGTGTAGGACCATCTGTAACAAGAGGTCTTTTTAGTTCTTTTATGTGTATAATTTCTGTCTTTTTTGGGTTTTTGATATTTTCAATTTTTACACGATTATGTTCAAGGATTTCTCTTATTATAAAGGGGCCACTAAATTTGGCTTGATTTTTATTTCTAGGGGACAGTTTTTTATACACTTTTTGATTAAGTTTAAATTCATAGGGTTTGTCACCTTTAGGGTTAGTTTTTTCTAGCAGTATTTCTTTCTGTGTTTCGCTTTTCTCTGTGACAGTATTGTAAATGGCGTCTACTTTTTCTTTATGGGATAGTACATAGTCTGAGTAGAATGTTGTTGATATTAAGTCTAAATGATCACGTGAGTTTGTGTGTCCTAAAATTAATTCATGGGGTGTATATTTGGTTGTACTATGTATCGAGCTATTATATGCTATAATTGCATAGGGTAATAGTTCGGGAAATGGTTTATTTTTGTCTTTATTTTTTAGGATTCTTAAATTTTCGATTAATGTAGAGTGATATCTTTCTATAGGGCCATTTGACTCATGGTGTCCTGGGGTTGTAAAGTGAATATTTATTTTTTGGGCTTTTAATAATTCCTTTACTAGTTCGTTATTAAATTCAGAGCCATTATCACTAACAATTGTTTCTGGGCATCCAAAGAATGAAAAATAAATAATTTATAAGCATTTTTATGTACATAGGCTTGTCCGTATTTTGAAAATCTGTCAAATATTGTAAGGCAATTATGTTTTTCAAAAATAAATGTGTCTAAATGAATTATTTGAAAAGGTTTAGAAGGTGTTTCGGTTTTTACTAAAGGCACATACGATTTTTGTCTGCTATATTTTAGGGTTTGACATGTAATACAGTCATTTATAAATTGAGTGATTTCTTGTTTCATTTTACCCCAATAGTAGTTTTGTCTTAGTCTATCATAGGTTTCTGAAATTCCCCTGTGATTAGTTTTACTTTGATGCTGATGGGTCATCAATAAAATTTTTTCATCCTGTTCTTTAATATTATTGACTAGTTTTGTGCATCGTATTATTTTTGGTTTCTTAAAATTTTGTATATATATATTTGTAAAAATTGGGATAAGTTCTTCATTATAAAAATATATATAACATGTTTTTTTATTATTCATGTAATCGCGAATAAATTCTTTAATGATACCAGGGTTTTCCGGTATTTCTACATTATTAATGTAATTCCTTTCGAATGTTTCGAAATCCACTTTTATTTTATGATGAGGCGATTTCTTTATTAAATATTGCAAAGGCTTATTGTTAATTATTTCGTCTAAGATATTTAATCCGGGGTTTTCTGTCTTATTTTGATTACTATGCACAGTATTGTCAGAAGTAATTAAAGCTGGTTGAATTTGAATGTCAGATAAAATGTTTATTCTTTGTTCATTGTTCGCTTGACCTACGGAAATTGAGGGTAATTCGTTATCTAAGTTTCGAACTTGATCTGAGTCAGGGTTATCTCTACTTGAGCTTGCAACTTGAGAGTCAAGGTTTTGTGTCACGGTTATATTTTCCGAAAGATTACGCAAGTATTCAACTATATCGTTGTCAGCGTCTCCGGGATTATTTAATACGGAATCATTTTCGTATAGATTTAACTGAATTCTCGATAAGGCGTCACAATTACTATTCAAAATGCCTTTCTTATAGATAATCTTAAAGTCATATTCATCTAGACGTAATCTCCATCTAGTTAATTTCGAATTTACATCTTTTTGATTAAATAACCATACTAAAGGTCTATGGTCAACATATACATAAAATTGTCGTCCGAATAAATAAGGGCGAAAATATTTACAGGCCCAGACTACGGCTAAAAGTTCCTTTTCTGTTGTTGAGTATCTAGTCTCGGTTTCATTTAATGTACGCGATGCGTAAGCTACCGGTTTTTCATTAGGTAATGTTCCTTGAGATAGGATTGCTCCTAAAGCATAGTTACTCGCGTCTGTAGTTAATATAAATGGTTTTGTAAAGTCAGGGTACTGCAAAATTGGCGAATTTATTAGCAGGCTTTTACAATGTTCGAACGCATTTATAAATTCAGGCGTGTGCTCTACTTTAGAGTTCTTTTTTAGACATTTCGTCATTGGTTTTGTTATTTTAGCAAAGTCTTCTATAAAGCGTCTGTAGTACCCAATAAGGCCCAAGAAGGATTTTATTTCTTTTTGAGTTTTAGGTATAGGAAAATTTTTTACAGCTGATATTTTTTCAGGATTTGGTTTAATTCCGTTTGGTGTTACGATATGTCCTAAATATTGTACTTCTTTTTTCAAAAATTCAGATTTGTCTAGTTGTATTTTAAAGTTTGCTTCGCGTAGTCTTATAAATATTTTTCTTAGCTTTAAAATGTGTTCGTCTAGACTCGTACTGAAGACAATTATGTCGTCTAGATATACAAAGCATATTTCGTCCTGTAGACCTCTTAATATGTTGTTCTTAACGCGTTGAAATGTTGCGGGGGCGTTCTTTAAACCGAAGGGCATTCTTAAAAATTCATAATGACCAAAGTCTGTACTAAATGCTGTTTTGGGAATGTCCTCTTTACATACTTCGATTTGATGAAAACCGTTAGCAAGGTCTAACGTAGAAAAATATTGTGCTTTCCCTAGTTTATCTAATATTTCGGTAATATTAGGCAACGGAAATTTGTCTGCAACACTTACATCATTGATACGACGTAGATCGCAAACCATGCGATATTTCGGCTTTCCTGAAGCGTCAAGCTTTTTTGGAACTATCCATATTGGTGATGAGTAAGGAGAATTTGATTCTCTTATTATATTTTGGTCTAGAAGCTTCGAAATTTGATCTTTTACTTCTTTTTTATAAATTTCAGGGTATCTATAACTTTTAGTATAGATAGGAGTGTCTGTTGTTAATTTTATTTGATGTTTTATTGCGTTTGTAAAAGTTAAAGGTATCCCTTCACAATAAAAAACGTCTCTAAATTCAAAACAAAGTTTACGTATTTTTTGTTTTTCTTTATAATTACAATGGTCTAACCTTAAATTTTTTAAATTAGCTTTAAGTTGGTTATCTAGATCTCTATCAGATTTTTGTTCATTTGAATTATAATCGACGAAGTTAAGTTCATTCACATTTAATTTTTCTACTTCTAGAGGTTCAAGAAATTGGATTTTAATTGGGTTTTCTGTTGGATTTAGTATAGTTGTATAAGTAAGGTTATTTTTTATTTCTACTAAACATTCAGGAATTTCTACATTTCCGTATTTTTGGTAAGAAATTATGCTTGTTCCTTCTGTGATATTCACAGGTATTTCTATTTTTTGTATACATCTTGGTGAAATTATATAAGTAAATTTTTTTTTAATAATTTCAGGCGAAAGTTGTTTTTCATTTTTTCCTAAATAGCGTATTGGTATTTCTGTATGCGGCGATTGTAAAGTTCGTGTATTGAAATCTAAATTAGCGTTAAGTTGGATAATAAGATCTAGGCCTATTAATCCATCAAATTTGTTTGAAAAATTAAATAAATAAAATGTATGGTTGCCTTGCGTTTTAAACGTCTGAAATAATGGAATTATTGCTATTTCATTGTGGAAAGATGTAGCATGCGCTGTTTGAACTTGAAATATTTCTCTTTTTATATTTTCGGGAAAATATCTATAGGCAATTTCTGGTTTTATAAAACTTCGAGTACTTCCAGTATCTAGTAGAAAATTTATGTCTAATTCGGGTATATGAATATATGGTAATTCGGCTGTGTAGTTATTCAAAAATACTACCTCGTATTGTTGTTCGGGCTCGTTCCCGTAAAATTTACATTATTAGTATTTTCTGGGAAATATTCTGGTTCGTGAGTTTGTTCTTGGTATATGTTTGTGTAACTTGGTTCATATGTATTCATATAACTTTGTTCATAAAATGGATTTTCGAAATTTGGTGTTTCTTGATTATCAGCATAATCAAAGTTTTCAAAAATTGGGAAATTAACATTTGTATTTTCATGATTAACAGTATAATCATATTGAGTATTATTTTGTGGGTTTTGTTTCGAAACTTCTTGATTGTACCGTTTATGTTATTTTGGAATTTTGGAAAATTCGGATTTATTGCATTGGGAAAATTATGTGAATAATTAGGGTTAAAATTAGGTGTATAATTTGGACTAAAATTATATCAATAAGGTGGTTTATACATTGGTGGTGATTTTTGGTTTTTATTTTGCGAATTTGTTGTACTCATTGGCACAGGTCTATTTTGTGGTATTTGTGAATTTTTAAAGTAAATAAAATTTTCTTCCTCTCGCACAAATGCCATAGCTTCTTCTAAAGCTGTTGGATTTTTTAGTCGAATAACTAATTGCATATTATAAGGTAACCCTCGTATAAATGTTTTTAGAGCAAATTCATCGTAATGGTTAATTTTTATTAATTTGGTTGCGGGATCTTCATTTGTTCCATTTAATTTTGCAGATAATAGGCTTCTAGAATCTTGGATTCTCATGCCGAAATTAATAGGGTGTTCGTTTTTAAAAGGTTTTAGTTTAATTAAATCTTGTATAAGACAATCGATTGATCTTTGATCAGCGAAGGTACTTATAAGGGCTTGTTTTACTAGAGCCCAAGTATTTAATTCTGTTCGAGATACAATAAGTTCGGCGGCCCTATGTGTAAGTTTACTTAATATGGTGTCAAATAAGCAAATATTTATTGGGTCATTTAAATTAGCCGTGTTTTGAAAAGCTTTTAAAAGGTTTTCGGAGGCTGTTACAAATCTCTGTAAAAGTTTTGGATTCCCGTCAAAATTTGGGATGTTATCAGCTTGGTAACGTAAAAGAGTATAATTAGTTGTCATTATTTTATTTTTATTGTCAGTTGAACCAGATTGAATTGATAATTCGTTTAGAGAATTAATTAGATCGTCTAGGTTTACTTCCTTAAAGAGCTCAATTTTGATAAAATATATATAGGTGTACTTTTTTAAAAATATAAAATGGTTAAAGCAAACTATATTTCCAAAAATAAGTTTCAAATTTACGTTTTGAATTATTTATATCAAAAATTATTACTTATTTTTGCAAATAGAGAAAAAAAAAATGCTAATATTAAAATGTTTGCAATGACTTACAATACTAGAAGAAAAATTAGCTTCATGGGCTTCTTTTTTCTTAGCTTAGGTCCTTACTGCTAGGCTGGTTTGGCGATTTTTGTCCTCCCCATTGTGGTTTGCCTCTGGATCTGGCGATGTTTGTCCTCCCCAGTAATGCCTTGTGTGACTTGCTAGCTGTCCCGTTCTTATTCCTCGCCGGTTCCCCAAAGTTGATCCCGTGAAGTCGCCTTAGATCGGCACTGTCTACTTCTTATGAGCTCCAATTTTTCTCAGGGCTTCTTTGATTCGAGCACTCCCTCGAAGTCACCTTAGATCGGTACTATTTACTTTTTAGGACTCGAACCGTCGAAATACGTAGATTTTCTAGTGAATAAATTTTTTGAAAAAACCGTGTTTTTTGCACGTTTCACTATCCGTACGACTGCGCCAGTTACGTTGTGGTCGAAGAAAACACCCTATAGTTGTTATTATAAAGTTCGATTAAAAGTTTTAAAAAGACATGCCGCCAACGGTCAAGTAAAATATTTATTTGAGATGTACAGTTTATTTTAAGAGATATATAATAAATATAGTTAGATGTTTGCTTGTTTATTTTTCCTGGTGAAGTAGCACTTCACCTACTTCACCTGAACTGGATGTAGGTGGGGTTTAGGTAGTTAGTTAGAATAAACTCGACAACAAAGTACATTTGAACTAATATGTAGTGACCCATTTTGCATAAAACAGAATTATTTTTAAATCGGACTCCTTGTATATTAATTAATTTTTTAATTCAGGGTATAATTTTAAAACTTTTTTTTATATGTACATGTATTGTACAGTGATATTCAATATAAATTGGACTCTCATTTAACTTTTTTCTTAATGAGGTAGAGAAAATGATAAATTGTCGATACTCATTAATTTTAGTCTTAAAAGGTTTCTACAGCGTAATGAGCGAATTAAAATTTTGTTTAGATTTATTGCTTAAAAAGCAGCCTCGTTCTTGCAGGCATGATGAAATACAGAAATTTTCTGTGTTTCATCATGCCTACAAAAACGATGGTTGCTTTTTAAGTAATAAATCTGAATAACATTTGTTTTGTCCTTGTTACATGTAAAAAGTTTTTATTACATTGATTTGATACTTTCTACCTGTTCAGTGACGAGTAGCATTGATGATGACTAGTTAGTCGAAAGCGCTCTGCTATAATTTTGGAGTTTAGATAATGTACACGTTATACAGACCTTTTTGTTATATTATTTCCTCTAGTATTTCCTAGCATGACTGCATTTGAGACGAGATGGGAAAGCGTTGCAATTTTGAAATATATTTATTTATTAAATTAAATTTTATTACGCTCTATTCTGTAATTAAACATAGTACGTCCGTAGGGTTATAGTAAAAAAAAATCAGGATTCAATCGTACAAATTAAATTTCTTAAAAATTAATAATCAATTTATTTGGTCAAGAGTGGAAATCCGTTTCAATTAACGTGTAATGATTTTTGTAACGTTGAAACAATGTCTTATAAAGATGTTAAATAAAATATCTTAAAATCTTTTTATTGAAATTTTGCTTTTTTAGGAATGTGAAAAGAAAAAATATAAGAACAAACATTTTTCAAGAAAAATTAATTTAAACTATATTTAAATTTCGAAAAATTGCTGAAACTGCTTTTGCAATTATTTATTACATTATATAATTATTATTATAAATTACATTACGGTAGTTTACAAAAAACTTTTGTAAATTTTCAGAACCACAATTTTCAAAATTTTACTTACACCCTGTACAATAGATTTCTTACCATAAGCCAAAGTTTGGCTTACAATGGTTTATTTCCATAAAGATTAGCAACAGATCTGCGAAAAGTACTTCTTAGAAATTCCACTAAAAACTTTGAATATCCGTTCCATCTATAATGCAATATATACAGTAAATGATCACTAGCTAATGATCATTTAATGAAAGTAAACCCTTAAACACTTTTTTATTTATTTATAAAGATTATTTTATTTTTTTAATGTTTTTTATCGAACGTTATAGTTAACAAATACTCTCGCACATATATATTCATGGTTACCACAAAGTATTTCGATTTGTTAAACAATAGTTATCAACTATTTTGTTCTGGAATTTTAGTTTTTTATTTAATTCAATTGTACTCATTGTTCATCTTAGTATATGATATTTTATTGTTTACTCAGTCTGCCTATATGGGATTAATATTATTATATTCTCCATTTTCCAATAGGACGTTATAATAAAGCATTTTCTGTATTTTGATTATAAGCACCTGGGTATAAGACTGTTTTACCTAGAATTAAACACATTTACATTATATTATTTACATTTTACATTACATTCATTTATTACATTGACTAAATTATATTCTTTTTACAATATTATAGTCACACTTTGTTAATTTTATATTTCGAAATGTAAAGGTGATGATATTTAAAATTAATTAAATTAAGAAGTTATTATCACCCACTGCATCTGGGAAACATAATATTTCTAAAGCCTCATTCATATAAAACTTTTAATATATTTGTTTCGGCAAATGTTATTCACACACTCCCTGTATTTTCCTTCACATTTTGAAGTACTCTGTATTACCACATAAAAAATATCT
The DNA here is from genome assembly GCA_030620095.1 of Kuschelorhynchus macadamiae. Classification (NCBI taxonomy): domain Eukaryota; kingdom Metazoa; phylum Arthropoda; class Insecta; order Coleoptera; family Curculionidae; genus Kuschelorhynchus; species Kuschelorhynchus macadamiae. The sequence goes on from JAUTXW010004383.1 coordinate 111,181, forward strand.
CATAATCTAATTTAAAACTAGTGACATGTAGTTCCGCAAAGAAGTCTAGCTAAATTGAAGCTAGCGAGTACTTTTTCTCAGAATGTTGGAGTTCCAAATTTTAGATATAATAAAAGGCATTACTTTTATATTTTGAAGTTCTTTTGAAAAACATCCGAGAAAAATCAGTACTATAGAATTCATTTAATTATATTAAGTAAAGTTTTATAGTACAATCTGACCTAACCTATTTTTAAGAAATATACTTAATTATTTAGCTTTGTTAAAAAAAACAGTTATTTTTAATACTGTACTATTCTGTATTTGGAGGAGGGTGGCTCTTCAGTGCCAGAATGTATATTAACAATAAAAATAAAAGAGTAAAGTCTCGGAAACTTGAACAAATGTTTGAACCTAAGGAATACATAATTTGTATTGTCATCGGACCATTTTATAAAAAAAAATTCATTACTGCCTTTTAACCTACTTATACTAAATCCTTTAAAACTGAGCATTTGACTATAGTGCAACTTTTTTACATCTCCTAGATTGTTAAATGTTTCAGTTGATCTTAGTTGATCATTTAAAGTCACTGTAAGTCTAACATTGGGCATATATTAGCTCATTTTGCGTATTATAATTACGAATTTCCAGAGTCTGAAATTAATTTACCATTAATAATTTTATAATCCAGTTTACAATGCATTAAACACCCAATGTGAGAAATCTGAGTAACATTCAATTCATCATATTTTAGTTTAGATTCAGCATCTGGAGTACTCTGCATTTCCACCTAAAAATATCTCATATTCTCATTTAAGACTTGTTTCTTTTGAATGTCAAGAAACAACATACTGGAAAGCTTGGCACTTTCAGTATGTTATAGTATTACTTTAATTATTAGGTGTAGTGATACCAAGGATTTTCCACATATTTACAATAGAGGTTTATACTTTTTAATTCAAAATAACACCTGTTAAGGGGAACGTTCTAAAGAAACTAAAATAAAGGAGTAAAACTTATTCTCTTTTTAAATATACATTTATTTTAATACAGAAAAGAAGTCGAAAATTCAGATCTGATAGGAAACATGATATGAAAATGTAAAACAAACCAATAAATAAAATAGGTACTTAAAACTTACTTACGTCAAATAAAAAAATAAGGAATTGCCTATTCAAATGTGTTACTTATAGTTATTGTTATTTACAATTAATACGTAATTATTGTTATTTATAATAAAATAAATATCCAATGTCTCCAAAATCCATTTAAATTGGATCATCAAAATGCAAACTGTTTTAACAAAACACAAAAACCCAATTTTAAGATTTAATAATTTCCTTTAAACAAATTCACTGTTGGAAATACCAAACCTAATAAAAAATGCAGTGCTGACTTGATATTAATTTATTTTAACCTAAATAAATATCAGCTTTCGGTTTGGGCTTTTTTCAAATAGTGACAAACATTTCTGACCACTCAACTTCTAAAGGGTTTTGATATGTAATTTGGGTTGATAATATGGATAGACATCTTGTTCTTTACACATTAGATAAGGCTAAGAACTGGGCAACACATTTACATATTTAAGATATTAAGACTGAATCTACTCTAGCATATTTTTCTAATATAAAAAAATGCTTCTTGAAATAGAAATTATTATTTTTGTGAAAAATATTTAAAATAGCTTTTTGAAATATTTTTCTCATGTATGTTTGTATTAACAAATCTTTACCGGATAAAGATTCTTAGGAACTTTTCTTTTCATTTTCAAGATATATTTCACAGTAGCGTGCAGTGCCTTTTAAAACAGAGTAGGCAATAATAAATTACTATGTTCTTAAAATTCCTTACCCCTTACAAGTGCATCTGACTTGCAACAGTATGTCCATAAACAGTTTTAACTTAATTTGTAGTGACCTAAGACCGCTCTCAAAAGACTAACATTTGTTTGTCCCAAAAAAAAATGCATGCTGGTCTAATTGTAACATTAATAGTTAAATTCTTTAAACATGTGTTTCATAAAGAAGAACTGACTGTAATTTTATTGTTATTAAATTTGATAACTTTAATAATTATGGAAATACACAACACATTTCCTTATGTTCACAAAATTTAACTAATATTTCAGTCTATCCTAAAAATTTTTCAGGACATTTTTATAATTTATTTAAGTACATAACAGGGAGAGAAGGAAGAGTAAACATATCGATTTTTGCTATAATAACAATAACCGATATTGTGACTCGGCAGCATGCCGATTATAATCAATATTTCGCCTCGTGCGTTTCTTTCTATTCTATGCCTACGATTATTTTAATATCTTCGTCGCACTCGTACAAAAGCACTGCTTTTGGTTTCTGTAAGGTTTTTTCAATTGGTGATCGAATTTCGCTTGGCTATTGGCTCTTATGGGATGCTTTTGTAGCGGAATAATTTTAGGTGGTTCTACATTTTTTTAAAATTTTTCATGATGGTGGATTTTATATTAAATTCATGGAAATAATTTAAAATAATTAAGAGAATTTTGAAAAAAGAAAAATAGATTAACCAACCATTTTCATAGGATAGGCACTGCTTTTTTGCCTATATTGTATGCATGCCACGTCACGCTTCCCCCCGTAGTTCAGCGTAAGTTCTTTGAAACCCGTTATACATAGCGTAACAATTTAGGTTGATGTGTCTATTTTTCCAAGTAACGAAGTGCGTGCTTGTTAATCTCCCTAACACATTCTCAAAGGGTTGGTAGGGATGTTAGTTTGTATATCAAGTATATATCTGTAACCACCTAAAACGTCAGACTAGCGATGCTCAATTATGAATATCAACATTTAGGAGTTACCATTTAATCTCCAGTAAATTAGTCTAAACATATATCTACTTTAATAACAAGAATACGCAGCTCTTCCGCGGGTTCCGGATTTACCAAAAAGGGGATGTGTTCATTGTAAACGATCTGTGCAGTTGATTAATGTGGCTTGTATCCAGTTAACTATAAGATATAATATTCTATTCTCGGTATATTTCTTATTCTCAATTCACAATCCTTAATACTCATTTCTTTACTTTTATACCTATTTTTAAGAATGGTTTACCCAAATGTTTATTTTCTATTCCTAATTATTTGTGCATTCCAGTAATAGCGTCGGCTAAATATGGTTACGTCCACCGTCACTTGTAATTTTTGGTATATTTCCAGAACTATAGACGTGTTGATAATTTTTACTCTTGTCTCTTAATTCGTAAAAGTTAAAAGTTACGAACCTTTCAAGGTCTCTTCTTAACAATAAGTTTAAGAATACGAATTAACAACTTGGGCAAACCCGGCCTAAAATTATTATATAACAAATATGAAAGTGATCAATTTTATTATTCTGTAAGTTATGTTTTTACTTCATTTCGCCAAAATACTTTTAATAATAGAAACTAAATTGGATAGATAGGTATTAATTAATACTTTATTGTAACGTTGATTTGTAATAGGTATTTAGTTGGTAATAAATGTTATGATTACCATTGCTGCCTGATAAGATTTCTAACTTTAAAATAATAGTTTTTGGCACACTATATGCCTGAGTTGATACCCACATACTCTATTATTAAAATTGGTGATGTTAAATATTGCTCGAATTAACGGCGAATAGCTTCTAACATAGCAAAGCCCTATTTTTAATGGAAAAACGATTTATTTCATTTAGTTATTCTTTTTTAGACATTCTAAGTAAACACTTAATAAAACTAGAGTTGGAGAAAAAACTGTTTAATATCTTGAGGAATATATTGCACAGCGGTATTACAGTGGATGAAAATACTTTTTAGGTAATCTCGCATTATATGTAAGAAATATTACTTACTCTTTATTATGTTGCCAGATAGCTCAAATACCTTAAGAGTGGAGATCTGTACCAGTTAATTAAATTAAATAGGCAATAACTTATTTCTATGTGACATCAAATTTCTATTGACATAATGTTTGTCATGGGTAAACTCAAATTTTAATTCTTAAATACGCTAATTAAATTTACCTTATACTACAAAGGAAATTCCAGTCTAGACCTTACTACACTAAAATAATAAAACTTATTTTGAGTGAATAAAAGATAGGTTAAGTAACAAATAACTGATTATTTTAGGTCTTATTGCAACATTAACATACTATAAGTGTATATTAATATTTTAGGTTTAAAATTTAGTATAGTAGCTCAAGTTTTTAAAATATGAAACACAAGCAAACATTTTTTTAATGTGGATAGATCACTAATGCCAGAGGTCTAACTAAGGGCCATTATCTAGTTTTTTGCGATTTCTCATTTGGTCAGTATAGCAATATGTTGTTTCCATAAATATTTAACTTCCAAAGCGACTCAAAAGAATAAATTGAAGCTCTTTTACTGCATATTTACTTTGAACTTAAAAAAGTCTAGTTAAGATATTTTTGAACCTACGCAAATATATATTTAAGAATAGCAATACTAAGTATAACTAATTATAGCCGCCAAATAAAGCTCATTAGTTTCAAAGTAAGACCTAAAATTAGTCAGTTGTAAAGTGAATCACAGGTTTTGTGAACAAATTCATAAGATTAATATATGAAAATATTAGGGTACATACATTACAACCGTAAATAAAAGTGAAGGTTATTCTGTTGTAAAAAGTCATACTCTATGTTTATAACAGAAAAATATTGTTCGAATATTACTTATTATTCCCACTCAGCATAGGTCTATTTAAAATGTCTTCCTAGGGAAGGTGGGGCTTATACCTCGCATTCGGCGACTAAAAGTCCACGCTTTGACGTAATGAAAACATCTTTATACAAATCAACAACAAAAAAAACGGCCTGCACTTCCTTTTAATGATAAAATAAAAGCGTGGTAATACAAAATCCATTCTCTTATGAATTATTTTTGGTTTTAAAAAAATTGAGTTTTATGGTTCTGATGGGGCATTTGCCCCCTTTGTACCACTCCCTACATACGCCAATGCCAAACAGAGATCTTCGGTACCAAAGACAAGCAGATGCTACTTTATATAAAAGAAAACTATTTTAGCCTTTAGGCTATCTAAAGTTTGGTCTTTAATACGTTGGAACTTTGTAGGAAGCATTTACCAGGATAATAGAATTTAAAACCTGGATAAATGTCACAACCGTTTAACAGACATGAATTATGTTATTTAATAAATGCACGGCTTTTAGAGCTTAACAAATATACAACAGACTTGGTTTCTCACTGATAAAGTATCACGCGACACGTCAGATTTACTCAAATTTAAATAACCCTGATGATTTTTTTGCAGGAATACTTAGCCGTTTATGGAATGATCTGATTGACCTTAGAAATAATATAAAATCACAGACCATTATAGAACTATATTTTAATACCACCACCACATAGTATAAAAACTAAATCACTGGAATGTCAGCTTTGTCATTTTTTGTTTAAAATGGATGTGATTTTCTGAATAAGCTGGGTAGCATACTTTACAGCCATCTTCTGCAAATGTCTGCATTATTGGATAGATAAAATAAGTGATATTCTTATTTTGCAAGCAAACACTAATCAGCAAATATAATACATTTGATTTGATAATGCGATTCATTAATCTCGTGAAAACTGTGACTACGCAACAAATGCTCTAAGTAAATGTGTCAATCAAAAACATCTAACGTACACTAGATGGTATTTACAAATACCTGAATTAATTGAGTGCTGTTATGAAGCTGTAAGCGAACTGCTAACGAATATTTTTCATCACTACTTCCTTAAGGTGGACTCAAAAGACTATTATTATAAAGCATATTTGACAAATCCACTAATAATAATTGTGTATTTGATAAGTACCAACTACGAACAATGATTGCAGTCACACTACTAATATTTGACTGACATTCATGCTGTCACGTTAAAAATAAGCAAGCACTGCCGTGGCCGTGAATTAAATTGATATTTAGAATAATTTGAATTTGCATCACTGCGTTTCGTGTGTTTCCGAATCGTCTGCACGCTTTTATTAATATTAATGTAAATATTTATTTCTTTCGGCGCGGCAATGAATTCGCAAAATTCTGTGGTGTAGTTTGAGCGCAACTTCAAATAAGACAAATTTGAATTTGCCAATGATACAAGTACGCTTTGACTTGCGCCATATTTACCGACAACCGATGGCAAATAGAAGAATTTTATATACACAGATCATTCAATATAAGAAGTACCCACGTACTATTTAAGTTTTTCTAATAAGGCTGAAACTTATCCAGTATAAAGCATTGGCTAGAAAAGATCGGAAGTAATGAGAAATGCTTTATTTGACGTTACGTTTATATATATATATATATATATATATATATATATATATATATATATATATATATATATATATATATATATATATATATATATATATAATACCTACTACGACTCACTGGTTTTTCTTACAGCAATGGCGACGTACCCGCACTGAGGGTTGCTTCGCTGCATATTTTTATTTCAATTTAAACCATGTAATCAATTCATAATCTAATTTTATTATAAATACACTAAATACACTATGTTTTAAATTTTGAAAGATGCTGAAGAAGGGAATAAGCATTCTCGAAAGCAAGATCATATAAGCATTCTCGACAGCAAGATCATACAACAAACTCTTTTTGACTGCATTCCCACACAACTCAAAACTAAGAGGATAAAATTGTTTTTAATTTTTTTTCTTCTGGTTCAAACTGCTTTTATATAATATATATGTTTATATACACACTGTAAAAAGGCGTATGTGTATTAAAAAAACACTATTAGTAAAATATTTAAAATATTTCGCCATGACTCTATATACGTATTTTAATTAAGGAGTTATGGACAACCTTTTACAACAAAATAACAACACCATCTCTTACATGGACACCAAATACCCTGTAATGCGAGAAGACCTCTCTATCGAGTATTTGAAGCAAATTTTTTCTACAGTGAACGTATACACGGAACTATAAGAATTCAATAAACTCTAGACTTTAATGAAAACTATTGAAAAAAGTTTTAATGTATTTTTCAAATCAGAAAAAAAATGTAAATTAGCTGTATTTAGATAATATCTCGAAAAAAAAACGCTCACTTTATTTTGTGCAGTGCACTAATAAATAACAAAACCATTTCTTTCATACGTCATTACATACGTAATAGCGCATTAATAGAAAATATTCAATCCATGTGGTAGAATTTATAACATTAAAAAGTAACTTTAAAGAGAAGTGACTTTACGGGCGATTCTATATTCAATCTTTTTATAATTTCAAATACGTGTATTATGTTCGCTGAACAAAAACTTTGATTTGAAACATTAAATACATAAAATGACTAGTTCTGAATCTTACGTTATACATTAATACTTATGTGTAAACATTAAAGTGGAGCAAGTAGTCGGACCAAATTCCGGGTTCTGCTGGACATTTTATCACATTTTTTGGGAAAGATTGGAAGAAACTATCACATTTATGTATAGGATAATTCTTAAGTAATTTGACGAATGTTTTGCTTCGGTAACCGGCAAATGTCTCCAGTGAATTAACCTAAATTAAGTATACAACATACAAAAAAGTGAAGGAACCTTGTAAACAAATAATTTTGTTCAGGGACGAAATGCTAAACGACATGGCAACAATTAAACGTATTTTGGGTTCCGTGAAACTTCCAGTACGTTGTTGTCGACGCTTTAGGAAAACTTTTTTGCTATTGCACCATGTCTAGCAAACTACAGGGTGAGCTAAAAAACAAGCATCAAAAGTTATATATATATATATATATATATATATATATATATATATAAGTATATTAAAAAAATTGATATACTATTTATAATGGGCTTTATAGTGGACTGATTATCGGAATATGAACAAAAGAATTGCATGGCATATTAAAAAAGAATTCCACAGCATCGGCTAGTTTGAATGGTGAATAATTATTTGACATCTAAAGAAAAGAAATTGCCTAGCTTTAAATAAAAAAAATATGTTTGGTCATGTTTTTAAGAATTACGACTATATACAGGGTAATACTTGGTTGATATAGTAACTGTAATTCTCAAATCTTTTACCTATATGATTTAAAGAAGAATATTACTAGAAATATTATTAGTATTTTTAGGATATATTTCATATTAAAATCCTTTTAAAATAACTTTTAATGGCCCAAATATGTAGGTAAAAATTATAAAAATGATTTCTGGCTCACCCTGTAATTTGCGAGAATGGTGCAAAGGCCATACACCGTCGGCAATAAAATAACCCAAAATAATGTCATTTCTCTATCTTAATAGAATGGCGTTAATATATGCCATTAAAATGCCTACGGCACTATTATTACATCTAACGGGTATATGAGCACTATCAAAGATTTTTAGGAAAAAATACTAAAAATTATTCATTAAATATCGGGTCACCGTTTTAATTTAATAAAGCGTTACTTCGTTCAACCATTCAGTTTGGCAAAATAATAAAATTTGTAACTGAATGACGCCAAGTTAATTCAATAAATCTGATATCATTCATCGATATTCAGTTGATAGTTGAACTTTACTCTTCTTTTAAACATCAGGTTCGCCGAACAGCCCCCAAGCCAATTACTGATATGTGAATAGTAATTACAAGAGCAAACATTTTGAAGAATAACTTAAATTAATAATTATACAATTAATAGAATTGTAATTCTGAATATTTTAAAACAAATTTCTCATACGACATTAATTATCATTGAAACTAAATAAAAGTTACCAAGCTTATTGTAAAAATATAAATAGTGAAGCAAGATATAATTATGTAATAATTCTTAAATATCTCTGTGCTACGAGAGTACTGTTTTCCCCCATGTTACTCCTCTATTTAATATGTTTTTTTCATTTCATCCATTCAAGTATTTCTTGGTTGGCCCTTGTTTTTTAGTTAATTATTGTCCTTTGAACAGATATCTCGTTTTTTCATAACATTTCATCCTTATAACCTAATCATACTAATGTAATTTTTCTCTCAAATTATGTCTATTTATTAATAATTCTTCTTCAAACTCTTATTTCTAGGTCTTTTTTATTTACGTTTCCAGAAATATCTATTTACTTGTATATATTTTACTTTCTACCTACAGATATTCTTCCCCTTATTTCGTCTTCCGATAATCTTACTTAAGTTATAACTGGTTCCTGATATTCAAATTTTTGTTTTTGTTTACTTCTCTGTACATTCTAATCAATTAATGACAATTTATTAACATATAATGACAATTTCTCATTTCCTTCTTTTTTCTAACACTTCCGTTCTCATCTCTACCTTTGATGGTCTTATCATCTGCATAATACATCTGCATTCTGTAATTGGTCCCATATCCTAATGTCGTACTAACGTTTCTTACTGCTTTTTGTTTTGCTTCTTTCATATGATCGACTAGATTTAGTGAGAACCAGTGACCTCAATTTAAAAAATACCACTATATTATTCCAAAGGGGTGACCATACGAATTATCAAGCACGTCTGGGGATGCTGAACAAGGTTCTAGTCATAAAAGCAATTGGGTAATTAAAATATCCACTAATTTTAAATACGTGGTAAAACAATGCCATAAAATAATTTTGCCGGTTACTTGAGAATAGGAAACAACTCAAGTCTATTTTTTTTGTTTGTCCATCGCACCAGTCCCGGTCCAACACTTGCTCCTTATAGCTAGTTATATACCTTACACGTGCTAATCAATTCTAATGCAGGCCTGCAAAGCGGTTTTATATTTGCGCATCTACCTACCACATTTATGTGTACTAACACTGATAATAAACATATGGGATATAATCCCAATTGCTCGACAACAGGAGACATTAAACTCTCCTCAAAAATTGGCGCCATCTTTCTTTCAAACCAAACACACTTAGAGTATTCTTCAATAAACTTAAACATTAGAAAAACATTTGAGATTAGGTAATATACTAAAACTAATAAACAAATAAACGTACATATTCGAGGAAAAACGAGTAGTAGTAACACAGCATTAAAATAAATTAACTTAAAAATCGTTAAATTAAAACCGATACATAAATCCGAGCGATGGCTGATGCCTTGGTTACTACTTGGTTACGGGGATTGGGCTTGACCTTTTTTGTTTTTCTTTAGGGAGATGTCCTCGACGTCATCGCCCTTTTTGACTTCTGTGTATCGTTCGCCCTTTAGACTCACGATTTTGTTGTCCCGGTAGCGAACTAGCTTTTTGGGCTCCACTTTCGGTGCCACTGGGCGATACTCCTATATTACAAAATATACATTACTTCTTATTGAAGAACTAAATATTAATGTTAGTTAAACTCAATGAGTACTAGGTATTCTCGTTGTTTCGATTGATTTACTCGCTTTATTACCTTTATTAAATGAAAACTAAATATTGGTAATAATTATGAATAAACTTTATTTTAAGCTAGTTTTTATATAAAATTTCACCTAAAGTGAAATACATACATCTTGTCGTGCTACATGGATTAAACATAACCTAATAGCTTCGATTACCTTCAAATATTTTATTTTAAACTATCTGACCTAATCTATGTCTTCTTTCTTCAACGGGTCCTTAGTCCTTTGAGAGGCATTTTTTCTGAAGAGGTTTTTTTGCTATAGTACCTTTAATTTGATTATAGATAAATCTTGCTGATTTATGAAAAGTTATATAAAATTGTTCTCTAAGTCACACGCTTTAAAATGTATAGGGTGTTAAAACGTTCATATTTTTTTAGTTCATTACACACATTTCAGATTTTTAAATCAAATTTAGTACACAGTATACAATGACTAACGTCAGTAAAACAACTATGTAAGTTTAAAAAAAATCGTAGAACATATCTTTTCTGATTGCGACCGCTTTAACCCTCCGGAACTTTTCACTACAACGCTACTGGCACTTTTTATAACAAAGGGAAATTCCTCACTCTGATTTGTAACATCCTGATCTCTTAGGTTTCTTTGATATTTTGCACCATTTCGAAATTATTTAGCAACATATATATTCGATCATAGCTAATTTGAAGCTCATATTGCATGCTGGATATTGGAAAAATGGCAAAATTGTAGTAATGATTTTCAAGATAGGGATGCATGAATGTAGGACTCTGTATCTTTTAAAGGACGAAGCTTGGAGAGATGCATATAACTTTTTTCATATTCGATCACGATTTATCTTCAGTAAGTAAAGTCGGTGAAGCGTAACTGAATTTGTTTTAAAGATTAAACTACCCTAACTGAAACTTCATTTCCTGATATTAGCATGATATCCACATTTTGCTTACAAGTTAAGATGCATTTACACAGTATTTTGAAACAGGTTTGTAATTTTTGATTTTCCATGTGGAATTGATGAGTAAATCCAACTTCTTTGAATTTCCATTTTGCCAACGAACTCGATGTTTCGCATCCTTGTTAATCGAAAATTGCCGTTCAAACATTTTGACGAAAAAAAACGGTGTAAAATTCTAAGTACCTTGCAAGTTAGTATTATTAAGTAAAATTTAAAGACCTAGAAATAAAGGATGAGAGATGAGACTTCAACTCGTACTAGGTTTCATAACTTTACTTTATTTCATACTCTGGTAACTGAATAAGTGTTACAAATGCAAGGGGATTAGTGATTCCCAATCGAGACAATGGTTGTTGTTCCTTTAGGGGTTAGGCTTATTTTGGATCAGTATTTCAAGTAATGGCGCTCCCTTGAATAGGTTCTTCAGGATGTTAATTGTATCTTTTATTTTTTCTCTATGGAGAGGACCAAGGACCATAAGTTATTAAGGGCCATGACCAGCAATGAAAAAATAGGAAAAGTATCTCGATATAGGATTTAATGACTAAGAAATAAAGGATGAGGATGAGACCTCAACTCAAACTAGCTTTCAGAACGGGACATTCTGGGGACTATATATTTATATTACAAATGTAAGGGGTTTACTACTTCCGAAACGAGGCACAATGGATGATATTCATTAAAGCCATGTGTGAAAAAAGGTAATATGCTTATATTTGAATTGTTACTCCGACTAATAGCGCTCCTTTGAATAAATGATGTTAAATGTTTAAGAAAGCAAGATAAAAGTATTTTTAAACTTGGAGAAACAAATCTAGTGCCTGGCAAATGCTGTAATAATAGGCACAATGTGATTATGGGAATTAAAGTCATACTGAAAGACGATAACTACTAGCTTATATAAACGATTTCAGAATTTAAGACCTTGATTAAGAGTTGAGGGAAAATTTGTCCGATAGTAAACGTCTGTTATTAGCACTAAACCGGACGACATTATTTATTCTAAGCTTTGGGGCAGGTTCTATGCGTCTATTTCCACTTCCAACTTGTAGTTGAGTAGATTAGCGACTTGCAATGTTAAAAAATGGTCCACTCAGGGCTTCGTTTTAGCTGCCTTGCTCTTTAATATATAGATCGGATATATAAACAATTAGTCCTAAATTCGCCTAGGCTGACAACCTTACCATCATAATTCAAGACTCTATCTATTAAATTTGGAGTACACCTTATCGAGGAATTTCCTGATACTGTGCTTCTAGGATATAAAATGGTGACTATACAAAGTATAGCGAAAACTGAAGCAGATAATTTTTTCCTGAATATCGAGAAGTCCAGATAAAGAAAATCCTTGCAATCAAAGTCCAAAGTAACTGGGTGTAACTGTCGACCCTATTTATTCTATCCTTAAACACGCACCTAACCTAGTCATTAAAAAGCTTCTAAAGTTGGATGCTAGAATCTAGCATTATCAAGATTCAAGAAAGGCGTCAATAACGATCTTGCCACCTTCCAATTCTCACTGTCTAAAATCTCAATGCCCTCAATCTCAATATTTAGCGTCACTAAAGGACGCGTCAAGAATCAGAAATATGGCATACAAGAATTTTAAATACCGAAAAACCACATGGCCCTATCCCCCAATACCTTCCATGAACAGAACTCGAACAAATTATGGTCGATGTGAAGCCTAATCATTCTATTCAGTGCATCAAAGGCATCGACGCCCAGCTACATATCTTCACTTACTTTTCTTATCATTTTCTCTTTAGGTTCGTTTTTGTTTATATGCAACCATGCACTAAATAAATTAATAAAACACCATATTAAATAAATCAACGCTCGATGTTAGTCAGGTAAAGACGCAACGTGGTAAAAATCTGATTTAACATGAGAAGAGAAGAAAAAAAGAAAAAACTTATATTAGTTACATTTAGTAATATTGTTTTTTGGGCCTTTTTGCTAAATTTCCTGTGGTATTTATTATATAGTATAGTATTATAGCTAGGTGATATGTTCAAACAACTCATGCTTTATTCATTTCAATGCACTAAAAATGTTTACTAAAAATTGTAGGATCACAAAGAATTGTTACACAAGGTTGTTCGTTAAAGCTGTCATTATAAAATTCTTGTAAATTGCAGTAAACCTTTCTTTTCAGTAAAGACGATACAGACTTTTAAATTTTTTTCTTAATGCTTTCATACATTAAAGAGTTCTTTATGAGACTATGTTTAGAAATGGGCAATGGCATCAAGGTTCCCACCCCTGTATCTCTTGTAGACAAGTTTCCAATATAAACAAACATGTTAGTGGAAAAATCCCCTATTGTATTTCAGATATATCTTATTACCCGTTTTTGCAGTACTAAGGTAGAAACGAAAACATATTGGCTACAGAAACCTCAAAATGCTATCCCCATATCTAAGATGGCTTTCAATTATTGAGAAATACATCAATTTGGCCAACATTTTGCCCAACACACTACAGGCAATCCTAACTGAGTAACATCACCTGGCTAGCCTCACATTCAATGCCCTAAGAAACTTGTTATACTGCTTACATTGAATAGCACAATTTAATCATGTGTTTCGATATTAAGATTCCAGACGAAAATTAGCAAAAAGACGTCATTACTGACTACTTTGTAATCCTGTTATCAATTTCAATAGTCTTATTTGGGCTCTATATTGTTAATATTAAGTATAAAAACAAGTTATTAATACACACAATACATTGATATTTTAATTAATTATAGGGCTATACTTTGCTATCTTCGGTATTTCCGAAAGCAGCGAATTGACAAGAATCCAAGTTGATCTTTTAGAAAAAAATCAAGCCCCTACCAAACATCTATTGTTTGTGGCATATTGCAACATATTACCAAAACACCACTTTCATGAACGAATAAAAATAATGGAGATTTACCTTATTTAATGCATCCTTGTCAATGTAGGAATACCTCTCAATAATTCTGCTCTTTATTTCTGCATCATCGATAGTCTGCTTAGCCACCTGCATGGTTAGGGTGGTATTTTGGCTAAGACACTGTCCATTTTCTTGACGATCGATTAGAATTTGAGTGGCACGTTCGATATCCCCAGCCGCAATGGCAAGACATTGTTTTATCTAAAATGTCATTATTTTAAATATAATCCCCACACAATACTATCATACAAATGTCGTTAAATTTCTAAGCTTATCAGACAAGCCAGAACACGATGGTAAGTCAAAAATACCTACACTTTCACTACAAACTCTTCTACACATTACCTTTGTCTTATAACCTCAAACCAAAACTAAACCAAATTATTAAAAAAACTTTGAACATAAACCAGACTTGGCTAAAATAAAAAAGAGTTAAACCTCAATGAATTTAAACCAATCTTTACAAAATAACTAAAAATTAGGGTTACATCTCATATGCTACAAACCAGTGGCTATCCGTTATTCCATTTATATTGTTTATTTTATACCTGATAGTAATATCAGTTTTAATGATAGATCTTGTAATATTGTAGCGGATAAGACGCTTGAATCTAATAAGTATGCGTTTACTGTCTCTTCTGAACGAAATTCCAATAGATTTTTATCGTTTGCAAATCTCTCTTTGGGTGGTACGGTAAAAGATAGGTGATAAATTATCATTGGATTTCTCTAAATTGCGCAATTTCAAAAGTTTTTTTAAATATTTTTGTTTAATAGAATTTATGATGAATGTAGGAACTCAAACCTCAAGAGCCACTCTGTAGATGACGCATCAATGTCGGAATCCGATTATTTAATTTTTTCCAAAATAGGCCATATAAATAAATTAACACGTTCAATATTTAATGTTATAACATATTTATGTACAGAAATTACATAATATCTATCAAATACTATGCAAATAAGTAATTTCGCTTTTAACGGAAAAATTCAAATATTTCAGAAAACGTTTAACAGTGACGCAACATTGTGGTATTCCCTCCATCCCAAGCAAATAACTTTATGAGTTTTACATTCCTTTGATAGAAAATTCAAAATATATTTCTTGCCTCGTTGATATATCTATCTTTGTTGCGAAATGAAATAAAACGAGAGAGTGATGTTAATGAATACCTCTTTTACAGAATATAATATTTATGATCTCCCCTATTGACTGTTTTTTTATCAGCTAGCCGAAGTAATAATTGCAGGGCCTTTCGACTTTCGGCACCTTTCGGTGTTTGCCGATAAAAACAAGTTTTTTAATATCTAAATACCGGGAATATTGATTTCCTTATATTTTTATGAACATGATTTTATGATAGCTTGAGTCTTGGGTTGAGAATTTCCTGTTTGTAGGTGTGTTTTAAAATCACTAGTAAATGGTTGTTTTACTTGTATTTTTAAAACGTCGACGTTTAGTTTAGAACTTCTCACTCTTGTGACTGTGTCTAAGCTTTCTAGACATTTGTTTATGAATTCCTGTATTACCTGTGTAATTAGGATATGTGTAATGAGTGCTAAAGGGCGTAAAAATACGAGATCAGCAAGACCTCGGCGCCGAACTGCAAAACATTTTGCAATGAGAATCTTGGGAAAATGCAGAATAAGGTAAGTTCACGAATTTGAAGAATTAGAAATGGACAATTATAAAATATTAATCACTTTGATTTTCAAAGAAATTACCTACGCTACATATATACATATTTCTGATTACAGTACAATATACATATTAAAAATATCAACATATTTTTAACGTTTGGGACTACTTATAAAAACTTTTATCTGTATGTCCATGCTATTGTAATTTTTTAGAAGGTACATGGTGGACGTATTTCTGAAGTAGACATCTTTTGTTTGATTGATATTTTTATACATGAGGTGAATTCTCTCTGAAATTCACATAAATAGCTATGGTTTTTATATTTGTAAAATTTAAATATGTTTTGTAGGATTAATTTTAAATTTTAACTTTTAACAAAGATAGTGTACCTTCAGGGGTATAGTAATTCTATAGGTATAAAAACTTATTTCCTGTTGGTCATATTATAGTGGTAGAAATTAAAAGCTCATAAAATTAGACACTTTTTATGCAACACTAATACTAATACTTTCATAGTGGTAGTCTCATAATGCTGGCTGATGCAATTTAACTCACCGGATCCATGACAATCTGTGCAAGAATAAAGCTGTTAGTTATCAAAATTATATTGATCCTTTTTATGTGACTTCCACTTAGAAAGTTTTGCTATTGCAGACAGTAGCAGGCTTTAACAGAGTATACCCCCACAGTTATATCACAAAGAGAAAATTATTGGGAAGCAACTGTTTATCGATACCTAATTTACTAAGGCATTACTTTCTAGTGAGAAAATAATTCTTGCGCATGGCTAAGCATATGTAACATATTAAATATCTTAGTCTTGTATCTACAAACAAATAAAAATTGACCTTTTATATATTCTTAATCTTGATTAATGTACATACAGATCATACATACATCACTGGAAAAGTAAGAAAAAATTGGGGATATTATTTTTCAGTTCCCAAGTAATTTAGTGTACTAATGTATGTTACTGTATTTATGTATATACAGTGTGATTAAATGTTAATAACTTTTTTACTTTTTAACTTATCGGAGTGAACAAAAAACCAATTGTAGGGTTACTTAAAACTTTTTTCTGGTTATTAGAAAAACAAAAGACTATTAATTTTACAAGATATCACCATAAGTTGTATTGTTTAAATCGGACACACCTCGGCACATGTGTTAGAGAGAGGCAATGTGTTAGAGAGAGACGGACAACACTATTAGATAGTGGAGTGGATAGGTATCAAACCAGATATAATTATAATCTGCAAGAAGAGACACATTTGAGGGACATATAATAGTCAGGATGTCCCATTTGAAAAATATAATTTATAGTGATATCTTGTAAAATTGACAGTCTTTTTTTTTTCGTTTTTTACAAGCTTGGTAATTTATGTAATTTTTTTTAACAAGCATTTGACCTCCTAAACTAATAATATAACAGACTTAATATTTGGACAGCACATATTTAAGATTTTCCCATAAGAGACAATGTTTTAGAGAGAGAGGGATAACCTTGATTTCCTCAAATTTTAAATACTTTTAATGTATGAGTGCATTACATCATTGGATTTTGGAATGCAAAGGTTTGTTCCAAAACAAATTAAAAAATCCAGGTGTGTATTTAAAAGTTGATGATTGCCCCTCGTTTACGAAACATCAGATTCAAAATATAACAGCACCATAAAATGTTAGACAAAAAATGCTTTGGCAATATGTTTACAACTTTAAAAAAATTTTAGGATTAAAAAAGTTACTGCATAATTTTAAAAATGCAATATTTTATTCGTTTCTAAATATCTCAAGAACATAATGGCTAGAATTCGCCTGCAGGTGCTATTAGGCTTGTAATGAAATTGTCTAAAACTTTCCATATTTAACCATTTTTCTATCTCTTGCAATAATAACTGGCATGTTTTTTAATACAGAATTGTTTCTAGTTCAAAATTCCAGGTATTACTAGTATTACTCTGTATTGACATTTCTTATCAACTTGAACGAAATTGTGCCATCCAGAACTGGTATTTTATTTGTTAAGGCAGTGTGCAAGTCAACAAATATCACAGGAATAAGTTTGTTACAAAACAAATTAAAAAATCCAGGTATGTATTTAAAAGTTGATGATGGCCGCTCGTTTACGAAACATCAGATTCAAATATGACAGCACCATAAAGTGTTAGACAAAAATGCTTTGGCAATATGTTTACAACTTTAAAAAAATTTTAGGATTAAAAAAGTTACTGCATAATTTTAAAAATGCAATATTTTATTTGTTTCAAAATATCTCAAGAACATAATGGCTAGAATTCGCCTGCAGGTGCTATTAGGCTTGTAACGAGATTGTCTAAAACTTTCCATATATACAGAATTCTTTCTAGTTCAAAATTCCAGGTATAACCATTCAGTTTACCATGTTGTTAAGATATAATAGCACGTTGGACATGCCAAAGATATTTATAAAGACAAAAAATAAATATACTTCCCTAATATTTCACATAATATTACAACTGTTTCAACTACATGTATGCATCTTTTATTGTAGGGATGATATTAATAAAGGCTATACATATTCAACCAGTTTTGCAAAGAAGCGTGGTAATGATGTTGAGAGTTTAAAGCTCCAAGATGAGCCTCCAGCGAGGTCTCCAGGGATATCTTTGTGAGTATAAATTAAGAGATCTTTCAGTAACATATTTGAAAGTATCACATATTTGTAAAAGTATTCCTAATACAATGTGCCAAATTGAATTAGGAAAAAATCTTTTAAAGGTTTAGATAATTCAAGTGGATACTAAAACCCTGACAAAATTACAATAAAAAAAAAGATTATGCGTGCACAAGTGGTGTTTGCCCTGACAAGTTTTATTAGGGCAAACAATGCAAGGCGGCAAAATATAAGGTGTTGGCTGTAGAATCGTTATTCCATAATGTTAGGTACTTGGTTGTACTGTTTTACAACCACATTTAAAAAGTAAAAATTTGTCTTGGTAAAGGCCATTAAAATATGTGGGGTAGGGAAAGGGTTCACATGAAGAGAAATATAGTTTGATGATGTGAAAAAAAATCTAGCAACATATAAGACGACTGACACTTGTATAATTCTAACACCACTTTTATTTATTCTTGATTATTACCGGATTTACTAATATTATTAGTAAATCCAGTTTATAATAATTTAATAATGAATACAATGAATCAGTTAATCATACAGCAAAAATACTTTGAAATATATAATATATATATATATATATATATATATATATATATATATATATATATATATATATATATATATATATATTACATGAGACTGTTTGAGAAAACATAAAACAATATACATTGTTCCTTGATTTTATGCTCATTTTTAAGTAGGTCATTCCTTGACATATTTTATGAGAATTCATACAAACATGTTTCCTATAGTCTATGTTTTGTTTTGTCTTTGAGATACAGGCTGTCTTAATAAGGAAAAATCATTTTTTATGGATATTTTAAATATATTTCATGACGATTTTGGTCAAGCATTGCAAGTTTGATTGGATGACAAGGGGCTGAAAGTATTAGGATTATAATTATCCATTTAATGGCATCTGGGGGAAGGGCAACATAATTCATATTAAAGAAAAAGTAAAGTATGCCACTGGTTTATAAAAAGTTTTTATTTTTGTTTAGATCAAGAGATTAAAACTACATTTTTTTGAAACTCGCCTTGTGTGTTCTCTCTCTTTACTCTATTTACTATATCTCAATAATATTAGGTTTTTCATTTTGTAACTTCCATCCAATGTTAAGCTTGTTTTTGGTATGCATTGGAGGGACTCGCGCAAAGCAGAAATTAAAGAAAAAAGGAAAAATTAAGTAAAATTATTAATTAATTGAAATAGTATTTAACACGTTGATTGCAGTAGCTAAAGTTGGTTTTTAAACAACGATGCCTGAAGTATACTGCATTTCATATAGGATTTACTTTAGACATTGCATACTTAAGAATTACACTGACCATCATTAATTTTAGGCTGAAGGGCAGCAATATATGTATTGATTTAGAGAAAATGTAGACACATCTTCCTGTGTGACTATATTTTTGTATAGCCTGCATTTTCTGTAGGCTTGGTTCATTTATACTTATACTGTTTGTAATAGTAGTGGGATGTACAATACAAAAGTCTATAAGTTTGTACTATTTTTAGAAATATATTATATAGAGTATTAACAACTTAACAACCTAATATAGTAAGACAACTGAATGGCATTTATGTATTGAGTAGGCACATCTCTCTTTGCGAGTATGTTTTTGCATAGCGTTCTGTTAGGCTTTGTTCATTTATACTTCTATATAATAATCTGGTGTATTACATGCTCCCTAATATTTTTAAATATATGAACATTTTTCTAGGTTACTTCAGAGGATATTATGTCTATAGAAAGAAATACAGTTGGGCAGTGGGCTAATCCATTTTATAAAGAAATTAGAAAATACATATTAACAGCTTCAGTATTTGGCACAGTATGTAAAAGGTGACATAACACTTCCTGCAATAACCTGGTCAGTTCAGAGAGTGTTGCAAGGCAGAAATTTGCACAGTCAAGACAAAATGAAAAATCAAGGAACTTGCCAATTTTATTCATGAAGAATTAGCTTCTACACCTGATGGTAAAACACTTTTTATTATAACTATTAAATTCCCAAAATTGTATTTGTTTATTTAGAGTTTTTACATATTAAGTACTTGACTAAACATTAAATATAGTATAAAAAGAAATCACATTTATTATTATCAGGTAATATAATTATTCTTTCAAAAGATAACCTTTAAATCATATTAAAGCAAACTAAAATATTATTTTTATCTCCAACCATTTTTTTCTTTATACGTATTCAAAATACACAAAATGTCAATTTTTTTATTAAAAAACATCTAAGAATTTTAGGCCTAAGGTGTGGTACATCAATTACGCTTTCTTTCAAAGAACTTGCTAAATTTTTTCTGTTCTATTTTGAGGGTTCTGTAGTTTGTCCTAATAGTAGTTATAGTTTATAATTTACTTTTATATGTATGACAACAGTTGATAATGATTAAAATAAGCATGTTCTTTTATATGCACTTGTCCCTTGCTTTTCTTTATTTGCTTGGACCATGCCTGAATCTAATGGAAAACACCTGTTGAGTTGTAACTATAAATAAAATTGTTTTCATTCTTTTCAGTTTATATAAATAATATTTAATTATTCTGGCGTTATTATTACATCGAGCCCATCTAGCTAACGAAGCTAGTTTTTGCGTCTTTTTTTCCTACTAATTAGCATTAAAGAAAATTTGTTCTATATCATTACTGCTAATAATATGCCAAAAAATATATGTAAAGTATTTTGCCTATTACTAATATGTAGGAAATTAAAATGCAACAAAGCCTTCTTAAAAATTTGCTTTTTTTGCTTACTACCTAGTATTAAATTAAAACTGCCAAAGCTTTTACAATTAAACATTAACTTATACTTATTTTACTTGGACCTCTTTTGTGTAGTACTGATAAAACATATTTAATTTAGACACCGAATTTAATTTTTTTGTTTTGTTAGGTATGTATTAAGGTTAATTGTAGAGAGTAAACACTATATTTTCACATAAACAAGGAAAAAACTAATTCTAGTTATTTTTTCTCTAGATACAAAGAAAACTCCATATCACAAGAAAACTGTTTGTTATGAACTGTACAAGCCGATAGACCATGTAATTTTGAATCTCACCATCGATGAAGAAAGCAGAAAAGGAAAATATATTTTAATTTATAGATTTAGAAGTTTGTAATCGTTAGTAGAACAGTTTATGCTTTTGTAGTAAATCCTCATGACTAGTTAATGTATCATTTGAGTATGAGTAGGTGTGTTTGTTGTGTGCCGAATTTAGTAGTAAGATCTCTTTATGTACGGGGTGGCCAACTAAGAATGGACGCCGGCCATAACTCGCTAACCGTTAATCATATAACTTGGGGGAAAAAAAATTATTAGCTAAATCGACTAAAAGAAATCGCTGGAAAATATTTTGAAGTTCCGCATATGGCCGCTAGGGGGCGCAACTGTTATGGTCAATCAGAAAAAGGGCTGTTTCTTAAAAAATATTCATGTAAAGGTATATTATAAATACTGCCATTGTAAAGAGTAGAAAAATTGTGATTTTTTTGTTAAGGATATTTTGCTCTATCTCGTAAAATGTAGTGGTGGGGGAAGGTCAAACATGTTTTTATTTAAATGTCAATAACTCCGTTATAAGTCAACGGAATTGAACAAACTAGGTCTCGTTTAAAAGAGCCCATCTTAACTAATAATCTGATGTAAAAAAAAAATCCGATTTGATTTCGCCGTGCTAACTAGAGGGCGCTGATTGACATCACAACAATTATTACGCATTATTTTGAAAATTTTAAATAGCACGCTATATCTCTTTTAACACAATTTAATAGAGGAGGAAATTCTCAATAAGTCAGTGCAAATTTCAGCTTCCTAACTTTTTTCAAACCGGAAATATAAATAAAACAAATATTAGGGCGCTGGGTACGCAACATCTCCCTAATCTGTATGGACATAGCCTACATCACAATAATTCAGTAATAATACCACAGATAATATTCAACGCAAATCGCTAAAAATTATACTAATGTTCTCAAATAACCACCAGGTGGCGCAGTAGACGATAATAAGCATAGTTTTACTAGCAATTTTACTTTTCTCTATATTTTTTTGTAGTTTACTCTATTTTCAGTAAGTTAGATATTATAAGGTAATAAATAAGAAAAATCCTAATATATTCGACCGTTGCAAATCTCCGTCTTTCTTAAAATCGACAATTTATGCACAAGAATAACAATAAACTAAAAACATAGATAAATAATAATTCCTTAGCAATTTTCTGCTACATCAAGCAAAAAAAATAGTAGGCTGTGAAAACAAAATTGAAAGTAATACGTCAAAAAATAAACAATAGTTTCTTGTCAGTGCCTTTTAGTTGCTATTTATCGTTCTTGAATTTCCTAATAGTATTGCTATCATTTCGCGTTTTTGTCCGAGATTTTCGGGTTTTTTGAGTTTTTCTAGTTGCTGTTGTTCATGTTATTGTTGTAGTTCGTATTTTTCTTGTTCAAGATTTGTTATTGTTCGTGTTGCGTTGTGTTAAGAACAAAATGATTTATACAAATCAAGAACTATTCGACATGATAGGTGTTTATTTTGAATGTTTGAGAAATGCTACGGTTGCTGCAAGAGTATATGCGCAGGAATATCCCCAGAGACGCCACCCAAGTAAAAAGGTTTTTCTTCGAGTGATCCAACGTTTGCGAACCACTGGAAACGTGCATATTCCCGTATACCGCAGACAACGCAGAGGACGCACCGAAGAGAATGTAATTAATGTGCTAGCGTATATCGAGTTTAATCCTCAACTAAGTACTCGAATTATTGCGCTAGACCTAGGAGTAACGCGAACCACTGTTCAAAATATACTCAAAGAGCACAGGTAAGCAACGACATTGCAAATATAAACTGGACATATTTTTTAACAAAAGTCACGTGATTCTGATGTCACATAGGTCTTTAAGCCTAGAAAACCAATAATTTCCTGGAACATCAATTAAATATCTTCATCTTGTTTTAGGTTACATCCATATCACTTAGTGCTGCATCAGGAATTGACTGCTGCAGATTTTGATCACAGACTAAACCATTGTCACTGGCTTTTGGGTGTAATGAGGGAAGATCGGCAATTTCTGAGGCGAATATTGTGGACCGATGAGGCTACCTTCCAGAGCGATGGACATGTCAATCTTCACAATACACATTATTGGTCCAGAACAAATCCACATTGGATGCGCGAAGTCCAGCACCAAGGCCGTTGGTCTGTAAATTGTTGGGCAGGGATTTTAGGCGGACGAATTATCGGACCATTTTTTTTCGATAATCCATTGAATGGTGAGAGATATCTAAGATTTTTAAGGGAGGAATTGCCGATTTTGTTGGAGGACGTACCTCTGAACGTCCGACAACGATTGGTATACCAGCACGATGGTTGTCCAGCGCACTTCGCCGTCAACGTTCGGGAATTTTTAGATGCCCACTATCCTGGCCGATGGATAGGGCGAGGCGGCACCCTTCCATGGCCAGCTAGGTCACCCGACCTAACGTGTTTAGATTTTTATTTATGGGGTCGAGTGAAAGATTTAGTTTTTGCCACCAGACCCACTACACGGGAAAATATGATTCAGTGAATAAGAGACTGTATAAATACTATTTCAGTTGGTGAACTGGAGGCTGCAGTTTTATCCACGCGAGATAGGATGCATAAGGGCATCGAAAACGATGGCCGACAATTTGAACATTTAGGGCGGCATTAATTGAATTATATTTTTATTATCGTTTCTTTCACACGTTCCATTTAAATGGCTTTCATTTCCCATTATAATGAAAATTTAATATTGCACTTATTGACTCCTACTGCGCCACCTGGTGGTTATTTCAGAACATTAGTATAATTTTTAGCGATTTGCGTTGAATATTATCTGTGGTATTATTACTGAATTATTGTGATGTAGGCTATGTCCATACAGATTAGGGAGATGTTGCGTACCCAGCGCCCTAATATTTGTTTTATTTATATTTCCGGTTTGAAAAAAGTTAGGAAGCTGAAATTTGCACTGACTTATTGAGAATTTCCTCCTCTATTAAATTGTGTTAAAAGAGATATAGCGTGCTATTTAAAATTTTCAAAATAATGCGTAATAATTGTTGTGATGTCAATCAGCGCCCTCTAGTTACCACGGCGAAATCAAATCGGATTTTTTTTTTACATCAGATTATTAGTTAAGATGGGCTCTTTTAAACGAGACCTAGTTTGTTCAATTCCGTTGACTTATAACGGAGTTATTGACATTTAAATAAAAACATGTTTGACCTTCCCCCACCACTACATTTTACGAGATAGAGCAAAATATCCTTAACAAAAAAATCACAATTTTTCTACTCTTTACGATGGCAGTATTTATAATATACCTTTACATGAATATTTTTTAAGAAACAGCCCTTTTTCTGATTGACCATAACAGTTGCGCCCCCTAGCGGCCATATGCGGAACTTCAAAATATTTTCCAGCGATTTCTCTTAGTCGATTTAGCTAATAATTTTTTTTCCCCCAAGTTATATGATTAACGGTTAGCGAGTTATGGCCGGCGTCCATTCTTAGTTGGCCACCCGGTACAGATATATTTGAATTATATTTAATGCAAAAAGATTCTACTTAGAAATGGAGATAAAGGTGACCCCATAGCTATCCCAATTTTGTTGGAGATAGTCGTGTTATATTGAGAGTTTGTTGTTTTGTATACACTTTAAGTGGTTCAGTATTAATGTATTGTTTCACTACTACTTATTTGTGTTGTTTGCCAATTCATACCACGTGGTATGTGTAGCAAGCATTCTGGGGGGTACATTTCATAAGGACCATTTATCCAATGCTTGCATCAGCCATGTCTTTATATTAATAATTTGTTTGTTCACCTATACTGGTATGATTTTTAAGTTTATTTGTTACAGTATAGTATATTTATAAAAGACTTACATCAGAAAACTTACATTACCTGTCAAAATTGACATTTCTTTAAAAAATTACAGAAAAATGGTTTATTTGCTAAAATATGAAAAAGTTGTCTTAAGTAAAGTTGTTTATTTTTTAGTTTTACATATGCATACCAAATTTTGGTCAAAAATTCCAATATTTTTTTTAACTTTTTCCTGATTTTGGAAAATTCTAAAAAAATAATTGTCTAATTAAAAAAAAAGAGTTTTCTGTTAGTAACCTTATCGTAATATTAATTTCTTATACCTAAATATTCCATAAACTGTGTCTTTTTTGGAGAAAAATTAAAATTGCTTCTCAAAAGTATGTTAGGCTTGATGCAAAGTTGTCGTGATTTGGGGAATTTTAAGTATATATGTATTAATTAAAGATTTTCGATAGCAAATAGATATCTTAATACAAAAAAGTCGTATTTGACTAATTTAATCATAGCATAATCGAAATTTAAAACTATTTTTTTAATATTCCAGTGCCTTGGACAAAGTTATAAAAATTGAAAATTACAATTGCTAACCAAAATTCGGCATATGCAAAACTATAAAAAAACACCTTTTTTTATAGTTATTTCAGCAAATAACCCCTTTCTCTGCGACTTCTTTAAAGAAATATATCAATTCTGGCAGGGAACACAAGTTAGGTGACTATTCCCTCTTTCGAATAAGCCATTTTTCATCCTTAGTAAAGCAAAAGTTATTGCCTATGTTAAATTTTAAGAAAGTGACCTAATAAAAAAAATTCCCATATGATGCGTTAAAACCGTTTCGTGTTTTTTTCTTTGACCATAGGGTAATTCCGGGAGAGATGAACTACCTTTTTTATTTTGGTTATTTTCCATGGGAAAATAGCTTTATTCACTTAAAAAAAATCTTATGACAAATCAAACAACTTACTCTAAACTTAAACAGAAATAAAAACTCAAAAATGAAACGCATTTTTCTACAAAAAAAGTAAACAAAAAATGATCAATATATGATCCAACTCCCCCTGAATCTGGGGGTTAGTTGAACCACCTTAGCTGGGGTAGATGAACCGCACAGGGTGAGATGGACCATAATAAAAAAGTATAAAAAGTAACCTCACTAGTACCTAATAATATTATAAATAACAGTTTCATATTGTTTTAACAAGAAGTAGAAGCTTTTTTGCCACACCTATCACACATATTTTCATATTTTAGGCACGACTCGTGAAGCCATCGGGTGCATATAATGCACTTTATCCAGTCATCGGTCTTCTTTGTAACACTGTAATTTTCTCCACAACCAGCGCAATTATTTTCTTCCCATTCTTGTAAGCTATCACTATCGTCATGTAAAGATATTTCGCCTTCTGATTCAGAAGTACTGGTTAGCGCTTCTGTTCCTTTTTTTGGTCTCTTTTTTGTAATCATCGATGTTTTCAGTGTTTTTTTATCATTCAATTTAATTTTTTTCTTATTTACGTTGTGTTTCTGAGTTTTTCTCGGCTCAATATTTTCAGGTGACGTAAGGACTTGAGCGAGTGCACGACCTCGCTTCTTCACATTAACTACAGTTTCGGTTATTTTCGGGATTGGACTAATAATATCCAACATTTTTCCAGGAGTTATATCTTCATCTTGTTGGCCTGAACAATTTGGCGATACTGCTGTGTTTTTCACGTTTGATGGCTTAGTTCAGCAAGTAATACTGTGCTGGATTTTTGGAAGTGGGTCCCAATGAGAACACCCGGGTTGAGCATCAACTGATTTGGAAGATCGTACAGTATTTTCTTTGGTAGAAATAGTTGTCGTAATCTGCAACATTCAGGAAAATAAAAAAGTATTACACGAGGAAATTAGGTAGGGTAATTAGCAACAAAATTTTCTATGAACAATAGTTTGATTTTTGAACATCATCGGTGATGTCAGTTGTCGAAATTTGTATATTTGTATATCTGAAAATAAAGAAGGGTTATAATTTAAATCACATTAAATATGAAATAATTAACCTCATTGTCTCTGGCATTGGTTACTTGCTGGGCTGCTTTATTAACCTCCTCAGATAAAAAGGCATAATCCGGGATGGCTTCAGGTGAAAATGGAATAATTCCAGTTGCCTTAAAACCTGATATTGCATTTTTTGCTATAGCTGCTTTTGCCCATGATTCTGCCAATAGTTGACCAAACTGAAGCCGCCCAATTTTTCTGCTGGGATTTATTTTTAAAAAATTGTTGCAAGCTGCGTAGTAATGTGTTTTCAGTGACTTAAATACAGCCCTATCAAGAGGCTGTAGATAGTGGGTGGTGTGAGGTGGAAGACACAACATAATTATTCCATTTTCTTCGGCAAATTCAAGCATTTCGCAAAGATTGCAATGGAATGTGTGCCCATCTAAAATTAAGAGCACTTTACCCAACGGTTTTCTAGGCATGAAGTGTTCTTCCAGCCAGTTAAAAAACATGTCTGTGTTCACATAAGCAAATTTTTGGGACATGCGAACAACAGAGCCTGGTGGCATGCCCGATGAAAATTCCTCCTTTATGTTTTTCCCTTTAAAAATACAGTAAGGTGGGAGAAATGTACCTTCGCCATTGCAACAAGCTATCACACTTATTGTCTCACCTCTCTCTCCCGATTTAATCGACGTCACCGCTTTGCTGCCTTTAGCTGCTATGACTTGTCCTGGCTTATTATTGAGTTGTAATCAAGTTTCGTCAACATTAAAAATATTACATGGTTTATCAAAGAGTTGATTATCGTTGAGAATACTTTCCAACAGTTCAAAGTAATTGTTCACAGTGTCTCGACACAGTGCAGTTGAACGGTTTATTGAGACACCTTCAGCAACTCTTATGCTTAAATCTGAACGGCGACTTAGAAAAAGGTGCAACCAGTCACAGCCTGCCATCCTAATAGATGCATCAAAACGGTGCTTCAACTTCAACTACTCAGCGAGAGCAAAAGCCATTTGCCGGACATCATTTCGTGTGGGAGCAAAACCAAACTTTTGAAGTTTTTTAATATGGGCTACTAATTTCGCCTCGTTTTCCTCCCCTAGAGTGGACGAAGGGCCCAATGACCCTGTTTTTTTTTTAATTTCCGGACTTTTTTCGCCTAAATAAAGTAGCTTTAGGGATATTAAAATGCTTGGCGGCGGCGTTAACCCCCATTGTGTTTGAATTTATTGCCACTATGGCGTTTTTAAAGTCATCTTCCGACCACATAGCTCTTTCTGTACTAAGCTTTCTTTGGTATTTTGTAGGCATTCTAAAAAAAATAATTCAATTCAAACCGGTTCATCTATCCCAAATTTCGGGTATAGATGGACCACTCCAAAACAAAAAATCTAATTGTATCTCGATGTTTATACTACGTACACTAGTTAGAATAGATACCAGGCTTCAAATATTTAACAAGAAATTGCCAATTAATACTCACATTTAGACAAAATCGCTACCTGAAAATCAGGTACAGAAATTTTCACCACGTATTAAAACTTAAAAATATAATATCAACCGACAAAAAACGGGTACTACGGTTACGGCTGTTCAACCACGACTGACCCTTGTTTGGGCGCGCGATAGCATTGAAATTCGCTCCCTCTAACGTCTGCCGTTAGAATTAGGAGACTGGTCCATCTCAGGCGGTGGTTCATCTCTCCCGGAATTACCCTATATAAATATTTTGTTAATTATTTTCTAGGCATAGGCAAGATATCTATTTTGACATGTTTCCAAGAAAATAATTAACAAAATATATATATATATATATATATATATATATATATATATATATATATATATATATATATATATATATACTATTAACTATTAACTCTTTCTAAGAGTTTGGCTGTTTTTGTGTTGGAGTATGGAGGTTTTAACTTAAATCCATTCAGAATAGGCTGAATGTTACCTCTACACCACACTACACACAAGAAAGTCAAACTATTCTCAGAATTTTATAAACCTACTATACATTTGTTGTGTATATGTTCCAGAGTTTGATAGCATACTCATGAATACCCAGCCAAACTACAAAAAATATCTTTCAATTGCTACTGAAATGTTATCTTACATATTATTTATTTAAATGCTATCAGCAAAAAAAAAAGATAATTACTGATTTGTAAGTTAGGAATATTTAGTTTAGTAATTTAAGGATACCAATAAAAAATATGTTCATTTCTACATTTGGTTGGTTATATATGTAGTTCAAAAATAAAAACATAATTATTTTATATTTTAACCAACTCAAGCACATAATTTGAATTATTGTTTTTTTTTTAATCTAATCAATGCTTAAATATATTAATTAGACTACAAATATAGTTAGTTCGTTCTGTTAGCAACTAAGCAACTACATTTTATATAAAATAAAAGATCTATTGGTTTCTTCAATAACTCATTATTACTGTATATAGATACTATTTTCCTAATCTTAAAAATGTATATGATGATATTGTAGTATATAAATACCATTTATTTAAATGCTGTTATGTCCTAATAAATTACTAATCCGCAAACAGAGTTTTTTATATTCTCTCATCCATCTTCAATATTTATAAAAAAAGAAACTTTATATTCAAACTTTTTCTCTTCCTATCTTTTAGACCTATCAGAAGATAGAAAAATCCCATCAAAAACTTGCAAAACAATATTTTATTTTTGTAAAAGCAGAAGCAATTTTCATTTTACTGACATTGCAATTCTAAGATTTCAAACGAGACTAAATATGTTTAGAATCTCGGGGATATTTTTTAAAATTTTGTATTTGAAGTTTATTTTTTTCTGATCTTTATAACAAATTGTAGAAGTTGGAATCAAAATAAAGAAAAAAAACACTCTTCTACCCAGACATACCTGAAAACATTTCATAACTAATAAATTTGAGTGCTTAATTTATGCTAAAATAATTTGTCATAGTTCATAAAAAGCTGTTTGTAATTTTGCCAAAAAAGAGTAGAAACAACGTGCTTGTGCATGTTTTGTGCTATGGCAGAATTATAGTACATTTAGGTACTTACTTTACTTTTAAATTCTATACAACTGTTCCTATTTTCTTAACAGTTCGAGAGTTTTCGTCCGCTCAAGGCGTGTTTTGTTTTTTATACAATGGACTATTTTGCATACCCGACATAAAAATGATAAACTACATTTGAGGACGTTTAAAGGCATGCAGGAAATTTTATAAACTTGTTTATTTTAAAATTAAATGTCCAGTTAGGTATACCTTACTAAATACCTATATGAAACATCAATTTATTTTCTTTGCGTAGGGTCAAATAAATCTATATATTTTCATTTTTTAGAATAGAACAATTTTGAGATAAGAAATCCTTTCCAAAATTTAGTATTTGGCATATTTTTTTGCCACTTAGAATAGTTTGATTGATTTTTTTATGTTACATGACAAAACACAACCAATAACGGTGTGAATTCTTATTAACTAAAGAAAAAGATAATACTAAAATTTGTTACATGAACCCAACGTAACTAACTAAGATATGACCTAAACATACATTCTTCTTCCTTAATATCCCACATAGTTCAAGGAAAGATCGATTTTCTCCTTTAAAATACAAATATTGTTTAAAAAATTATGTTTTTCCATTTGCCCAAATCTACTGATTACTTAGTTTTTCCAACATGATATGTATTAAAATATTCTAAAGGTTATTTAAAAGAAAAACCATAGAATCTGATAAAAAATGAACGAAAGACCATGGGAGAGATAAATTGTTTATTTATCTGACGTCATTGACAACACGCGATCGGAATTCCATTTTCTGTGACGTCATTGCGCTCTCCCTTCCATTAGAAAATATTGAAAAATTTGGGCCGACCTCTTGCGGTACGGGTTCAAACTTTACCTGTTACCAACCTAACGTATTCTCCTAAAAATATTCCAAGATTTTAGTAATTATCTTTGGTGATAGTTTGGAAAAAAACTACTACGTTTTTCGGATCAATTTTTTTTCAGAAATGTACCTATATGTATGCTCTCCAATTTGAGTATTTTGGAATTTGACGAAATTATTTCTGACCATAGAAAAGCTCAAGGTTATATATAAACCGATTTTTTTTTACTTTTAAAGGCTAAAATGAAAAATTCAACATACTCAATTCAATTTAGAAGTGTTTTAGAAGATATGTGTTAAACTCTGATCATGAAATTCCTTTTTATAACTTCGCAGACTATCAGAGAAAACAACCTATTTTTGGTCATTTTACGCGATATTTTCACAATGCTAACTGACTGCAACTGCCCCCTTAAATGTTAGTAAATCCGTGTCTATGTCCTCAGTTTTATTTAAAGAGATAAAATTGTGGAGGTTTGTTCATTTAACTAAATTGTTAAATGTTACGTACCTAGATAAAAATAACATTTTTATTTTAAATATTTCGCACTCCTAAAATAAACAAACACAAGGAAAGACAATTTCTGATTACCTCACTTTAACTAACGTAATCTCGTCCAAAGATATTTTCATTACTATTATTTGCTTCAATGCTACTTACCACACATCTCTTTGCGCCTTTATTCAACCATACTACTCATGTAGCCATCAAGCAACTACTATGTATGTTTATAGCATATGTTCTGAGCTCAAGTGTAATTCAACGTGCTGTGATTCTAATA
The DNA here is from genome assembly GCA_030620095.1 of Kuschelorhynchus macadamiae. Classification (NCBI taxonomy): domain Eukaryota; kingdom Metazoa; phylum Arthropoda; class Insecta; order Coleoptera; family Curculionidae; genus Kuschelorhynchus; species Kuschelorhynchus macadamiae. Next base: position 143,252 of record JAUTXW010004383.1, read on the forward strand.
CAGTTATATTGAAGAAAACATGGCTAAACAATTGTGTGCACACCGCCAAATATGCGGGTGATAAAACTGTATTTAGAAATGGCAGAAACATTCTATTAAAAAAAATAGGGCGGCTTAGTTCTTGTAGCAGCAACGAAAAATATATATAATATATATATTTATCTACAAAGTTTGTGAGATATATTGCTGTTTGGTTTAATGCGCAGATAAAACTAATAAAGGACAAAGAATTCTATTTTCAAAAATATCCCATTCTTCTTACTGGCAAAGTAAATATCAAACTAGCAGGCGACTTGCTAAATCAGAAATAAAAGAGTCTTACAATCAATATAATATGTACTCAAGTACTGACAACTTATTTCAAGTCCTTGGTTCTATGTTAAGAGAAATAGTTATCAGTTATGATACACCTGCTGAAGTGGAATATAACGATAATGTATAAAAGGAATGCAAGATATTGCTAACAGATTTGCATTATTTTTTGCCACAATATTTTCATTTAAAGATAAAAAAATGGAGGTAATTCCCCCTAAAGATTATTTTTGTAGCATTCACATTATTTTCGAAGAAATCAAGTTGGCGAGAAATTAATTAAAAGCAAACCGATATATTGTAAAAGGTTGAGGAGATTTGTTAAAATCGTTTTTGTCACACATTTTTAATATCAGCTTAGCTGTTCGTTTTCTTAGATCTCTGGAATGTAAGTAAAATTATACTTGTTTAGGTGGTAAGGTAAAAGATAGATGCAAATAAATTATCGTTGGATTTCTCTAAATTGCGCTATTATAAATATATTTTTGTTTCATACAATTTATGATGAATGTAGAAATAGCATCTCTTAGTATTTACTAAATATTTGTATGAAGCTGCAACTAATAAAAGACACGTAAAAGGTTCGGGACAAAATAAAACAAATTTGTGGAGATAAGAGGTGCTAAATGAGTAATTTTGGAGTGCCGCAAGCTTGAACCACTTCTAATTTTTTCGGTAAACTGTATTTACGATGTTGTTAAAAAGCCGCGTGCTTTGATACTAGCTGATGTTTTTAAACTTTTGAAATTTTAACTAGACGATTGTAAATGCTTGCAGAATGATTTGAATGCAGTGCATGTCTGATGTGTGCAAAACCATTTTTCAATTGAATGCTAGTAAATGCGTGTCTATGTCCTTTCAATTGAAAAATTAATGTTATAAATAGTGATTATATGATTAATAATATCTCCTTTTAACGTGCAAAAACCCGTAAGGATTTGGGAGCACTTATGGACAGCTCTTTTCACTTCATTGAATATATATCGCCAATATCAATTATGCAAATAGATTGATGGGATTTGTCATTATGTTTATCACACAGTTCAATACTCAGCTGTGCCTTAAATGGTGAATGGTCTAATTCACATCTGCTGCCTAAGCAGAGGGGTTGGTCATATCAATATAAAGTTTTGCTAAATCAATCGAAAAAGTAGAAAGAAAATGTTTAAAAGTTAAAAAAATGGATACCTACTATCCGCGATGTGTTGTTGGCGCTATTTCAAGTGAAAGTAACTTATCTTTTTAAGCTCGTAAAAAACCAAGTTAACACTTTCCATTAAAATCGCGAAAACAAGAAATCTCAAGACATTTTTAAAACCTAATCTATATAAAAATTCTCCTATATGCCTCAGGCGTACTTAATGACCTTCCTAAGTATATAGATTTAGAAAATATTAGATTACTTTTTTTTGTTTCAGGTATATTAATAGTTTTTATTTGTATACCTTTCCTGGAGAGGGTGGCTGATCCAAAGGTTTTCTTTCTGTATCTTCCCACCTATCCCAAATCCCTATTATTGAGTAATATGAGGTTTCTTCCCCTGTTTTACAATTAGGACACATTAAAACATGACACAATTAAGTAGTAAATAATGAGCTTTGATTAAAGTGTTCTCTAGGATCAAAAATTTCCTACCTATTTGGGAAATATGTAAGCATTTTTGACTTCAGAAATATGGACTTTTGTTTTATGTTAGATCTTATGAAAATTATTGTGAGTGGATTTTCTCCTCTAAGTTAGTGACGACGCAGGACTACCAAAAGAAAAGATGAGAAATTTTTAACTTTAGAGTATATATGGGGTGGTTTATTTTCTTAAAAAAAAGCTGTTCTAATATTAAATCAAGGCAACTCAAATACAAGAATTAAGGTTTTTATTCATGGTATTAAATGTCAATTAAATATTATTAGATTGCTACCTCAATAGTGCAAACAGATGGAAACATTTCCTGTAAAATATCCATTTCATCTGGGAAATCACAGCAAGAGCTGTCTGTAGATCCACCGTCACTCATTTCTGATAGTTTGTGCACTCGTTTGGGCGTTTCAAAACTTTCAGAATTATTGTGTGATCTGAAAATAATGTATTCTACATATTTGAACAAATAACTATATATAAAATCAAATAAAGAGATTACAGTGTGTTATATAGTCACATTCTTAAGATTTAACTTTAACTTGCTTGTCATTAGTAAAAAAAAATGAGTAAAATTAAATATGAATTATTTTTTAACAACAAATATTGTGTTCACGGTAACCCCTGTATTATTTACCTGGGTTTAGTCTTACTAGGAACAACCTCTGGCAAACTAATATCCAAATTAGGACTCTTTACTTCAGCTTCATCTAACTTTCTCAATTTGTCTTCAAGATCAAACATCCACTTGGAAACCATACTGTGATTAATGGTTCCAAATTCAGGAAAATAGGCTTCCATCATTTCACAAAATCCTATCAATGACAAAAGCACAGTAATGAGAGAAACGTAGTAATTTTTTTTAAACATTTCCAAATTATGTAAATAGAGTATTACTTAAATGGTAGCAAAATTTTCTATAACATTACCGATTTAATATTATATCATTAATATTTATTTGAAACTGTAAACCTCCTTAGTCGTTTCAAATAATTTAAATATAACCCATTACTAATGGCACATAACAACAGAATTTTGCTAGAGAAGCATCATGAATGAAATGGTTGTTACTTTCCCTTCTGATTATAATATTGTTTTTTAAAATATCAATGTAAAATATTGTCATCCTCTCTAGGACAACATTTGCTAATTTTTAACTTGATGATGTTTGACAACTTTTTTGTGTCTCGTGTTTAACCGAAAGAAGCGTTATTTCGGAATGTTTAAGAGGCCAGATTTTTTAAAATCGGATAAAAATTACCAAGGTAATTATTGTATTTTGCTTAATGGCCATGCCACAAATACGCAGCATTTAAAACAAAAACGGTAGAATTTTCTATGTTATAAAATCCTTTTTACATCCCTCGTAGGATTATTGTAATCGTGAAAAAATCACTCTCCGAGTTTTTTGCAGTTCTTTGCGATTTAGGGACCTGGACCCCAAAAAAACATGTTTTCCTATTTATGTCAGTCTGTCAGCATATCTCAAAATGTACTTATCCGATTGATTTCAAATCAATTTAAGTCATTTAATAACACATATATACGATCTATTCAAATATTTTTATTGGGTCCCATTTTGTTTCATCATATTGGATTCCTACCATTATTTTATACCAGTTTCTGCCTATGCCACACTTGATTTTTGGGCTTAATTTAAATTAATTCTGTAATTAGTTTTTACATTGACACACACCGCCACCACTTTGTTACGTCATCTTGAATTCGTACCAGTTTATCCCTATATCACATTTAATTTTTCTGCAAAACTTAAAGCCAATTGAAAAAGATTTTAAGTCGATTTTTTAAAAAAATTATTTGGCCAACATTTTGTTCCACCACACACAAGCGGAAATTAAAAAAAGTTTGGCCAAAACCCCATAATATCAAACTGGTCCAAACAAGATAAAAATGTTATTATATTATTTAATGATAACCATAGTAGGCTATGACAATGTGACGCTCAAATAAAAATAACAATTGTTTTTGTTTTGACATGTCAAACTTACCAGTTGTAATGCGTATATTAAACCAATGAATTTTTCTTGACGTAGTGTCCAAGTAAATTAATTTTTTTAACAGTTGTGTGATAAGTAATAAGTTACATAACATGGAGGCAGACTGCCAAGGTATGTATTTTATTATTTTAATGAAAAATATATTTTACGTTGTCTCTTTATTTTAAATTATGCAGATGTAAAAATATTATTTTTTTTTGTTTTAAATCATTCGTTATCATAAAGTCACGACTAAAAAAGTATCAACTTCAACAAACTTCTTTGATTTCGGCAGCTTTTATGAAAAGGTGCATATAATAGCTAAACAATCAAATATTTTTTGCCTGCTAGTTTTTAGCTCTAGATTAAAAATTTGGTAGTCATCTTAACTAGTACAATAGAATTTAAAGAGTTTGTTTTTTAATAGGTTACACGTTATACAGGGTGTTTCTTAAGAACGTTAAAAAAAATTACGGCATATTCTTGAGTCAATTTTAAGTAAAAAAGTGTATATAAATAATATGGATCCGCAAATGTTTCGTTTCCGATATACAGGGTGTTGAAAATGAATGTTGAACAAATGTACCTTTTTGCTTAGTAAATATGTAAAAATAAGATTTATTCATAAAAAACTCAGAAGTTTGCCGACAAATAGACTAGGTGCTGCAAAAATATCAATACCTAATTTATAATTTTTCAAAAAAACTCCACATACCAAATTTTCTGCAAAATATTTATTTTATAACAAGTTATTTTCTTATATATATATTTTTATATACAAGTTATTTCAAAACATCAAAAATTTTGAACACCCTGTATCTCGGAAACGAAATATTTGCAAACCCAGGGTTTATATAAACTTTTCTACTTAAAATTAACTCGATAATATGGCCGTAAATTTTTTGCATATACTTAAGAAAAACTTTTTTTACAAATCTAAGTGTAAAAAATTATCGTTATCGGTACCTCTTATATGATATATAACCATATCTTTATTAAAATCAATTGAAAATAAATTTTGAGTTTAAAATATTGATACTATAGACCACAGGTCTTAAATTAAAACTGAATTATTGGTTTTAGATTTCAAGATAAAAAATATTTCCCGAAGCCAGCTTTTGGAACTTTATCTTAGTTGTCCTAAAAACAAAGAAACGTTTCAATATTTTAACGTCAAAGTTAAACAGTTATTAAACATAAAAGAAGAGCTAGTACCTCGAGATAAACAAAAGCTATACAAATTTATAAATGAATATAAAACTAGATGGAATTCGGCAAAAAGAATTAAAAATATTTTTTATGCCAAAGAATCAAATTGGTTAAATACTGTTGTAAAATTTTCAGTACCACATTTGCCTGGAGGTAGACCGTCCAAGTTATTTGAGGAAAGTAGTGAAAGATCTAAACGTAGGAAAACGGAAAATTTGCGTTTAAACCCTACCCAGGAGTTAATTTTTGCCACTCAAATGAAGATTAGGGCTGAAGGAAAATCAAAAGCGGCAAAAGTTGTTCAAAACATACTTTCTGTTAACCAACCTAATACTTCAAATTCAAGCTATGCACAATATACCCCAGACGAATCATTAGCTCTTGTTGTTTTTGCAAAACTCACCAAATTCCAATATAATTTAATCAGACAAGGAGCTTTAGATCATACCTGTAAAATGTAACCTCCATATGAATTGATTACATCTGCAAGAAAAAACTGTTATCCTGAAAAAATGGTAATAACTGAGTCTTCCGCAAAAGTACCGTTACAAGACTTACTAGATCATACCGGTAAAAGACTTTTAAAGTCTTTAAGCGCTGTTTTATCTTCCATTCCTGAAGAAACCCATACTATTCATATGGCGTCAAAATGGGGTTGTGATGGCACATCTGGACAGTCCGAGTATAAGCAGCTTTTCGAAGATAATTCAGTATCGGACGCCAGTATTTTTCTAATAGCTGTTTCCACAATTCAACTTGAAATACGTAATTCTGAAAATACCACTCATACTATAATTTGGAGAAACCCCTCTGCCTCTTCTCCAAGAAGTTGCAGGCCGTTAAAACTTTTTTTTGCCAAGGAAACTGCAGATCTGACTAGAAATGAAATCCAAAATGTTAGGAATCAAAGAGAGTTTCTTACATTCACCGAGGTTGATTTGAATGGCAAATTTTTTTTAATTGAGCATCACCTAATCCTCAGCATGATAGATGGTAAAACTGTTTATGCCATTGCTGAAATAACATCACAACAACGTTGTTACTTGTGTGGGCTTACATCCAAAGACTTTAATATGATTTCAAAATGTTTGTTAGCCAAAGTTAATAACAAAAAATTGCTTGAACTAGGAATATCACCACTACATGCTATAATTCGTTTATTTGAATGCCTACTTTACCTGAGCTACAAACTAAAAATTTGCAAATGGCAAGCTAGGACCAAAGAAGAAAAAGAAATTGTGCAAAATGAAAAAAAAACTATTCAAGAAAAATTTCGTACTATGATGGGATTGATAGTAGACAAGCCAAAGCCTGGGTATGGTAGCAGTAATGACGGCAACACGGCTAGGCGATTTTTTCACAATTTTGAAGAATCCGCGGAAATCACAGGCATCAACAAAAACATTATTTATAGGTTCCACATAATTCTTTTAGCTCTTTTAAGTACTTTTACCATTAATTCCTGCATGTTTAAAAATTATTGTTTAAAAACAGCTGCAATATTTGTAAAAAATTACCCTTGGTATCCCATGCCCATAACTTTACACAAAATTTTATTCCATGGATTCGAAATACTAGAAAATGCAATAGTGCCTTTAGGTCTCCTTTCGGAAAAGGCTCAGGAGTCTCGGAATAAGGATATCAAAGCTTATAGAGAGCGTTATTCACGCAAGTTTTCCCGTGTTCAAAATATGGAAGACGTGTTTCACAACTTGTTGGTTTCTTCTCATCCATATATTGTTGGAATTTCAAAAAAAAATCAAAAAAAATATTCAGTAGCAACAGAATATCCGAAGGAATTAAAAGAAATGTTTATGTGTCCTTAGTTGATCAAAAAAGGTTAGTGTTAGAGTTAATATTATGTTCGTTATTTATTGCCTTTATTTGTTATATAAGGTATATAAGGGTGTTACAGTTATATATTTCTGTTAAAATTTTAACTTTAGCTTAGTTTTTAACTTTGCTGGAAAAATAAATATTCTTTTTCTAGCAAAGTCAATAAAACGGACTATCAAATGATTTGAAGATAAATGCTACAGTAGTTTTCTAGTATTGTGATTGTGATAAACAAATCCTTTACTGTACAATTTTTGGGTCACCATGTAGATAAAAAATGTGGTGAAATGAAAATATATATATGTCGACGTTAACAGTTTTTATAGCATTTTTTTACTACTAAATGTTAAAGTTACATATAGATTGACAGGGATACACATTTTATTTAAGGTGTGCGTTTTCCTTTTTCCGGGAAGCAATTTTAATGTTTATAAAAGATTTTTCATGTAATTGTTAATTCTTAGCATTAAAATTTTTGTTTTTATAAATTTAAATATGTCAGAAATTATTTCAATCGTATAATGGGTTTTGGCCAGGTTTTCAGTAAAATCCGCCTGTGTGCACCATCCTGAATTCGTACCACAACATTACCAATTTATCTCTATATCACACTTAATTCTTGCATAAAGTTTGAAATTAATGTAACGAGTAGTTTTTTTCCAGGCCGATTTTTTAAATAATTTATTAGGCCGCCACTTTGTTTTGCTATCTTATATACATACCAAAATATTACCAGTTCATTCCTATATATCACTTGATCTTTGTGCAAAATTTGAGGAAATTAGATAATTAGTTTTTTAGTAATATTTTTTTAATATTCCACTAGGCCGCCATCTTGTTCCGGCATATAGGATTTCTACCAAAATATTACCAGGTCATCCTCATATGACCTTTAATTTTTGAAGTCACCCTGATTAGTTGTTTTTAAGCTACGCCACAAACTGACAGACATACGAACCGACTGAATTGATAAAAATATTTTTTTGCACTTGGGACGCTAAAATTTAAAAATATGTAAAATCTGAGAGGGTGATTTTTTCACAACTATAAAATATTTTATTTGACCGCCATTCTGTTCCTCCATCTTGAATTAATTCTACTAGTTGATCTATATCACAATTAGTTATGGTACACAATTTGAAATCAGCCCATTAAGTAATTTTTTCAGGCAGAATTTTTAAGTATTTGATTAATAATCAATTAATTAAATTAATAATCCAAAAATTTCTATTTTAAATTTCTAATAAGTATTATCAATGACTCGCCAACTGGAATTGTGCAATAAGCGGGACAGTAAACACATATTTAGTATGTTATGTTTCAAGCTAATAATTGTTGTAATAATCTTCAACAACAAACGATAACAAGATACATACAGGTTGTTACAAATTCGAGGTAGGAGCATTGCGAAATTCTGTTAAATGGCAGCAAAATTGCACAATTAAAAACATATTAATATACCGTAGAGAAATTTTTAAAATTTCGAGTTCTTCCGAATATGTTTATAAAGGATCCAAAAATTCAAATTTTGTTTGTTTCTTGAGCGAAAAAAAAATAGTTTAAAATAAATTTTACTGTTTTTTCAAACTTTTTGTCCTCTATAAATGTATGATCCCAATATTCATTAAATCGTTTTACACTATTAGTTTAACTGTAACTGCATTACAACGTTTCGAACCTTTTAAAACATCTTTAATAATTTTAACGATTTTTTTTTTTAGACCAGGTTAGTCGCCGAAGGCCTACAGGGCGGAGGTACATCATTAAAGCTATAACACAGTGCATACTATGTTGATTTGTTAGTTTCTGTTTGTTTCAAAATTACCTTAATATAGACATCATTGTTTATTTATTAAGAATCTTTCAGATGTATTCGTATCATTTATCTTGCTTTAGCAATGCATATAAAATGCCAACGTTTTAGTTCCAAACACATAGATTCAACCCTTTAGGCCGGATTCACACGAGCCTTACCAGAAAATACGTCGGTAACAGACCTTATTTTATCAGTCGCACGATTTAGGGGACCAATTGGTTAATACTTTGTTTGCAATTTCGAATTGAAAAAATCGGTAAATTTCGTCTTTATGAAAACTTTCCATTTATTTGGAATAGTGAAGTGTGACCAAACTATATACAACAACAAAACCACACCAGATTCACCAACAGGAGCAAAACTGACATTTGTGGTTACCAAGATAATATCCGAAATCTTCGGCGGACTTGATATTCCATAGTTAATTAATGCACAAAATATTACCAGGTCATCTTCATATGACCTTTAATTTTTGAAGTCACCCTGATTAATTGTTTTTAAGCTACGCCGCAAACTGACAGACAGACGAACCGACTGAATTGATAAAAATATTTTTTTGCAATTGGGACGCTAAAATTTGAAAATATGTAAAATCTGAGAGGGTGATTTTTTCACAACTATAACATATTTTATTTGACCGCCATTCTGTTCCTCCATCTTGAATTAATTCTACTAGTTGATCTCTATATCACAATTAGTTATGGTACACAATTTGAAATCAGTCATTAAGTAATTTTTTCAGGCAGAATTTTTAAATATTTTATTAAGCTGTCATTTTGCACATAATACTTAATTTATGTGCAAAATTTGAGATAAGTTGGATAAGCAGTTTTTTAGTAATAATTCTGTAACATTCCCTTAAGCCGCCATTTTCTTTTGCTACATTGCATTTTTACCAAAATGTTACCAGGTCATCCCCATATGACCCCTAATTTTTGGCCAAAATTTGAAGTCAATCGGGTAAGTAGTTTTGTAGCAATGCCGCGAACATACAGCCCGACAGACAGACACACAGACCGGCCGAAGGAATTCATAAAACATGTTTTTAGGCATCTAGGGACCCTGAAACGTAAAGATCTGAAAAATTCCGGAGGGTGATTACAATATTTCCCTTTGACGAGGGAAGTAAAAATTCAGTACCAAAAAACTACTTATACATTACCATTGGCTTACTATTTAAAGCCAATGACATTACTTAAAAATGTGCATAAAAATTAAGTCTGAAACAGGGATAGATTGGTAGTGCGATTTCTGTACGGCAAAACAAAATGGGGGATTAATAAAATGGTTAAATATTTAGTAAAATTTCTTAAATAATCCGAAATAAAACCTTTTTTATGGAAAATAATAAAGGGCATAATGTATATTTAAAGATTATATAAAGTTATGAAAAATAAAGAATAATAATAATAATAATAAATAAATTAAAGACTAAAAAATTATATGCATATATAGACATTGTTAAATGTACGCAGTGAAATTCTGTAGAAGAGAAGTTGTGATTACCTGAATTATTTTTTAGGCCTCCGTGAAACGAAAATTGAAATCATAGTTAAATTAAAGAAAGATACCATCCTTCTTTAATTTTATATTATGTTGCCGAGCTCAAATTACATGGCAACATGGATATTTGTACGGAAAATATAACAAATGATTATAACCAGCTCATTTTCTATCATAATTCAAAACAATTGAAAACGGGCGTTTACAGAATTTTAGTTTTTTTAAAATATAAATAAAATCTGCATGTAATTTGGTAATTTCTAATTTAATTTAAAAAATTTTAAAAATTATTATCAAAACAATTAATTTTTTATCTATATATCAAATTTTAATTACCTAGTTCTGCTACTAAAGTAGCCAGAATTCTGAGAAGCCAATAGGAAACAATAACAATACTTATACCTGATTTGAGAGAAGTTATTGGAGAACAAAAAAGTAATTTTTTTCAGCCTTGTGAGATACTTATATTATAGTTATAGTAGTCTTAAGTTTTCCATAATGGAGAACGGATGGTTACTTTATACCTACTAATTGAGCCTATAACTTACGATCTAAAAATCGCTTTGGTTTTTATGGCTTCGCCGACTAAGTAAAATGAAAAAAATGCGAAAGCCTGCATTCATATAACTTTACCTTAATCAGAATAAGAGAATAATCTGTTTAAAAATCCATTTATGACGTCCCCAAACAAAAATTTAAACATGGGTGAAACGTTAAAAAACGATATTATAGAAAACAAGAAAAAAGTTAGAGAACACATTACATTAGTTCGTGGTCACCCTTCTACATAATCATTTTAAAAAACAAATATTTAATGACAAAGTGAATATGCAGTAACATTTATTATTGAAGTAAGTGAAATCAAAATAGGGATACTAACAAACATTCATTACAAATTAAATATCGTTAAGACCTTCATACCTTCTACATCAAACTGCGAATCTGATCCAACATCTTCCAGAAAAGCGATAACATAAGATAATACAATCTCGTCAATTAGATTCAGGTCGGCATCTGGAATGTGGTATTTTACAAATTCAAACAGGGAGTCTTTAATAGTTGATTCCTGGTCAGCAACCATTTTTGTAGACATAATCTAGGGGGTAGCCTAAAAAATACCAACTAAAAGACCGTGTACGAAAATGACGCGAAAAAATGATGGAAAAAGATACAAGATGTAAACCTGTTTCAAAAGTTATTCAATTCTTACAGTTTAGTCAAACTCGTAAAAACATATTCATTTAAGAAATATACTAAAATACTGATAAAAAACTTATTGGGTTTATACTAAAATACACATAAATAAGAATAAATTACATCAGCTGACAAATATATGCGAAAACAATTCCAGAACATTTTAAAATACTGGTTGTTTCATTTTCAATTATTTTTATGTGCAAGTGTTGAATTTCCGACGCCAAAACCAATTATCATTTTGTAATAAACCTTTGTTTATTTCAAGATATATCAGCATAATCCAAAAATTTCTATTTTAAATTTTTAATAAGTATTATCAAAGACTCGCCAACTGGAATTGTGCAATAAGCGGGACAGTGAACACATATTTAGTATGTTATGTTTCAAACTAATAATTGTTGTAATAATCTTCAACGACAAACAATAACAAGATACATACAGGGTGTTACAAATTCGAGGTAGGAGCATTGCGAAATTCTGTTAAATGGCAGCAAAATTGCACAATTAAAAACATATTAATATACCATAGAGAAATTTTCAAAATTTCGAGTTCTTCCGAATATGTTTATAAAGGATCCAAAAATCCAAATTTTGTTTTTTTCTTGACCGAAAAAAAAAATAGTTTAAAATAAATTTTACTGTTTTTTCAAACTTTTTGTCCTCTATAAATGTATGATCCCAATATTCATTAAATCGTTTTACACTATTAGTTTAACTGTAACTGCATTACAACGTTTCGAACCTTTTAAAACATCTTTAATAATTTTAACGATTTTTTTTTAGACCAGGTTAGTCGCCGAAGGCCTACAGGGCGGAGGTACATCATTAAAGCTATAACACAGTAAATACTATGTTGATTTGTTAGTTTTTGTTTGTTTCAAAATTACCTTAATATAGACATCATTGTTTATTTATTAAGAATCTTTCAGATGTATTCGTATCATTTATCTCGCTTTAGCAATGCATATAAAATGCCAACGTTTTAGTTCCAAACACATAGACTCAACGCTTTAGGCCGGAGTCACACGAGCCTTACCAGAAAATACGTCGATAACAGACCTTATTTTATCAGTCGCACGATTTAGGGGACCAATTGGTTAATACTTTGTTTGCAATTTCGAATTGAAAAAATCGGTAAATTTCGTCTCTATGAAAACTTTCCATTTATTAGTAATAGTGAAGTGTGACCAAACTATATACAACAACAAAACCACACCAGATTCACCAACAGGAACAAAACTGACATTTGTGGTTACCAAGATAATATCCGAAATCTTCGCCGGACTTGATATTCCATTACACCGGAGCAGTATATATATATATATATATATATATATATATATATATATATATATATATATCATATAGCCTCCTCATATGACGTTCTTTCCACTACGCACTGACTACTCACATTTACGTTAGTTAGTTGCTTATGATTAGAGTAATTACTATTCGTTTTTAAAATTAAAATTTGTCCCTTCAAATGTCCTGTAGAACCACTCTCTTTTCTTGAGTGAGGGACTCCATAGATGCAAGAGATTGTCAGAGATTGGCGTTGCTGCCTTCTCAAGATTAAATTTTTAACTTTAAGTTTTGTTAAGTAAAGGACCTCAAAAACCTGCAACCTAGTAGTGTGATTCCAGTATTAATGCAAATACTGGAGAAAATCGTATATGGCCAAATTAGATCGTTTCTTGAAAAACAACTTATAATTCCTCCATCTCAGTATGGTTTCAGAGCTGGGTACAGCATCACCACAGCCCTTCTAAAAATCGTAAACATCAACCTTGGTCGAACTACACTGCCGATTCTTCTTGACTATAGTAAAGAGTTTGACATGGTTACCCATTCGAAGTCTATACAACAGACTTAATGATATGCAAAAATTAAGAGCCCTTAAGGACACGGAGTCATTAAGAAATTAATTGGAAAACATACCAAATCCATATCACATAATGATATTGAGCAAATTATCACAGAAATTGATGTTTAAATGAAGGAGGAGACAATAAACAAGGAGATAAAAGCTGTTAAGAAAGTTATAAAATCTGTAAATCCAGAAACACCAACTGATAATATTAAATTGAATCGAGTTGGCAAATAGGATCCCAGAAAAGCCAGAGCAATAAAAGTAATTTTCAACTCCAAAAAAAAAAGCCCTTTCAGTTCTAAAATCAAGAGCAAGCTTAATAATACAGGTAAATACATTAACTGTGATCAAACAGTGTCACAGAGGGCATTCCAAACACATAGACTCAACGCTTTAGGCCGGAGTCACACGAGCCTTACCAGAAAATACGTCGATAACAGACCTTATTTTATCAGTCGCACGATTTAGGGGACCAATTGGTTAATACTTTGTTTGCAATTTCGAATTGAAAAAATCGGTAAATTTCGTCTCTATGAAAACTTTCCATTTATTAGTAATAGTGAAGTGTGACCAAACTATATACAACAACAAAACCACACCAGATTCACCAACAGGAGCAAAACTGACATTTGTGGTTACCAAGATAATATCCGAAATCTTCGCCGGACTTGATATTCCATTACACCGGAGCATATATATATATATATATATATATATATATATATATATATATATATATATATATATATATATATATATATATCATATAGCCTCCTCATATGACGTTCTTTCCACTACGCACTGACTACTCACATTTACGTTAGTTAGTTGCCTATGATTAGAGCAATTACTATTCGTTTTTAAAATTAAAATTTGTCCCTTCAAATGTCCTGTAGAACCACTCTCTTTTCTTGAGTGAGGGACTCCATAGATGCAAGAGATTGTCAGAGATTGGCGTTGCTGCCTTCTCAAGATTAAATTTTTAACTTTAAGTTTTGTTAAGTAAAGGACCTCAAAAACCTGCAACCTAGTAGTGTGATTCCAGTATTAATGCAAATACTGGAGAAAATCGTATATGGCCAAATTAGATCGTTTCTTGAAAAACAACTTATAATTCCTCCATCTCAGTATGGTTTCAGAGCTGGGTACAGCATCACCACAGCCCTTCTAAAAATCGTAAACATCAACCTTGGTCGAACTACACTGCCGATTCTTCTTGACTATAGTAAAGAGTTTGACATGGTTACCCATTCGAAGTCTATACAACAGACTTAATGATATGCAAAAATTAAGATCCCTTAAGGACACGGAGTCATTAAGAAATTAATTGGAAAACATACCAAATCCATATCACATAATGATATTGAGCAAATTATCACAGAAATTGATGTTTAAATGAAGGAGGAGACAATAAACAAGGAGATAAAAGCTGTTAAGAAAGTTATAAAATCTGTAAATCCAGAAACACCAACTGATAATATTAAATTGAATCGAGTTGGCAAATAGGATCCCAGAAAAGCCAGAGCAATAAAAGTAATTTTCAACTCCAAAAAAAAAAGCCCTTTCAGTTCTAAAATCAAGAGCAAGCTTAATAATACAGGTAAATACATTAACTGTGATCAAACAGTGTCACAGAGGGCATTCCTGGAAAAGGTTTTACGTAAAATAGAGGGCTAACTTGAAATTAAGATATCCCAAGAATCCTTAAAGTAAAGAAAGAAACAGGTCACCAAATTAAAGAAAACGTCCTGACACGACGGATATCAAGTTGAAATTGCTCCATGTATCTACCGTTTTTCCATGTGTTTGCAAATCAGTATATGTGTTTGGTGTAAAGATACATTAAAAAACAAACAAACTGAAATTATCGAGGCTGAAAAATATGAGGAAATCATAAAACTTCAGGAATAAAAAAAGGGAATTGTGACCAGGGAGTCGACATACATAAGTAAGCGGCGTAAAACTCAAAAGAGTCTGAAGATGATGCAGAACAAAAACTAACAGAAGCGCTAAATGTAAAGTGCAATGAAGTTGTTAATTTAAAAAGAACTTGCTGTATTGTCGAATCAAAAGCTGGCGTTGGAGATAATGATTACTACTCATTCTTCTGACCAGATTACTCTAAAAAAGGATTTGGATCAGAGCATCCTGAAATAAATAGGCATATGGATAGTTCTATTCAGACTTTGGAAGCTGAAAACCAATCATACTATTTCGAAATTGTATAGTTAAAAGCTTTCAACTGCAATCATTAAGTCAAAAAGTGTCCATTAATGAACCACCAAACCAGATATTGACAGCCTCAGAAGGCATTTATGTCATTGTATCAATATATTATTCCGAAATAGATGGACCACATAGACAAAAAATAAACTTTAAAAGGGTCCTTTATTACTAAGCCAGGTGCCTTACATAAAGATATAATTGAAAATATCATTTACTTAACAAAAGAATTTACCCTTAGTGATTGCGTTGGGATTATCGGCGGAGCAAATGACTTTTGTTTAAATAATACATATCCCCGTTTTAAGTATATTAATAGTAATGTTAAGCAATGCACTCACACAAATATTATCTTTACCTCAGTATCATCGCAAAAAGACATTGGCAATTTCTAGAACGATAAAAAAACATAAACTAAGAGAGTTCAGCTCGAAATTAGATAAGTATGGTAAAAGAGAGTCAATCAATGTTATATCTAGTAGGTTTGTACAATGTGTATTGTCATCAAAATGATCAAATCCTTGTAGAAAGAATTTAAAATTTATAATAACTGTGAAAAAAGTGCAGTTAATGTTGGGGCGGCGGCTTGATAATTGGAAGCTGTTAACAAAATTGTAAAGTTTTTTTAGATTCACACTGGACAAATGTAGGTTAAATAGTAAATATAATAGCACTAACAATACTAATAGGAATAGCGGTAGCGATATTGGTAGCAATACTGATGACAATACAGATACAACTATCTGCCTCAATAACCCAGAAGACAAAACCAGCCACGCCGTTACAACAACAGAAGACGGTAAAGACTATAGAATAGTGTGTATCTTACATCTGAACGTCCAGAATTTGCTAAACAAGATAAGTAGACTGTAACTTCTTTACAAGAATACTGTATCTAGGAAGGGAACTTTTATTCGAATGTGCTGCAATAGAATTTGAGTATTTAAACAGAAAAATAGCACTTGCTATAGTATATAAATCTTGCAGTCTGCAAGTATTTTGTATCTCTTACTTTAATTTTTTAATACTTAACTAAAAATAATAACTCAGCAACTAATTCTGTAGATATTGCAAAAGTATTTTGTTATGTTTTCAACAAATATCGATAGTAAATTAAGACAACCACTTAACAAATACATGGACTTTTAGGTTTTTACAATTTATCTATTCATCCCTTGACCAAAACTTTTAAACTATCGCATTATTATTTGATTTGAAGGAAGCATTTGACTGTTTTGTCAGCAATCAGAAAACTGCACAAAATCGGGACAGTTACCTCAGAATATAAAACTCAAAATTTTGGAGTACCTCAACAAAGCATGCTCTCCCCTTTACTGTTTTTATTATTTATAAATGATATTGAAAATTATCTAGATCTAATCAATCTTGTATTGTATGCAGATGACACCTCTATTATTTTGACTGATGTGTCATTAGAAACTCCTATAAATGGAGCTAACAAAATTGCATAAATTTAGTAAATGGTGACTGGGTAATAGACGTGTGTAAATGAATAGTAAGTGAAAACAAAACTCAATCTGTTATGTTTTTTAAGTGGCGATTGATTCCAAACATTTCTCCCAAAATGAATGGTACAGAAATAAAAAAGGCTATAAGTTTCTCGGATTGCATATTGACAGTCAATTAACTTGACATTATATCGAGTATATTGGGGATAAGCTTAATTTGGCTTATTAAAAATATTTTAAGTACTAAACAGCTGGTTAATATGTATTAAGCTTTAGTTTTTAGCCATTTAAACTATATACTTTACTGACCTGAAATTTTCGCTAGTCAAATCTCTATACAAAAAATGGGCCCTACTCTGCTTGAAAATTATAGATCAATAAGTCTCGTGCCAACATTCTCAAAAATCTTTGAAGTAGCTATGTGCACCAGGTTACTGCGTCTCTTTTGTGCTGATAAGTTTCTCAGTAATTCACAGTATAGATATCTGAATGGCAGATTAGTGAAAATGGCTGTGTATGACTTTATGGTTTGCATAATTGGATGTACAGAGGAGAGAGGTTTGTCCATGGGCATATTTCTGAACTTATCTAGGACGTACAGCCTTGACTATCCAATATTGCTCTAGAAGCTTGTTCCATGTGGTGTTCGAGGCCTAGCCTTAGGCTGGATTTGATCATTCTTGGCGAATCGTCGTCAGAGATTTGTAGTTGAAAGAAAAATGGGGAGAAAACACTTTTAAGAGCACGATAGAGAAAACCCTTACTGTTTATTTTTGATGTGAATAACCTACCAACAGCAATACTAAATTCAAAATCCCATCTCGTCAACATACTCATCATGAAATGACAGTTTACAAATGTCAACTTAAAACTAATTATATTTAAAACATTACTAAATATAAAATGCAATTATATACCCAGGAGGTGTAGAACGTGTCAGTTTAAAATTTAAAATAAAATGAAAAAAGAAAAATACAGATTCACATATTACACATACAGTTTAAAATTACATACATTGAAGACTTTTACACAAAAACAGTTTAAAATATTTTAAAATTTAATTTTTAGATAAAGTTTAAAATGAAGTTCCTCAGGCGAATTTAATAGAATTTATCACAGCAAATTTAATCAAAGTTATCACAGAAGTATTCATCCAGAGTATAGTAAGCCCTCTTCGTGAGAAAATTTTTGAGATATTTTTTAAGTTTTAGTATGAAAATGTTTAATGTTATTTGGCAGTTCGCTATATATTTTTATTACTGAATAGTTTACAATATTACTGATTCATAAACATAAGTTGATATGAAAGCAAGAATTTTGTTTTCAATAAATTTGATCCTACAAGACTCAAAACTCTTGAGATCAAAAATGCTTCAGTTCAACATTGTCAGAGCTTCTAGATCTGTCAAGTGAACAGATGAACGTGGCCCATGAGTGGTTTGAAGAAACAGATTAATTGTCAACGAAAACAAGACTGATTTCCTATGCTAGAGATAAGTGTAAAAATGGGGACATACCAGAGATGGTAGATATTGGGGTTCTAAATCCAATTTTGTGGATTAAAATCTAGACTGGGTTGGGCAAATTTCGAGTGTTTGTTGAAACGAAAGTTTATGAAGGCCATCTTCAAAGGGCTCTAGCTGCCTGAAGAAGCGTTTCCGGACTATTCTTCATATGATTTTTTTTAGTGTGTTCTAACTACCCTAGAAATTTGTAACATGATCACATTAAAACCCTGTATATGTATTTTGTATTTGAACTTTTTAAATACTTTGACAGTGCTAATACCCGTAAGGGTCCTTATAGCAATATCAAGTAAATAAATAAATAACTCAAAAAACGCTCAGAACTAACAAACATTGTACTCTATGATAACCAATATCAACTCCCAATAAAATGGGTGAGCTAAACAATAGAATAACTTGCACTTTTCTTTTTGTAGTTCTAACAAAGACCTGGCTAATTGGTTGCAATTCAGGGGTACAACTTATAAAGGCATAATTGTGAGGTCAAAGAGGGGAGGCGCATGTATATATGTCAAATCCATGCTGGCAGGATATAATGTCCAAACATGTTTAAGCTTTAAATATGACATGCCAATATCAACAAGTGCAGTTATCTTAAACATTAAAATCAACAGCATTAAATTCTTTGCTGGCTGCATAAATTGATCACCAAAGATTTCAGAAGCTTAATAATGCTAATGGCTCAATATTTGAAATTGAGGAGCTCACATTTCTTTTTGAAGACTTCACCCACCCTGAAATAGCCTGGGTAATTCTACCTGTTTCTCTTACAGGTAGAGCACAGAACTTTGTTGACTCATAACATACAGAATGCCAAACAATTAATCAATTTTGACACAAGGTTAACAACCAAAGGTCTCTCCTGGATATTTTGGTCAGCGATGAAAAAAAATCCTTGCAGAGGTTAACCAAATGGTTTGAGTAACTATTGGAAAATAAATGGCTTTGGCATTTATTACCCAATGCACCACAGCACAACTAAAACTCCAGAATAAATCAACGCACTCATGTCATAGCAGACTATGACCTGATTAACAATTACATAACAAACCAGGATTGAATTAAATACAATGACGCAGCATCTTCACAAATATGAAAACTTAATGAAACAGATCTTTGATGAACACATTTCTGTAAGAAGTAAAAAAAAGTAAATACCCAAAAACCGTGGATAAACAAAGATATACTGAATGTAAAAAAGACACAGCTTTGGGACAAAGACGTTAAAAATATGAACGAGAATAATTACAGAAGTTACCAGGAACTCAACAACTTCCTTAAAAGAGTCACTGTCACCTCGAGAGAATTATGAAGACCTTGTTAACCAATCTAATAAGTAGTTTTATAAGTACATAAGACTAACATTAAACTCAAATACCTTAAAAAGACCGGCCACTCGTGAAATAATTATGGACCCTATAGAAATATGTTCTGCTTTTGCAATGGTGTTCAACACATTTTACATAGTTGAAGACAATCAAAACTTCCATCTCAGATAGTACCATATGCCATATGCCGTAACACTGATACCATTGAATTCACTGAGACAAAGGTGTTTGAAGCCCTTAGTGCCACGAGTCCAGCCCTGAAGACACCCACACTATTCCTACAAAAATATCATCAATCACTTGCAAAGCCACCGTCTCGGCTGAATTAATAAATCAAGGTAACTTGCCAAATGTATAGAAATCAGCATGTCATGCCGATATTTAAGAAAGGTGATAAGCACAACACTACCACTATAGGCCAACTACTTTAACTTACAATACATGCAGGTGTATGGAAAATATTATTGCCAAAGAGCACAACCTCCAACGGCTTCCTGGACACTCAACTGTTAGCAACCTTTTCCAGTGCGTAAACCAGTGGACACAAGTACATGGAGACCATACCACGTTATCTACTTGTATTTAAAACGGCCTTTGATAAGGTTCCTACAGCCTACTAATAAAGGTAGAATACAGAATCAGGAGAAACCTACCTAAATTGCTGCCTTCTTAAAAAATCGCACCTATAGAGAAAGGGCTAATAATGCACTGTCAGATCTGTTCGACGTAAGGAGTGGAGTTTCCCAAGGATACATATTGGGACCTCTTCTGTTTATTATTGGTATAGCTGATCTGAGAGCAAACATACATTCGAAACTATCATTTTTTGCTGAAGATAGGAAACCCTTTAGCACCTGAGCATTCGTGAGGACTGGACAAGAACCTGACAGCGATTTCAAACTGTGCATTTGTTGACAAAAGCCCTCAAACAATACTTACACCTGACAAAAGCAACTTTATGTCAATTTTGTAGTACGCGAAGAATATGGTGCCCTTATTTCATCAAGGATGAAATGAAAACCTGGAGAGGGTGCAAAGAAAAATCACGCAGATTCCAGGAGAACTGAGAGAGCTGACACACGAACAGAAATTGACGACCCTGAAACTAAAACCCTTAACCAGCCACTACACAGTACCACTTCCTATTCTCAGTACCACAACCTATTCAACAATTACATAGACACACTATGAAGCAATTGAAAGAAAGGAACAAAAAAATAGTTCGGAAGAATTTTCTCTCAAATTAAGTAGTTTACTTGTAAAACAGTCTACAGGAAAAGACTATGTCTGCAATCTCTGTTAATAGTTTCAAAAACAAGCTTGACGTTTACTTTAAAACAATCAACACCAAGCTTATCCACTATCTCTAACAGTATTGTGATATATGAAAGTAGTGCAATATAATACATGTAGTGTTAAGTAAATATTTTTCTGGGTTAGATATGTACCTGAGAAGAATCATAACTAAAAAAAAAATGCAGAGTAGTCTAATCGGCTTAATGTCTACTCTTTAGGTTTTTTAATTTGAGATGTAACATCTGAATAAACTACTGTGTACACAGTCTTCCGGTTCGTCTCGTCGAGGGCAGACCTTTGTGTTAATAACATAAGTGGTTCCACGTGTTCAGTTCTGCTGCTTTATTTCGGGGGGAAACGGGAGACCCAACCGCTCAGTGTGGAAACTAACGACCCCGTTAGAAAGGGAGCAAACGCTGTGAACGTGTGAGGCCTAGTTGTTCCTGCATTCTATCCCGTTCGTCTGCCGCAGCTCTACAAAGAATATTAGCGTAATAGCCGCTATGTGGCGGGAGTGGGAGGGGTAAGGGGATAACTTGAAAGAAAAGGTTATCTCGTGAGACCAGTAGTACTCTCAAGGGGCATCTAGTGGAAGCCAAGATGCATTTCAAAAATTGAAAAATTATTCGAAAGATTTTTGCATTCAGGGACAGAACCACGTGTTCGACCAGTTCCCAGGATGCACCCTAGAATGAGCTGACAAATTGTTCCAGCAGGAACAGTAGTCAATAATCCAATTACCATACCAAACTACTGTGTAGGGAAACATATCACGTTATTTTAAACAAATATTTGTAGATAAACAGTTATTATTATACACTGGTCAATAGACCAGACTTAATTGTAATAGGTTATTTTAACTTTTATTCTAAATTTTTTGGTTCAATCTCAGCATATAAATTTCTCTTTTTGTACAAATTGCTAAAATTTTCCCTATTTAAGAGCATGAAATCACAAAGTCATCAAAGAAAATAGTTATTTTAATCTCTGCTATGTGTTTATTTCAGAGGTGTATAAGACAAGTTGAAAAAATATTTCGATTATCACTCCCGTCAAATGCGCTACATCCCTGCAATCAGGAAATATCTTTATCAATGATTCGGTTGAACAATGAACTGCTTTTCCTGATATTTTTTAGAGGTTTCAAATGAAATTTAAAAAAAGAGAATTTACTATAAAAACATTCAAACTAGTACTATTATAAAAAACCTACAGAGAATTTATGAGTAAATACACTGAGTGCTGATAATAATAGGAATATCAATATATAATTTTGGTCCTATATTCTAAACCTCAATTTATATAACAGTGCTATTGTGTTTTGGAGGAGCTTTTTTAGTTATAAAATAAAAAATGGAACAATGGAATTTACCACTTTGTTCAGATTTAATTTAATTACATACCAAATGGCAGAAACAACCAGGCAACTTGTTGTTCTTGTTCCAATTGTGAATCACAAGGTAAGATCCGTGGATCTTTGGTAACAAAAACTTGATTGGTTTGGCATTTCTTTTTCCTTGTACCAAGACAGCTTGACACATTTATCTACCCTGTTTTAAGTGTTAATATTGTTAAAGACCACTGTCCCTTATTAAGTTTTCGTTCTTTTGAAATAATAATCCTCAAATTTTCATGTTGAAATATTCAAGATTTTAACCATGTAATTTTAAAACTTTGTTTTTTTTAATGGGTTTGAATGATACCAAGATTGAATTGAATATTTTTAGTAAATACTGAAAAGTGATTCCACCATCCCCATGATTTGTAGCCCGGTTTCCTGTTCTTCTGCTAGTCACAGTCTTGTACTTTAATGCACTAAACTACTTGGACGTCATATGGATTAGCTCACACCTTTCAAAACAGTTAAAACGTTGAATTGATATATTTTTTTTTCGACTACATTATTCATGGTAAAATATTTCTACAACTACTATCAAAATGTTAATGGCCTTTGCACAAATTTATATAAGTTTTGAAACAGTGTTTCTGACTGTAATTATAATATTTTAATGTCGACTGAAACTTCACTTAAGGGAGAACTTTGCAGATATGGAATTGGGCCTTAATAGATATAATATATATAGAAATGATAGTTTATGGTAACAGAGAAATCTCGAAATGAAAAATTTAGAGCGGTGCACAGATCATGTGAAGAAATATGGGTGACTGTAAAGTCTGGGCATAGTTGTATGGTTGTATATTCCACCATCAACACTTAGCTTAGCATTGTGAATCCCCTAAGCATTTTTCACAGGTATATAGCGATTATCATTTAATTACAGCAGGAAATTGCAATTTGCCTAAAATACAATGGAGTTATGACTCTGTGCATTTTCTTGCAACGGAAGTTACAGCAGCCGTTGAACCACTGATTAAAACACTGCATATTTACGTTTATATCAGAGCAATGAGATCCCATAACAACAATGTTATTTTAGGATTAGTATTTAGCAAAATACAGTCTTTAAAAATCATATGTTCAGAGGGGTCTCTTATAAAATGTGACAGACATCATCCAGCCCTAGCCATCGATTTCTGTTGTGAAGTTGAGCCTCGAATTTTGGAATATGAAAATATTATATTTGACTTTAAAAGGTGCAACTATGTGTATATGAACGATCTTTTAATTAATATTAATTGGGTCGAAGTTTTTATTTCTATTTAAATATAAATGTAGATTTTTTTACTCAAATTTGAATAGTGCTACAAAGCAATATGTTCATAAATTGACAATTAAAAATAAGTATAAATTTTCAGTTTAGTTTGACAATTACCAAATAAATGAATGATTACAATATATTCAGCAATTTGATATCAAATTACACAAGGCAGGCAAATGAGTGTTATGTTCGGTATAATGAAGGACAAAGACTATTATAACGAAATTCCAGATAAAGTTAAATATAGTAATGAATATGCAATAAATGACAATTCTATTGCCAATTTGTTTGCCAAGCACTCTTCATCTATTTATGTACCACATCAGAACTCTAAGAATGATCTTGAATAAGGCAATCTTTGTATGAACACAAGTCATTCAATATGTTTTTTCTTATATAACTTGACTTGAAGAAGTAACTTTAAATAAAGATCCCGGTTCTGACACTAGACCGCTTCTATTCCTCAAGAAATGTTCATTTTCACTTGCATGTCCATTGCAGTTAATCTTTAATATGGCCTTTTCAAAAGGAGTTTTTCCTGATGTTTGGAAAAAAAGTTTTGTTCAAAATTATAGGCTTATATTATAAATTATCTGATTATTTGTCAAATGTCTTTAAACACATATTATTACAACAAAATGGCATGGTTTTGTGGTGGGTAGATCTATAACAACAAACCTTCTCGTATATGAATGGGCCATATCTAAGGCCTGTGAAGCAGGGTGCTCTGTAGATCCAATGTAAAACAATTGCTCAAAGGCCTTCGATAGGATAGATCATTTAATTCTAAAATATAAACTATGAATGTATGATCTGGGAGGAACTTTTATGGATTGGACAAGATCTTATTTAAATAATCGAGAGACTGTTAAAATCAATAAAAATTTCTTTTCTGATTCATTTATTGCGTCATCTGGGGTGCCACAAGGAGCACATCTTGCTCCACTTCTCTTCAATTTATTTATGAATGATGGAAGTCAACTGATTTCAGTTTAGCCAAGTGGTACAATATGCTGATGATATAAAAATCTTCATACATGCAGCCTCGTAAGATTCACCTCAGAATATGCAATATGATCTATTTAGATTTGAGAAATGGAGCTCACCAAATAGACTGTGTTTAAATATAAGGAATGTAAATCTTGAAAGAAATGCCTGTTTTCTTTAAAGATTCAGATTGAGAATTTACAATTGGGACATACAGTCACCTAGAAAGCAGTGTTTTTTTGGTCGTCATATTATTTAAAGTATATTAATAAAATAAAAAGAAAGCAGAACAAATTTTTCTTAGATATCATGCATTCAAATTGAGAATTCGAAAGGATGATGATGTGCTTCGTTCCCAACTGGGGTTTTTACCCTTTCAGAAAGGAGGCATAACTTAAACTTTTTGCTTATAAATTGTTGTCAAAAATGGTCACTTCTCCTGCATTACTTTCCCAGATTAATCTACATGCTCCATCTAGAATTTTGAGAGATACCTATACATTTTCTCTTGAACAACATAGAACATAATATTGTCAGAACTCTGCTATAAACAAAATGAAGACAAATGCAAATAAGATCAAGGTTAACATATTCTGATTTTGTGTTCTTTTGTGTATTGATATGTATTTTGTTTTTTAGTTTATAAGTTAAAATGTGTATATTTTCCCTGTTTGATGGGTTGGGCTTGTCCCATAATAAATGAATAAATTATAGTTTTAAAAAAAGTAGAAAACGTCCTTTTGTCAGCAACACACTAAAAAATACAAAATAATGTAATTTAATTAAAATATTTTGTTACAATATATGCATTTTACCCTTGACAATTGAATGCCAAATAGCATGGGGCGTTTTGTCGAAATCAATTAAAAACACATGCTTCTCAAAGAAACTGCTTTATGCTTTTTGGTTTAGTTATTGAATTGTCAAGGGTAGAATGCATATAATGTAACAAAATATTTTAAGTAAATTACATTATGTTGTATTTTGTAGTGCATTACTGACAAAAGGGTGTTTTCTTGTTTTTTTTTTAATCATAATTTATACTATATTACTGGTAATATATTGGACTCGTCAAAACAAACCAAATGAGCCCAAACTCGAAGAATATAAAATCTGGTACCATTAAGTACCTTGAGCTGATCAGATCAGCTCGATGGTACCAAATTTTTATCTATGACAATTAAAAATACCTTAAAATCAAAGGAAGCTAATAAAAGCCTGTTAATAAATAAATAACTGAAGTAGAGATATTGGTCTGTAGTTAGAGGCTAACTAGGTTAGAGGGCAATCTTTGATACCCTTTTAGACACAGGTACAAGCAAGCTTTTAAAAACAATGCCCTTGTCATATGACACTTGGAATCAGCACCTAAGGATACAAGCAAGTCCAGCAATGAGGTAGTTAGAATAAAACATAATATGTCACCCTTGTTATTAAATAACAATCAAGTTTCATATCTTGAAAAGTATATATCTCTAAAAGCCTATAAACTGCACAGAACATATTTCCTAATATAAAAATTTCAAAAATATTACAATCTCTCAAATAAGAAGACAAAATACAATACACACACTTCTGTTAAATGTATTCCTAAAAGGAAATATTTTTGTCATTTGGGAGATGGTTAAATATCTAAAATTATGTGTGTTAAATATCTGTAATTATGTGTGAACAGTAGACAGTTTTGAGTATGGTATTTTTTTCATTTAACACAAAAATATGTTAAATGAAAATATCTTGAATAAAATGGTCCTAACCATTTGTAACTTAAAATATATGTTTCTTAAGTTTACCAGTATAAACAAATTATAAACATTCAATGTGTAATTGGCAAAGTTTGTTAAAAGACTAGTTTTTACATGTTATACTAGGTCACACAAAAAATGTATATATTTACTAAAACTAACCTACATAAAATTAATAGAAAGGGAATTGTTTATTACCTTTGTGTAATAATCTGCATTATGTGTACTAAATTAAATATAAAAAATGCACATGGTACAGTCCTACAGGTGACCAACAAATCACTAGGCCTGTTGACTAAAAGTTACATAGTTGCCTTATCCGATCCTGCCATAATAATTATTGAGAGTGGTACACCAATATGTAGATTGAAGGTACCTGCATGCCTGAGAGATACTGGCTATAATAGATTTGATGCCCACCAAAATCATTAAATATAATAGATATAAAAAATTTGTTGTTAAATTTAAATACCTTTTGTCTTATTATCATTTAGATATTACAAGAAAAATAACATCACATTGAAAATCTAAAACCCAATTTCAAGTTAATTGTTTTAATGATACATCCCACTTTCTTAGAATTTCCAATTCTTCTGTGGTATTTGTTTTCGGTTTTTACCATACCATTCAGAGGTTGTCTCTGTAGAGTATGTTATTTAAAAATAAAAAATATGTTTGAAATCTTCAGTAAAATCTGAAATTCAAACAACAAATTGGATGTTTCATGAAAAAAAAAGTTTTTTAACTTCACCATGCAATTTTGTTTTCTTGACACATTTAAAAGCTAATAATACAAACATTTATTTCATTGTGCACACTTTAGTAAGGACTTTCATTGATTTGATAATGATTAGGGCCAGATGATATAAGGCAACCATATAGCTTTTGATTATTTGTTATTAATTACAGATATGTTAGTGAATGTAATTTTTTGTATAACCCCTGTATAATATATAAAGGCAGAGAAAAAAGCAGATCTAAGAGGATCGAAAAATATTTTTGAGTTTTAATACACATTACAATATATTTAATAAAATTTAGGCAAACACAAAAATAAATTCAGCAAAATATTTTGCCCAATAAAACACACATTTGCCAAAAAAAATCATATTCCTAAAAATCATGGGACATCAGAAAATCCTCCTTTGGCCTATCTCAGATCTTTTTTTAATATATCATAATAATTTATGGAATACATATGGTAAAACCTCTTTCAAATAAGTTTAAAGCAAAAGTCACGTCTTTCCAAAATACTTAGCAAATGTATTGTCGGGGACTAATATGAGTGGATGACATGGAATGGAAATCATATTTCATATGGCATTACAATAGCTTAAATTCATTAAGTACAAATACATACAAAAACTCCTAATAACTAACAATAACACTCACAAAAAATACTAGAGTTGAAAAAGTGAGAAGACCTGAATTAATCAATGGATGTAAATTAAGCTCTCATTATTATAAATACTTTGAGCAATAAAATTAATATTTTGTGCATTAAAATATGATGGACATCCCAATAAATAAACAGAGGTATTTGAAATGAATAAAATTTAATCTTACATTATAATATTATAAGTTAGGCAAAATATATTAATTTTTTAAACATTGAAATAGTCTTAAGCATTCCTATTTGCCCACTAAAATATGGAATAATATAATAACACTATTTTTGTAAGAATATATTTTACATATTTATTTACTTTTCCAGTACATACATTACAGAGCAAGCTCCAAATAGTATATAAACACTAGGTCGACTATAGCTAACATAAGAGTCATAAAATTATATCTAGAGACGCAATAATGACAATTTCTTTTTAAAAGTTTGTAGACTACATTTAAACAAACAATCTAAGAGAAATTGTTATTACAATTTTTGACAATGTGATCTAAAAACCGCGATCTGTTCTTGTGGAGTTCTGTAGAAGCCCTCGAAAAATAACTGACTCGTGCGAGTGCTTCTGGAACATTTAATTGTATAAAGTTGCGCAATTCTGAAGAGTTGATTAATCAATTCAATAATTTGAACAAAAATTCTTCTTTTAGTAGTTAAAGTGTACTTAAAGTAAATTGAGACTGCGGAAAATTTGGGGTACACTCAATTTACTACAGCACGTATATCAAATAAATTTATTTTTATTTAGTTAATCGGTTTACAAACGTAAGTTTAAATTTCATCACACCACCCATGCTTCATAAAGAAATCACTATAATATGAAATACCTTTAGTAGTTATTGGGAAATACCCAGCATGCTTTACAATGCCACTTAAACAAAGTATTTGTGTTGTTAGTTGGGTCACAACCAGAAAAAAGTAAGACCCTGTAAATTTTCTTGAAAATGTATATCTAAGTATATTGTGTGCCAAATTTAAATAAATTATCTCTAGAAAAGTAAATAAAAAAATACTCGAAAAAATATTAAAACTTAAACACCGAACATTATTATGACACAACTTTATATGAATTTTTTATCCTAAAAATACTGTAAAATATAGGACACTTATTCCATATATATATTCAAATTTCTGGTCCTGGTCTTGTTCTCACTCAGAATCCTTCGTGGGCATGCACACAACTATCCTAACATAACCTAATATCTATGAGTATTAAAAGCGTGTGAAAATCCTAGAAAGGATCAGATAGTGTTTATTTCAACATTTGTAATGCACATATATAATTTCGGGGCTAAAATATTTTAACAGTACTACAGAAGTAGTAGAGAGTAAAATGCATATATTTAGGGAAGTTTAATTAAATTATTGTAAATATACTAATCCATAAGTAATTTTATTTAAATGTATGACATTTTTTATCTTTACTGCGCGTTTTTTTAGATGTAGCCTGAAAATAAAATGTCAATTTAATTTTTGCACACTAATTATAGTTAAACACAAGAATGTTTATTTTTATTCAACAACATTCAACATTTTAAATTTTGTTGGTGTAGCATTTTCTTTTCTCATTTAATTAATATATTGCCGCTCTTCTTTTGTTTGATGGATTTATATTTAACATAATGCAAGCAACAAATGCTACTTATATTTAAATTAATGATCATTTAAATTGAAGTGATAATAAATTAAAACTTTAAAATAGAAAACTCCCTAAAAGTACAAAAAGAGTTACAAAATGTAAATTAATTATATTTTTAATTTTTATTTTCGTAAGAAATTAGTTAAATGGAAGATGTCTGCAGAATGTTATAGAACTTGATTGACCAGTAACATGTACCTAATTGACACCTCCTCAGATATATATTTTTTTCTTTAGTCTCTTTAGCATAGTTGTTTATTTTGACAAAAAAAAGATAATAAGAGTTTTAAGAATATACACAATTTTGCTGAAGTCATCACTATATACCAATCCCACTATTGTTGTCACCACCCTTCTTTGTAAAGCAAACAATATATGAGATAGATTAAGATAAATAAGTGGAAAGTTAAGTTATCCTCCAACCTCTAAAAACAGTATTAGGGCAACCATTGCAAAATTTAAGACCTCTGCCCCACCCAGACAATATTCCAGTTACACCAGTACAAAACTCCATAGATTTCTAAGATACTTAAAAGATAAACTCAAAAATATAACATTTTAAAAGGATTTCATATTGTTATAATTTTATTTGTACTGTTTCCTGAAGTTCCAATGTTATGAGATAACTTATAAAAATACAAAATTTGTAAAATTGGAATTTTCCATTAATTTATTAAATAAGCATATTGAGGAAAATTGAATCTTGCTCATTAAATATTTCCGGCAGAAGAATAAGAACCAATGGCATAGCCAGGGGAGGCATTGGGTGGGGAGTGAGAAACTTTTCATTAGAGAAATTGCTGTACATTCTTTCTAAAAATCAAGAAATCATTCCTGAAATCAAGCAATCAATCTAAAATCATATGATTTTGGCTGGCCGAATTCCTAGTTGTTTCTGAAATTCTTATATTTTTGCAAGGAGTAAAAATGCTTCTTGATTGGGAGCACATGACTTTTTGAACACACAAAGTTTTATGTTATAATCATACTCATATTTATTATTTAGGTAAAATATAGTTGTTCATAATAAAGGCAAAATAAAGTTAAATCAAAAAAATTAAAATAAAATCACTTGAGATTTTATTTTGATTATGTACCCTTCTTTACCCTTGGTCTGGTTTAGCTAAGGGAAATACTGATTTTATGAAATCAGTATGCAAATATTAGGTACCATTTTATAAAATAAGGTAAAACACCAAAATCAGTTTAAAATTAACATTAAAATGTCGCTAGATTAATAAAACTTATCTATTATGAGTTCTTAACTACTGTATACATTTATTATCTAATAATTCTTTTCTAGAGATTCATTCTTTACAGTTTCAGACCTGCTCAAATAAGATACAACTGTATAAACTCATGCAATGAGAATTATGGTTTATCATCTGCAATTAATGCTGAACTTCTGGGATCCAAACCATGAACAAAAATCATTGAAATTCATCTTAAAAGGGCAACGAGAATTATTCTGTGAACAATATATTGTTCTATATTTAACTGAAAAATATGTATTTACAATAAGTTTCAATATAAAACTCACTTTTTTGTAAACTTTATTCACGAAACTGTTTATTAATGAAAAGACACTTTATCTCGGAAAGCACCCCTTTTTTGGTCAACTTTTATTCATAAAATTTATAAAATTAAGTTCCCTTTAAATCAATACTGCCTCAATCCTAGATCTTTCAGATCCTAGAACCATCACGTCACAGCGTCAATCTTCCAAACTTCAAACAAAACAACACCCAATACAGTTACGTATACCGGATCTTTATTTAGAGCACTCAGAGCAGTCAATTACAGAATTATAAAATCGTGACGCAAGCTATACATGGCTACACTGCCCTCGGATCAAAGTATCAGTTGTTCTCATGCCATGACATACTTAATTAAAAAATTAATTAATTAAAAGTGATTACATGATAACCACCTATTCCAAAAAAGTCAATATTTTAAATTGAATTTATATCGTTGGTACAACTCCTGAATGCTAGAAGAGATATATATTATATTTTTATAAAATGAGATTTTTTGCTCCACGGGTAAAAATATTGTCTTAGCGTCAGTTTAAAGACTGTTCTAAGCTCCATTTCTCATCATATAAATTGTCAACTAAGGTTGGCATATAATTTTTTTGCAAATACAAGATTAAAAAGCCCGATTTGTACAAAAATGTCTGTCCTAATGATATTTTTTATTGATAAATATAAAAAAGTTAAATCTGCACACTCTCTGATATAAGTAAAAAAATAAAATATATATTCTTATTGCAAATGCAAAAAACACATTTTATAAAGTAAGTAAACAATTCTGTAAATCGTCTGGGGTTACGTAACATTTATCACTTGCTATTTTATTTGTATTTATCACAAGAGTAATTCTTTTCTGAATATCTGGCTTTGACTTGGCTGACCTAAAATGGCCGGTTTTTTACTTACACTTTACTTATATTTTGAAAAATGACCGCATAAATGACCGGCCATTTACCTTTATATATATAAGTGATCGATTTATAAATGACTGTTGAATAAAAATGCCTTTTTTATTTAACAATAAATTTTGTTTGGTAGTAATTGAAAGCTTAAGTTAGGTTATATGTTATTATTCTCTATATCTTTTTTATTGTTTTGTTAGATACTTTTTTTTAATGTTGATTATAAACTATTATATTTAATTCCAACGTCAAAATTATCATCCATTTTTGCAACATAAAAGTCTACTTCCTTTTTAAGTTTTGTTTTTGTTGATTAGTTTATAAGTTAAACGTTGGCGGGATATGTATTGTGTTCCAGGCGATATGAAACAACGAATGCAACATTTCTGAAAACTCATTATCACTCATTTCTCTATCGATTTCCTCCTAAGTATACATATTCAGTACTTCTGGATTTAAACCATCCTGGTAAATATTTTTTGAAGCAAAAAACCAGAACAATGTGTATGAAAGTAAAAGCGCCAAAATGTAAATAAATTTCCAATTCTATGTTAAGTTTAGTATAGCTGAAAGCCCTTGCACACTTACCATTTAAAGTTAACTGGAAGACAAGCCAAATTTACTAGAGATGCGGATGTCAGATAATGTCCATTATTAAACTATATGTTTTCAGTAAAAGCATATTAAAATAATAATGGCTATGTATTTTCTTTTTCACTATCCAGTAATCCAGCTTTAAAAATTTTATAAAATTCCACTGGATATTTTGAAATACTTGACTTTAGACATCAGATTCTGGGGATTTCAATAATTATCTTGAAAACTTAGATGAAAATTTGGCCTATACAAGGTGCAAATTAAAAAAGCGTGTAAGAACCACTTAACTAGTGTTGGCAGATGATATTTATAGTAGCTTATGATCATTTATACGGCCATTTTTATGCTTAAAAGGTTTAAAAATTCTTTTATCTTAAGCTTTCAATTAATAACAAACAAAGTTGATCTGTTAAATAAAGTCATTTAATGCTTTTTTGTTCAACAGTCATTTATAAACCGGTCACTTATAAAGGTAAATAACCCGTCGTTTTATATCATTTATGCGTTCATTGTCCAAAATCGGTCACTTAAAAGTAAATGACCGGTCATTCAGGTCATTTATGTAGCCATTTTCAATAATTGGAGTATTTCAATCACCTCTAAAAATTACCGGTCATTTATCACAGTGATACTTTTGGTAATTGACATAACTGACGCCCAACACTGCACTTAACTTTTAAGCGGCCTTACGTATAGGGATGTTAATCTTACAGGTGGAACACACCAAATTATGTCAAAACGTTTACTTCTACCGTTATTTTTGTTTATGTGTTTTCCGGTGTTCTCTTAGATACTTTTTTGAAGTATAGGTGATAAACGGTTATATTTAGTTCCAACGTCAAAACTGTCACCCATTTTCGTATCACAAATGTGTACTTTTTTAAGTTTCGTTTTTCTTGGTAACTTTTTACGATAAAAGTTTATGGGACTTGGATTGTTTTCCAGCCTTTAGTTATTGCCAGAAAATGTTCCGTAAAATTTTCATTTTCTGAAATTTTCAAACAGGTGCTTGAAATATCGAAAAAGTGGAAAAGTTGACTTAACATTGCCGTCAAAAATACCGGTACAAGAAAAACAATCAGTTTGTGTTGCTCCTAGACTACTAGGAAGACCTTTCGAAAAGGTACATGCGTATTTATCTAAAACGATAAAAGTTGTACAAAATGCTTTGCAGCAAGAAGTGTTTTCATCAGGCTCCGGTTTCACTAACCGCTGGTCTCAAACGTTTAGCATTGGTCTGTCAGATAATGATGTCTTGATTGCGTAATGTGTAGAACATGGTGAAAACGTTCGGTTACCGATTTCAAGTGACAGCTGAAGTCAATGATTAATTTTGTTTTGATTTTGCAAAAACATAGTAACAAATATGGAGGAAGAATTAGCAATTTATATGCCAAAGTTTATTTTTTAATAGAAATATTGTGCCTGTTATAAGCAATTTATGATTTTTCATGAAACTTATAACATCAACCTTAAAATATGCAAAAATCCAAATAACATCAAACACAAAACTATAGCCAGGTGAGGTCACTATTTGTATCGTGAATTCTTGCGGTTAGAAGCGGTCAGCCAAACCGTAGCATGGTGAAAACTTCTATTCTGTTTCAGAAAAGCTTTTCTCTCATGTTACTGTAATTATGTGTCATTATTGAAACAAAGCCATTGCTTCTTGTCAAATATTATGTGATAATATCATTAATATTTAAAGTCTATTTATAAAAAAAAAAAAAAAATTCGTCATTGCACCGTTGCTGCCGATGAGGGATTGTACCGATCTGAAAATGTTACCCTTTCCCATAATTATTCCGGTTGAGATATTCTCTACAAAATTCTATTCTTTTCTGCTTGTTTTCGTCAGTCAAAAAATATTTTGTTAGCAGCACATCGGTTGTTTATATTTAATGCTCCTGTTTGATGATGCTGTTCTGGAGGATCTCGGAAAATTGGTTTACTTTTCCGAGTTTAAGTCTGTCTTGAAAAAATCGTTCTATTAGAAAATTGACAAGTTCGGTATTTTTTTCTTTGCTATTTACTATTGCTATACCGTGGTTGCTTTAAATAAAGACAGGGAAAATTTATTGATAGGGGATTTAAAGACATACAGATTAGGAGAAGAATGAAAGACATTTGCTGGTAATACATTCCATAATCGGGACACTCTGGCAATAAAGGAGCGGACAAAGTGGAAGGACCTTAGTCTTTGCGGTTGGACGTTGAAGAGATTCATATAGGTCGATGCTCCCTGGCAGGAATGACTAAGGGGGATATGGGTATGTGTGAAACAGAAACAGATCTCCCATAATTCGACGATGTTCTAGTGACTCAAGCTTCCTTGTAAGGTTTGGATCATGAATCAAACGAATAGCTCTTCTTTGAACAGAGTTACAGATATTAAGGACTGAAGGAGAGACTGCTCCCCATATGTGCGAGCAATACTCAAGGCAGGGCCTGATTTGCGAAGTGTAAAGGGTTGGCAGAAGAAAAGTATTTTCGAGCTCGGAAAAGAAAATCCAATTTCTTCGCACTGCTGTGACAATTGAAGTGATGTGACCACGCCAGCGAAGATTTTTCTGAAAAGATGACTTCATTACCAGAAATTAGGGGTGGAAAGGAGCTTTTGCAGAAGTTTTGATGAATATTTTTGCAAGCGAGCAAAAGAACTGACTCCCATTTTGGGAAGAAATAACTTTGCCTCTTATGCGTGAATTGGCTTCGAGAATTATGCAATTGTAATAATTTCGTGCCTTATTTTTGGCCTGCAGGTTTTCTGAAGTAGTTTCCTTTAGAAAATTTGTATGAGAACGGATTTTTTCTAGTCTGACAGGATTTTGAAAACCAAGGTTTATTTTTGTGTGGTTTTGAAGTCTTAATGAAATGTTGTATAAAGGTTTCTATACCTTATTGGATTACAACAAATTTCGGAAGGATCGTTGGTAGAGAAACAAACATCATTCCAAGGAAAGGAAGAGTAAAAATCCTGCAACCCCTCTCAGATTTTACAACTTTCTGTTGTATGCGACATGAAACAGTAAATCGGCAGTGGTTAGAGGAACCCATTGTGAACGTTAAAATCGCCAAGGATAATAATTTCAGAGGAAGGGAATTCAGAGATTAGGAAATCCAGTTTAGCAGAAAGAAAGTTGAAGAGCTCGTTGGAGGAATTGTCCGAAGGAAAGCGGTAGATAAAAGAAATAGATTTAGTGGAAGTTCTGAGGGCCAGTTTGAGCTACATGACATCGTTATTCAAGATTCAGAAGGCTTGTAAGGATAGATTACAACAAATGTAAGCGCAAACTCCACTATTTAGGTGTTCATAGCCAGGAAAGAAAAGGTGATTGGTTGCATTTTTGCGGCTTATTTTGGTTTCGATTAGGAAGAGGATTGGAGATAGTGGTTGAGGTCCCAAGCCACAGATATTGGTGAATGAGAAATAACACGGTGGAGCGCCACAACTACCTCTTACCCGGAGTTCTGAACGGAGAGGTATTTTGCCTCCGGAATATTTTACTTATTGAGAAACATTCATCACCATTTTTTCATATAACATTGTTCGGCTTGGGTAAAATAAGGAAGAAAGCTCAAAAAAGACTTCACCAGTCCTTGGAAAGTGTGTGGTATCTTATTCATCCTCCTCCTATGGAAACCCTGTTTTCTCTTAATTTCCCCGTATTCTTTATTTCCTGTCTTGCATGACTTCACTGTATTCTTGTTTACTCTACATCGATTCTTTATATGTGAGGCTCTTATTCGACGTCTTGCTGTTCTGGAGGATGCGGAGTAATTAGTTTTCTTTTTCGCATTTAAGGCTATCTTGAAAGGATGCTCTCTTAGAGAGTTGACAAGCTCTATATCTTCATCCCTCACCGATTCGATTGTTGTTCTGGAGAATGCGGGGAAATTGGTTTTCTTTTCCGCGTTTAAGGCTGTTTTGAAAAGACATTCTTTTAGAAAATCAAAAGTCCGATATCTTCATCTCCTTCGATTTCTTCCTCCTTTGGGAACTTGGTTTTCTCACAATTTTCATATATTCTTCAATTTTTATATGCATGATATAACTGTATATTGCTTCCTGTCAAATTCGTAGCAATATCTCTTGCAGGTATCGCGTCCCTCAATCTGGCGTGGGTTAAATTTTTTTGTTCTGCAGTTAATGCCGGCATTATCGTTTTATCTAGCAAATATTGTTTGCTAGATAAAACATGTCACAAGTTGAGAACCACAAATCATAACGTACAACTTGACATATGTTACCTAATCGTACAGGAAATTAAAGTAGACATTGTTCTCTACTAAATGCTGGGTAACTCATTATTATACATTTAGTAAAAGCTAGAAAAAGTAATACATGTTTCTAGTTTTTTCCCTGAGATCAGTTTATCTGTCTTATTGCAACAAGCCAACGCAACATACCGATTTAAATTTTTTACTAACCATCGTAAAACATTTTACATAATTCTGAGCTTTTTACCCCTCTGGCCGTAAATATCCTTGCCTGATATTCGTTTTCTCATTAGTTGTTTCATAAGAGATTTGTCATGGTTCGTCGATTTTCGTAGACACGTCTTGTAATAACATAATAAAGATAATTTATTTGAAACAATTTAAAAATTTGAATGGCTTTTGAATTTAGTTTTAACTTATGCGAACACGTGAAATTTCCATTTTAAAGTATTCGGAAAACTCGACTTTAAACATCAAATTTAATTTTTTTTTGAGATATTGATACATTTTCAATAATTTTTCCGATTTTTAAAGGGAGGTCAAGAATTTTCTTGAAATTTTCAATGTAAATTTCCCCCATTTTATTTTTCCGGAAAAGTCACATCTCTACTTAGATAGGTACTCCTTATAGTTTACTGATAATTAAAAACAAAGGTTCTTACCTTGACGCAAACGACAAATCTATATAGTGACAACTAAAAAAAGGCTCACCCGATTCCGGAACGCCAAAGAAAGAAGGACAACCAAGTATCAACTATCAAATGATGACGAAAAAAAGTCCTCCCGTTGAACCTTTGAAAAGATATGAATGAGTGATGTTAAAGTATTACATGTCTTTTCTAGTTGGGTGAATTGGTATAACCTGCAATTACAGGATAATCTCGATGATCCGGTTGAATTATTTTTTTGGTTTCGACTTAATTTCGTGATAATCCCCCATAAAACGGGGGGGTTGCAACCCAAGTTCATAACTAGTTAAATATTAAATTAAATTAGAAATGCCAGTAAAAAAACCGTATATTTTTACCAATTATGAATAAAAATAAAATCGCAACTCTTTAGAAAATTTGATAGAAAAAGATTCACAATACTGCATAAATTTTGACAGTTTTAGAATAAAATTTAAAATCTTCATATTTTATAAATATTTATTGTTTTACTCAATTTTTTATACTTTGAATCGATGGTTAAGCGATTTTTCACATTTGAATAAGATAAAAACCTATTTTTTACATTTTCAAAAAATATAATTCTCGCAGTACCGTATTTAAGGGCGGGGGGACAGGGGGCCCAGAGCTCTTAACCCAAGCAAAGTGTTTGAAACTAAAAATTATTCTATAAGGCATTATCGCTATATATAAGTGTGAACCTTTTTTTTTAGTCATCGTCGCTAATTTCCAATTTTCATGAGAGTGCTATGCTTATGTCGTGTTAACAAAGAAAAAGCAATGACTTTTTTTATAGGTAGGCATTCTAAATACGCCACTAGATTCTACTTACGTAAAAAAAATAAAAAAATTTGAAAATAATACAAAAATAGGATAAAAATTATACTATTTATAAGTCTGATGCTTAATGTATTTGACCTGGTAGCAAACCTCGTTTTTTTCTACACACGTAAAAAACAAGTTTCTTCTTTTTCTACCCAGGTAGATTACATTTTTAGCAATATTATGAAAGTAGATAGAGATTATGAATTTTTTTTTAATGACATACTAGCAAGGTGATTTTTAAAGGTTTTCCGCCTAGCATAATCTCGACGAGGTTTTGGTTTTGCAAGGTTTTAACAATAACCTAATTTGGGTGGACATTAAGAAACTAAAAAGGGTGCTCATTATAATCACTAACCAGTGTAATATATCGTGATGCTGTCGACTTTTAGAAAAATAGTTGCCCTCTTTGCTCCAGCCTCCTTTTCCTAGGGAGAGAGGGCAATCTCTGTCATGCTAGGATTAACTGATATAGTATGATATCTGACAGTGGCGTACTTTGGGGCGGGGGGTGCAAGTCTCAAAAACAAAAACATAAAAATTTGAAATTTAACCTTTATTGCTACCTACTAAATTTTACAAATATTAATTTATCTTTGACATATAAGTAAGCAATTTTTCTTAAAAAGTAGCTCTCATAAATAAAAGAACTAAAGGTAAGAACAATATTTTATTGAATAAAAAACGTACAAACTAATTAAGTAACAAGAAAAACAATTCAAACATTTATCTAAATATGAAACTCTAATAAAAATACCTATAAAGCAGCCATTAAGGGGACTAATAACTTCTGATAGAGATAGTAAAGCACAAAAACGATGAAAAGTCCTTTACAAATTTTGTCAACTACCCACATCCTAAAAAAAGACACACATTAGTCATTCTAATAAATTCTGTTTAATATTAAAGTTGTTGGTAATTCATACAAAACTATTTCTTTTTTAATTAAAGAAACTACTGTTACTTAAAATAAGTAAATGTAACTGTGTCTGAATAAAATTTGGGATATTTCTTATAGAAAGTACATGGGGGTATTTAATAGTCGTTTTTAAAAGGTCACAATAATCCAACCATTTTCGTAGCAATGATTACACCGAAAGAGATCTAAATCAGTTGATCAACTATTTAAAGCCAATGCCAATAGGTAAACGCATTTCTCAATTAGCCGATGAAATTTAAAGAAATAGAAAAATATTTGATTATTGCTTTTTTCTTAGATTTAAATCCTATAGATTATTTCTGGATTTTAGTCAAAACTTGGTCTGTTTTTCGATTTTGATGCTATAGTTTAATTTTTGTAAGAAAATGTTTGATGCTATTGCTCTGGATAGACCCGACCTCAGGAAAGTACTAGGATCGAATGTTAGGAGCTTTCTAGCAATTTCGGAAGTTACTATTGTTTAAAACAAACTATGCCTATGACTATAAGATTTATTAAATCCATTTAGTAGACTTTAGTAGTTGCTAGGGTTTGTGATGATACTTACACAAACATATGTCTCCGTGCAGCCGGCAATTGATCGTCAGTCTCTTTAAGAATATATAACCTAGCGGCATGCACACAACTCGTAAAATACTCAAAATAATCAACTCCATCTCCGTCACACTTATAAATAATCTTTTCCCTTGGATTTAGGTTTTCTCGGGCTTTTAGTGATTCTTCATTATCGAAATCCCACTGGTTGTTGGCATAGTACTCAAACACCTCAAAGCCTTTCCAAATACGCTTTTGTACTCTGCATAACCTGAGGACCAATAAAATTTTTAAATTTTGACTTACGTCCGAAAAAATAAAAGTAATACTCATATATAAACCAAAAATATTCTTACACAGGTTTGATTCCAAGAGCAAGTAAAAGAGCATCTACTAAAACGGCAGGAATTATATGAAACAGAAAGAAACAAATATAGTGAACTATTTTATATCGTTTCATTGAACCTCCTGGGTACCAAGCCACACCATTCAGTGGGATTCTGGTATTAATAACCTAGAAATAGAAAATAATTTATTTAGTGTATTGTTGATTATCAACATCGATTTTAAGAAAATTTAACTTTTTCAAGAATTTTTTGATTTGATTTTTATTGTCAAATTGGAATTACCATCGGACCTTTCGTCTTCGATGGAACGATGCATCTTCAGGGATCTTTACTCCAGGAGATCTGAACACTGAATGATTTCGGAGAGATTCGAGTAGGCTTATATACCCGAGTTGTGCTCGTCGAACCGTGACCACTGGATTATACGTGTGATGTAGACCGTAACAGATATCTCTATTGAAGTTTTTTAAAAATTTCGATAAATACTCTAATTTTTTGTTTATAAAATCCTGGAACTGATGCTAAACCTGGTTTTCCTTTACATTTATAATATGGCCATGTTCCTTAGGTCTAGTTGGTATTGAGCATCTTATTTCTCTCACTTACACTTCTCCAGAGGAGCAATGAAATTTGTATACTCCTTCTGTTTGAAAAGGTGCAATATCTCTCGGGGATCACAAGCATTGTCGAATCTTCTTATATGTATTGGAGATTGTACGTATGTTGGACGGCCGAACTAACCGTCTTATTTTATCCACAGGTTATAGAGAAGATCTCGAAGCTGCCTCTGAAGTTTGTTCATAAAAAGTTCCTTGAGAAATGAAATAAGTAGATATAAGACATGCTTCCACTAAGTATCAAGGTTAGTATGATCCAATAGATCTGATATAATGGAGTCGTTGACTGGAACATTCACTAGTATAGTGATTCTACATCGAAACTGACCAAAATATCTTTGGGATCTAACTGGATTGGCTTAAGTTTTTTTTACGAAATGTGCAGAGTTTTTATAAAAGAATCTGTGTTTTCAGTAAATGGATTAAAAAAATTTGAAACATATTTACTTAGTTTGTATGTAGGCGAGTCTATTGCAATAACAATTGGTCAAAGTGGAACATTGTTCTTGTGTATCTTGGAATAAGCGTAGAACATGGAAATCTTGGAGCTATTTGGTTCTGTCGATGACGAATGTGGCGTTGGCTTTATCTCCTGGAAGAACTACAATGTTTGCATTTAAGATCTTTACCGCTAATTTTTCGGCTGCGGAGAGATTCGACTTCGGTGGTTTTGAATAGTTAATGATCTTCGCTGTCTCATATCTGACTTCATCGGCTTGCTCTTCTGGTAATATTCTGATTGAGGCTTCAACGGAGGATACTATATCTTTTACGGGAATGCTACTCGGTGCTGTTGCAAAATTTTGTTGCTTAAGTGTGACTTCTTGATGGATTTTTTGTGCCTGTTCATTGGTAATGTTGTCCAAAGTTGTAAATATGATTCCTTCAAGTTTAAAACATAATTTTAAGTGAATTTCTAGTAGTTTACGAGCATTTGTATCTAAATTACGACGTATTACTTTAATCCTTCCTCTAACTAATGTTGGCACGCTTATAAATATTCTTTTCTAAAAGTAACGTGATGTCTCACCTGTAGTGACTTCCGTACTACAATCTCATCTCGGCATTTAAGGAGAAAGGCCAGTTGGCAGAGTAACCTTTGGTAGCGAATATCTTTATGGAAGCCTTTGAGCGTATTGTTCTAATATCCGCTCCACTTAAACCAAAACACTGATTCAGATATGTAGATGATACTTTTGTTGTTTGGCCTCATGGATAGAATAATCTCCTCAAATTTCTGGACCACCTTAATCAGCAACTTCATAATGTTAGGTCACAATGGAAATTGAATCTAATGAAACAATTCCCTTCCTACATGTATTTGTTCAAAGGAAACCGACGCATACAAATAGATACTTAAATGAAAATTCCCACCACCATTCACACACGTAGAAACCGAACTTAAAACAGGGTCACGGTCCGGCGAGCACAAGTCCGGTATGAAAGCCCGCTTGAATCTCTCCGAGCTTATTCAGTGTTCATATCTCGTGGAGTAAAAAACTTTAGATAGTAATTCTATTGGCACGGTCTAATCCCAAGAATCACGATTTCTTAATTGACAAAAGCCCTGAAAGTTTCCCGTCTATGTTAGCCCAAGTAATATGCGTGATTTTGTTTTTTTTTGTTGTCTAACTATAAAGTGTTTTATTTAACTACTTATTTGCGGGTCATAAACAAACACATTAAATGTATAGTTCTTCCTAAAATTGGATAAACCCTTTTCTATCTACTTGTTACTTTTTGCACCGTTTTGCACCCTAAAATTTAAATTTTGCACCCCTCTCCTGACTAAATACTGACTTGTCTTACTGGGTGGGGCCATGTTGACCGTGCTCCCCCTTCCACGGTTGACTAATTTTCAATTGCGAATCAGCATATTAATCCTTAAGTTTTGCACCGTTTTGTACCACAAATTTTAAGTTTTGCATCCCTTCTATAGACACTGTACCGATACCTGAAACTTGAAACCTAGCCCCCCCCCCACTTGACAAATTTACGTTTGCGACCCATCATATTATTTGGTAAGTTTTGCACCACAAAATTTAGGCTTTGCACCCCTTCTAGACACTCTACAAATACTTGAAATTTAAAACCTACCCCACTTCACTTGACAAAATTACATTTGCGACCGAGCATATTATTCGGTGAGTTTTGCACCACCAATTTTAAGTATTGCACTTCTTCGTTAGACACTTTACAAATAATTAAAACTTGAAACGCATCTCTCCTCCACTTGATAAAGTCACGTTTTCGACCCAGAATATTATTCGGTGAGTTTTGCACGTTTTGCACCCCTTCTTTAGACACTTTACAAATACCTAAAATTTTAAACTTAGGCGCCCCACTTTTGACATTTGCCACCCACCATATTATTCGATGAGTTTTACACCAGAAATTTTAAGTTTTGCACCCCTTCTTTAGACACTATACAAATACCTAAAATATTATGCTGGCTCGCAAATGGAAATTTGTCAAGGGGGGGCTGGGTTTCTAGTTTTAGGTGTTTGTAACGTGCCTAAAGAAGGGGTGCAAAACTTAAAATTTGTGGTGCAAAACTTACTGAATAATATGCTGGGTCGCAAAAGTCGGGGGACTAGGTTTCAAGTTTTAGGTATTTGTAACATGCCTAAAAAAAGGTGCAAAACTTAAAATTTGTGGTGCAAACTCACCGAATAATATGAGGGGGCGCAAATATAAATTTATCAAGTGAGGGGGGGGCTAGGTTCCAAGTTTCAAGTATCCGTACAGTGCCAATAGAAGGGGTGCAAAACTTAAAATTTGTGGTGGAAAACTCAGTGATTAATATGCCGTTTCGCAATTGACAATTAGTCAACTGGGGGTCCACGGTCAACATGGCCCCACCCAGTAAGATAAGTCAGTATTTACTCACGAGAGGGGTACAAAATTTAAATTTTAGCGGTGCAAAAAAGTGCAAAAATGGGGAGGGATAACTTGACCGACCTACTTTTTGGTCTGTTTATATCTTATTAATTAGCTTTGGAAGGAGAGGGTATTTTCTGAAGGTGATGTAAG
The DNA here is from genome assembly GCA_030620095.1 of Kuschelorhynchus macadamiae. Lineage (NCBI taxonomy): Eukaryota > Metazoa > Arthropoda > Insecta > Coleoptera > Curculionidae > Kuschelorhynchus > Kuschelorhynchus macadamiae. Next base: position 187,115 of record JAUTXW010004383.1, read on the forward strand.
TACATCGATTGGGTCAAACAAAATGTTTTTGAAGAAGGTCTCTCTTTTTTTAGTCTTTTATAATATGCAAACTAAATATTGTATACCAGGGAGGAATAAAAAATAACACAATAGCAATTTGCGTAACAAATATTGAAAATAGTGTTTTTTTTTTGGACGAGTAGATAAAAAGGAAGTGCGAGTTCGAAAAAAACAGTTTCGGGTCGTGTTATGTGCACTATTTTTTCGGTAATCGTGCAATGACAACAACGATGTATTTCTTCCCTGCTTAGTTTGAGAAGTATTTCGCGGACTAGGCCGAAAAGGCGCTGGTCTCTCAAAGAAAAAGCTTCCGGGAAGTGAGTACTTTCCGGACGGTTGCCGAGAACGAAGGTTTTACTTTTAACTAGTTTTTTTAATAACGTTAATTATTTCAAATATTAACCCAACTCATAATAACAATAATGAGGCCCAGCAGAGGCCCCCTTTTTTCGAATGCCTGACGCTTCAACTTCAACAAGGTCATTATAGATTCACCACTGATGATACAATGAGATCGTTGAAAACATCTGAATAGCAAACTTAGATGAGGTAATAATATTAATAACAGACCATTTTTCAGCACGTACCACCGATTATTTAATATCACTTTACCAAAACTTTTAGATATTTATTTTACTTAGTAAAGTCTTACCTTTCTGCCTATTTCGATAATTTCCTCCATGGTTACTTTGTACAATGCGGAACTGGTAAGGTTATAAATAAACTTTTTTTGGCTGAAAATGAATTAGGTTAATGTCTATTAAACAGGAAGCAAAACATTAGTCTAAACTTAAGCATTACATTAATAATTCTTTGAAGGTAGTATACAGTGTATGATTTATAAAACTTATAAACTTGCATTATTTTGGCTGTTAACTTCTAAATGTCGTTTTGATTAGTAATATAAATATACTAGCTATGATGTGTGTAATGTGCTTTAACCCCGGACAGTGTTTAGGCTAAGCAGAGGTCTCTCGTTTACTTTATGCAGAAAGTGTTATATAGGAGGTTTCTTTGTCTCAGCCTAGATATATAGGAAAAACGGCATACGTCCAAGAAGTTAGTATTGAGATAAACGATAAACACTTTGAAGCATCAGAAGATTTAAAAGTTATCGTAACAGTTTTTTTTCAAATTAATTATTGACACCCATAACACGTGAGTTAGGATATCAAATTATAAAAAAAATAAATACAAAATTGTTATTATAACAAAAATGTTGAGTGTCGCTCGTTTTTGGTAGAATTTTAATAAGTTTTCCTGTTTACCCGAGGCGAATGCCTGTAAAACAGTTTTAATTGAATTTGACTTAATAAAATTACAACCTTTTAATTCAAGTATATCTTCTTTTGATATTCGCAAATTGGTATACCGAAAATCAACTTTTATTTACTAGTGAGCGAAGCTTTAGATTTCTCTTCACACGACTAGTATATAAGCTTAAACTCTTAAGAAGATACCGGAGTAACTCTGAAATGCGTTAACTTCTTAACGTCTTATCTATTGACGAAGAAAAATATCGCTAGTAAACAATAAACATTTGCTTATTGTTTTTTCTTTATTTTTTTTGCTACTTCAAAAAATAATTTATATTATTGTTTATAAAAAATGTGAATTTTCTGATATTTAAATGAAAAGATAAATTACCCGAACCCCTGTCTATTAACGAATTAAATCAGTTGCTAATTTACATCCTAAAAAATTTACAATTGCAACTTTTCCAGAGAACGACGTGAACTGTTAAGCAATCCCATAAGCGATAAAAAATTATTAGGTCTGAATAATTGGCTTTTTGCTTGAAATGTTGGATTTTAAACGGAATTAGGGAAACTGACTACTGAATACATAATTACTGATCTTCTTAAATAAAGACTGGAAGTCAATCCTTCATTTACTATCACTGGGGTTGATTACGGTGGTCACTTTTTATTCAAAGCTTCGAAATTACGAAAAGCCCTCCAACAAAAATACTACATAGACATTTTTGTTTGTATGTCCTCTAAGCCAGTTCCAGTTTATTCAGTCGCAGCATTACCAAACTGTGTCCATCACACAATACAAATTGAGATATAAGCACTTAATTTTTTTCTAACTAGTTTATTTGTCGTAATAAAGGCGTGAGCTGTTACAATTGAGTTATAAAATTGATAATTTCCGATAAAAGAGCCTGGATTTCCAAGAATTAGCATATTCAATGAAGTTCCTGTTATTCCAGATCATGCTCCAAAAATAAAATATAGTGTGCCAATATCTTTGTGATTGGTTGAATACAATCACTTTTTCGGTAAAATGGATGAGCCAGGCGATAAATTGTAAATTTATTTTCCAAATAACATTTCTTTTACCATTCAAAGTTGTATAGTCTACGAAGGATTTTAAAATGCAAATTTAAAGGAAAATTAATAGTTTTACAGTTTGTGTAAAAATTAGGCTCTATCTAATTTTGACTTTAAAGGTCAATAGTTTGTGGTTAGCTTAAATTCTTTTAAATTTAAACTTTAAAATATTTTATAGTTTTTATTGCTTTCTGCGTGTGCCTTGCTTGTTTTCTTTGCATCTCACAAGGCACCTCTTATTTGTTAATGATGCTTTCTGCTTTGATATAGGTTGAATAGCAATTGATTTTGTTGTTTATTAAAGAAAATGGAATCTTCTTTCGAGAGACGAGTATCATCCCTTCTACAAACACCTCACCTCCTAACACTAGGACGAAACAAATCACAATTTCTACCAGCCAATACTTGGGTAAACAAAAAATGGTGTATAGCTAACGTGAGATACAGAGTGGTCATTTTAACTTTTCCTCAATTTAATCTGCTGTTTATTTTTCAAGATATGAAAATTATCCAAAAAACAAGTTGTATGTTTAACTACCAAGTTTTATATGACATTCAAGAAATATACAAATATTGTTAATTGACAAAGATATAAATTAAACTTGTCTTTTTTAATGAGACATCCTGTAAATTTTACTTTCAATAGACATCTCTTTTTCTGGGTTCCAAATAGACCAGGTTTGATACCTTTAATTTTAAAAATAAATGAGACGATAGACAGCTTTTCGTCATTGTCTCGTTTATTTTTTAAGATAAAGTTATCAAACTTAGGTTAGATTTAAGAAAAAGAGGCTAATCAAGTGGAAGTAAATTTACTGGATATCTCATTTTAAAGAATGCTATAGTAATATTTATATGTTTAACAACACTTATTTATTTATTTAATTTTATTTATCTAATGTTACAAAAAATTAATCTGTTTTTTGGACCACTCAGATATCTTGAAAAATAAGAAAGTTGTAGTAGACTAAAATGTGGACTAGGTAAAACGATGCTATACAAACCACTGATCCCAAATTATTTAAAAAACTAATGATACAAGGACACAGGACAGCAGCAGCGGGTGGAGGGGGTCCAGACCCCTAGGACTTCCCTGTGGCTACGAGCCTGGTCCAGTTTTAGGTTTAAACACTATATTTTAATTAGTTTTAGGTTTAAAAACTATATTTAATAATAATAATATTTCCGCTAGGTAAAATTTTATATGTAAATTCTGGTATCGTTTTTATTTTCTTGTATAAACTTACTTTTGATTTATATAATAATATGTAGAAGTAATAGTGGCGTTCACAGCAATATCTACTGGCAAATAATCGGCATAACTTTCTTGTTTACAGTACATCGTTCTCAGAACACCCTTACCAGCACCTATTAGAAGTCCAGTAGGTCCGTTTATATTATCAGTCCATCCCGGAATTGGTTCCTTCCATATTGGAATTACTAAAATGTATAAGATTGTTGTTTTTAATTAATATATTTAAAGTAGGTTTTCTTTTTAAACTGTGAGTGAACTAAAATTTATAGATTGTTGGTTTTAGTTGCGCATATTTTTACTTCAAATTGAAATATGCGGTATGAGCCATGTAGTAGGTACCCAAGTAGCACATATAATCATATATTGGCTAAAATGCTATGATATTGGCTAATATCCCTGGCCAATTAGCTAAAATTGAGAGCAAAAATAACAGTTCTATTACAGTATAAGGACGAAAATGCTAAAGTGGGGAGTAATAATTTGGCCATAATGAGGTAAAAATGGCCAATTGGCAATTATCCGGCCCTCTCTTTTGACTTTATTGTTGGGTTTATTAGCTGCTTTTTGACTTTAAAATCGAGCGAAAGAAATTTTTAGCTGAATTCTGAGTTGTTTTTTAGCCGAACATTTTGTTTCGAAATTTAGCTAAATATTTCCTTATTTTTGCCATTTTTTTTATATGATAAATTTAAAATTATGTAGAAATAGTATTAACAGAGCCAATCAGTGTAAACATTTATGAGCCAAGAGGAAATGCAAAAATCATGGTTTCCTAGAAATACATTATGACTTTTGTGTAAAATATTTTAGGAGGTTTGACGGTTGGTAGGAATAAAAAACACTTGCGCAGGAACTTTTACTGTTGAAAGAATCTAAGATAGGCATGTAAAACATGCGCCCCTTCTTGAAACTAAAAATTTTGTTTTGTACAGTTTTTTTTTTAGTTTGGAAATGTATTTTACTAAGAAAATTGATTAAAGAGCCCATAACGTAAAATATATGCATGAAAATACGTTTTTATAGGTAGAAAAGGTATGTTTTTTTAACTAACAGCTGCTAGGAAATTAGTTTAATTTTAAATTCAATCATGGCGGATCATAAACAGTTTTGGGCTATTTTTTTAGCAAATATTTCTTGAAATTGGCCACTTTGGTCATCCAATATTACAAAAAAAGTTGGAGGTTTAATAAATTTTAAGTTATCATGCAATACTGTAGCAAAAATAAGCGAAACAGCTATTATTACTATAATTATAGTCTATTTGGTACTAGCCATATTCTAACCTCTACATTAAAAATTCCTAGAAAACAAACCAGGAACCATGTGTCAAAATTTGAAAAATCTCTGATTTTTGTGTGTCTTTTACGGCTAACTGTTAGGCAAAAAAGCTCATCAGCTAATTCGTGCTACTTGGGTAGTAAATACGATGATTTTCATGATTATATTATTACATGAGTTCTATAAAAAGACACAATTATATTTAATGTAACATGGCATAGTCATTTTGGATACTTTGGTAAGCGGTTTTCGTTTTGAAAAAGGCATCTCTTAAGAAATATTACAGATTAGTTTACTATAGCAGGGAAACTGGTCCAAGATAGGTTAAGAGCTAAAATTAGGAAATGATGATTACATATAGTATTACATGTTTTTCTTTAAAATGTTTCTTACCAACCGAAGGTCTGAGAACTATGACTGGCAAATTGTCCTTTTGTTCGATTACTAAAGCCTCTCCTAAAGCTTTGGTAAAGGCATATGTGTTGGGAATATCTCCTAAGATTCTGAAACAAATAATAAACATAATATATAGACGTAATCTCCAATATGAAATGAATTTTTCTTAGAATATAATGTGAATTAAAATTCAACTGAATATATATTAACTTATATAATATACAATAGGTACTAAGTTTTTACCAAACTGCCCAGGCAAAGGAAGGTTTTACCAGTCTTAAATATTTGTTATTACAAGTAAAACACCTAGACCCATTCCATAACTAAGGCATCAGACAGAATATATATATATATATATATATATATATATATATATATATATATTCAGTTTGTTTCTTAAACCCGACATATATTAATTGGACTTCTTTTTTGGGTATAGGTTTATTTGCAAAATCAAACAATGGAATTAACTTGACGTTTCGTTGTTGCATGTTGTTTATTTATTTATATCTGATTGATAGGTAGCTAGTTAGTAGTCTGCCAAGCAACTCATGACACAGTTTTAGATACAAAAGTACAAAACCTAACCTAAAACTGTGCCATTGAGTTGCCTGGCAAACCACTAACTTACTACCTATCAATCAAATACAAAATAAATAAACAACATTCATTTTTTGAGGTATGTATATGTATGTAGGTTTTATTAATTTTGTAATAATTTTTTGTAAATAGTATAAAATTTTAAATTAGTTTTAAAAAAATTGTAGATATCTTTTCATAATTAGACTACTAAATGTTTTTTAAATTATATGTAGATAGGAATGTAAAGCCTTATACCAAAAAAAAAGGAATGAGCAATTTTTGAAGAGTGCCTACTATGATAGGCGAAACGTCAAGCTAATTCCATTTTTTGATTTTGCAAATAAACCTATACCCAAGAAAGAAGTCCGATTAATATATATATATATATATATATATATATATATATATATATATATATTAACTTATTTATTATATATATAGTAAAAGTGAGAATCCTTGAACACCTAAACTATATTCTTATAAAATATCTTTCTTGGGAAGAGTGTTCACAATATAACATATCATTGATGTCGGACGATTTTTTAAGCCGTTTCGATTAATTTAGGATCTTCATTAGTTATTTAGAACAAATACAGTGACTGCCTTGAAAGTTTAGTGTTATCTGTAATAAGTTTCAATTCTAAATTCCTGTACGGGTACATATCATATACATTCTAAAAGTTTGAGAAAGTTATCTTTTTCGGCTTGCCTTAATTTACTTAAGACAATCCACAAATATTATAACATTTATATTTAAACATTTATAAAATAGAAGTCACAGGACACATACATTACTATACATTTAAAACAGTATGGTCTATTTCTAATAAAGGTTACAATCTTCGGACAAAAAAAAATCAGCTCATTAAAAAGTAAAACACATAAAAAAAAAAAATGTAAGATTGTCCAAGTGTTTGGTCAGAAATCACAATATCTGCAAAACTGGTCAAATGGGTACAAATTTGAGAAAAAAACAACAGCTTTAAGTAAACAGGAAAGTCAAACTAATCATAAATTTAATTTTTCGGAAAGCAAAATATTGCAGACAGAGCATAATCAACAAATCAGCTGTGTATTAAAATGTTAACTCAATAGTCTGGTGGATTACAAAGTGGTTTCTACTGTGCTATGTTAAGAGATGAGTGGGGATTTCTACTGGACTCTTATTTTATATAATCTTGTTTTTCTTACACTCAATGTATTCAATATTGTTTTGTATACCGTTTACTATGTTAGTTATTTCTATTTAAAATAATACTGCTAGTTAAGACTTTACGTAATTATAGTATACTTGAGGAATGGACACCCAGGCTAGACTGCGTCAAGGACGGTTTCGTTTCTCTCTCACTCTATCTATTGTTTCTGTAAAAATATTTTAAAACTGCTTAATAAAAGACGTTTATTATTATTATTATTATTACTCATAATCTACTTTTTTTACAGGTATCTATAACTGGACACCTGGAGAAAAAGTAAAAATCATCGGTTGGAAAACAACATGTATTGCTTGGTGGCATTTAATTTTCCTTTCGAACGGTAGCAAATGTATGTAGGATAACTGACTTCTGTCTGTCAGCCCAGTCCCCTAATCTTTTTAAACAATGATTTCCGTATCTCTCCAGTGACGCTCTTATATAGAGGTAAGATGATTACAGAATTCATGCTCCATATTTGACGCATCTCATTTGCCAAAGGTAAGTACTTGCTTATTTCTTCCTGTAACTTTTGCATACATTTTTTGACAGTGCGGTAGAAAAATCAACTTTTCATCCTAGAGGGAAAGTACTAGATCGGAGATGTTATTAGGTATCGTTTTATAAGTGATGGTTTTTTTATTACTAGTATAACCTGATAGTTTCTTCCTCGCATACCTGTGAGGTCTTATAGTGGTAGTAGGAAATAGAATATATATTCCACAGTCGAGTCCATGTTTACAGGTAGATAGCTGGTCAACCGTGGTCATTGAGAGCTCCTGACATCTGGAGTCTATTATGGGAACCTTAGTACATGAATGAACCAAGAAATTAGGTAGGGGCAAGCGGAAACCGACGAAATTGAAATAGGTTTACATTGGCTTGAATAATTGATAACCAGTAACTATGTTTACATACTTTTTTTTTAACGTCAGTTTTAAATTACGAGCACCGAATTTTGATTGCATTCATTCACACACACACACACACACACACACACAGATAACATCTTTAATTCGAATAGATTAAAAACAAATATTAATAAGATGAGGAATATAAACTTGTGTTATAAGCGATATTTACATTTTATAGTTTCTGAAAAATGTAAGATAAAAATGAAATTGTAACGTGTTCTCTTATAACTTATTCTAATATAACGATACAAGTAAAATTTAATTTAGTTTGGAGTACCTATCCAGAAAAAGTGAATAAACCATGATCATGCTGTTCGCGGCATAGCTAAAAAATTACTCACCCGATTTACTTCAAATTTTGGTCAAACTTTAATCAAACAAAAATCCAATATGGCAAAACTAAATGGCGGCCCGGTGAAATGTTACAAAAATTATTATTAAAAACCATTTCTTCAATTTATCTCAAATTTTGCACAAACATCAAATATTATGTTGGAATCAATTGAAGGACGTCGACAATTTAAAAAATTACTTTTGTTTTTTGTTACTGGATCCTAATCCCAAATAATACACCACTCTAACATAACAACAAGAGGATCGGTCTTTAAAAACCATTTAGAAATTAAAAAAAAATTAATACTAAAAAACCTAATTTGGATAATTACTTCAAATTTTGCACAAAAATCAAGTGTTACATAGGAATGAACTGGTAACATTTTGAATGGATCCAAAATAATAAAACAAAATAGCGGCCTAATAAAATATTTAAAAAAATCAAAAATTTCAATTTTTGTGTGATATAGAGATAAATTGGTAAAGTTGTAGTACGAATTTAAGATGGCGAAACAAAATGACGCCAATAAAAATGTTTGAAGACAGTATATGTAAGACACATATATATATATATATATATATATATATATATATATATATATATATATATATATATATAGAATTATAGAGTTCCTAATAAACCGGGTAAGGAGATTTTTACCGATTTTCCAGTAAAATTACCTTTTTACGTCCCTCTATATAGTAATGGTGAAAAAATCACACTTTTACATTTTTGCGTTTCAGGGTCTCTAAATGCCGAAAACATATTTTCTCAATTCCGTCGATCTGTTCGTGGAAGAGCTAAACAACTGTTAATCTCACTGACTCCAAATTTTGGTCAAAAATTAAGGGTGACCTGGTAACATTTTGATAAAAATCCGGTATGGCGAAACAGGAGGGCAGCCTAGTGAAATGTAAAAAAAAATTATTACTAATAAACTACTTATCCAATTTGACTTAAATTTTGCACAAAAATCAAATATTATGAGAAAATCAACTGACAACATTTTGGTATGAATCCAAGATGGCAAAATAAAATGGCGGCCTAATAAAATATTTAAAAAAGAACTTAATAGATTGATTTCAAATTTGTGCAAATATTAGTTATGGAAAAGAAACGAACTGGAAAAATTGTGGTACAAATTCAAGCTGACGAAATAAAATGGTGGCCACATAAAATGTTTAAAAAAGCAACTAAAAAATTTCTTACTTAACTGCCTTCAAATTCTGCAGAAAAATTAACTGTGATAGAGGGATAAACTGGTACCTGTGTGTGTCAATGTAAAAACTATTAGGCAGAAACTGGTAAGATGTTAGTAAGATTCCAATATGGTGGAACAAAGTGGTGCCCAATATAAATGTTTGAAAAGAGAGTATATTTGTGTTATTACATCACTATGTCCGAATTAAATTGAGTCATACTTTACTATTCCTAATAAAGGGAAAGATTCATAAGAAGTTCCGGGTAAAGGAAATTTAACGCTTTTTAAGGGTGTATCGCATATTAACTTTTATTTTCAAAATGGCCATTTGGTGCTACTAGAAATATTAAACTAAATTGCTCTATTGACGAAACAAGAAATAAAAAAAAATAATAAAATTTATTGTTACCATTGCCCAAAAGTTTTTTAGAACGAAGTGTTTTAAATAATTAACAAAATTATTTCGAGGTGCTTAAAACAAATATTTTATTGTGACTGATTTTTTTTTCATAAAGCTGCAATGGATAATTTTCTTTCAGTTGTTCAGCCGCCAAACCCAATAAAACCGGAAATAGTATTTATTGGTTTTTTTTTCTTCAACAATTTTCCTTGTATTAAGTAATATATGTGTGGTAGTGCGTATTTTCCCCTAAACCACACCGGCCCAAACAGTTAGTGGACCGAAACTTCACTGGCCCAAACCGTCGAAATCCCGACAGATTGGAATGTGTGGAATGCGCCGCTAGCCCGACACTTTAAATACCGAATTGGCGAGCTACGCTACTGGCTAAAAATTCTTTAAATAGGCCTGCTGTGTTGTCAAGTTTTATTGATAAAAATAAATCTATTTGTTGTTAACCGTATATTGACTGTTTTTTTTTGGTTTATTATAAAGCATTTGTTTATCACAGGATAATATCTAATTAATGGAATAATGGAGATTGAATATTGAAAAAAAAATTATTGTTGGAAAGCCCAGGAATAGGTTATTGCATGTTTGCATTGAGATGATTTTAAACCTTCTACCCTTGTCTATACATAAACAAGGCTTCTACATATAAAGTGAGTATGTTTATTTTAGAATAGTGTGAATATGGTATAAAGTTGCAACCATTTCAGTTTTTGGACTCTTACACTCAGATAATCTTATTTGTTAGTATATAGGATTGAGACACCATCTGTTATTAATGTGGATATTGTTCCCTACCTAAAAATAAAACAAAGTTGTCTACTAAAAACCATATAAAAATCCACAAAAGCCTTGATGCTTGAACATGTATCTTTTAACTAATATGTTTTGTGAGCTTTTTGAGACATAATTTCAACTTTTTTTTTAAGTTTTTTAATTTTGTATCCTGATCCCAAGCAAATACCTATCTAAAAATCAGTTTTTATCAGACACATATTGATTAGTATTTTATAAGATTGTTGATGATTTTCCCTAAGCTTGTTATTCGTGCAGGTACTTTATTAATTATAATTTGTTTTAGGACCAAGTCTTCTTGATGTTTGATATAGGTATCATAGACAAGGCTTAGGAAGTTAGTTCTGCTCATATGTGCATTGCAGATAGTAGTGACGTGTATATTATAGTGATACTTGAGTTCATACAATTACTGTTGCTGAGAAAGTGTGTAGTTTAAGAACTAAAAAAGATGCACCATATGATAAATGTAGGGTCAACTTTATTATTAATTTTATCTTTAATAATTTTTTTTGTTACTGTAAAGTGTATCACATATTTTGTATATTGATTAAAGATATATAGCTAAAGTGGATTAGAAATTTGAAGATTTTTTCCCCATATTTTAAAAATAATAACTGTGGCCTATTTATATATTTTCTTCAGTTGGTATACACAATTGAGTAATAAGTTAATTTAGTAAGTATGCAAGATATTGCACATCTCACCTTTAATTTTTTTTAAATCTAAGTATGGCTTAAGAAAAAGTTAGGTAGATGTTATAATTATAAAGAACAAAAATCTTTCGAAGATACCTTCAATTAATTTCATGCTTTCAGGTTCTTAAGTTTATTAACTGGTATAAAGTAGTTTAGATCCTTGTAAATTATTTTATCAATTAACTTATTAAAATATAAACTTTTATAGCCTAATCTTATAAAATTTCCTAAAAATATTAGATCTTATCGTTGATTTTACCATATGTTGGGAACTGGCTGTCAAACTTATAAGACTGCGTATTGTTGAAAAAATTATGGTATAGTCTTTATTCAAGTAAATGTTAATTTTAAATAAATAGTTCCAAACCAGTAAAAAAGGTATCCTACAATAGCTTTATACATAGATTCTGTCATATCACAATTAAATCAGCTGTACATTAAGGTATCATATTATAAGATTAATAATACTTAAGGTTGAGACAGTGTTTCAAGAAGGATAGACATTGACTGAAAGCATTATCCCATATAATACCTGTAGTGCCTTGTTTAATGTCCGACTAAGAAAAACATTTTTTAATTGACAAAAATCTAGTTTAAACATTAAGTATATGTTAAATATTATTTAACTGACTTTGACATAATGTCATTATTTGTCAAAATAAACTAATAATAAATGGTGCTAAGAATATATAACCAAATCCCATTGGAATTTAAGAGCAAATCATATTATATAATTAAACAAAAATCTTGAATACTTCAAAATGAAGTAAGCATTTCATGATTGCATACGAATTTTGATTGATCATAAATTAAACGTTCATTTAACTTTTTTGTAAAAAAAATTGGTAAATGTAGAAGTTATAGATTTTTAATCCATTATTTTCTATCTATACTGGGTGTTTTTTCGGAAAAGCATGACAATTTTTTTTGTTTTGATGGTACACCCTGTATATGTCCATCAAATGGGTCTCTTCTTGCTAATTATAATTATACTAGGTTTGAAACATCTATCATGAAACACAACTGAGAAAATTGACAATATACCTATTATAAGAGATGTCAGAGAAAACATAACACCGATATGAATAACTTGCCTCTTATGGCATGGTTTTTCTCCATTGTCTTTAAAGGTAAAGGTATCAAATCTAACATATTTAAGATTAGCAAAAAGATGCCTATTTAATGGGCATATAATAGACAGGGTGTCCCATAAAAAAATTGAGGGTTCTATTTATAATCAATATTCCCGTACATTATTAGATGATAATTGATCATTGTAGATGATAAAAATACTATTTATTTGCCTGTCATTGTTAATATATTTTATTGTTATAGTTTAAAATTTCACAATGTTTGTATTTATTTAATATATTATTATACAAAAAAAGCATAATTTTACAAAAGAAAATACATTTAATACTCACAAACAGAACAAAACATAGAACAATAGTTAAGTAATGAATCTTAAAATATTTAATACAGTCAGGTAATAAAACTCAGATACTAAAAGAAGTAAAATGTAAGTTTAACCCTAAAGGAAAAAATTAAGTGCTAAAATAAATATAATATATAATAGCTAGGAATAAGTTTTGTAATTTTTTAAATAAAACACATAATTTTACTGATTAATTTGTTTGTGCCCAGATGCATACTAATCATACAATTACCTTATATATATATATATATATATATATATATATATATATATATATATATATATATATATATATATATATATATATATATATATATATATATATATATATATATATATATATATATATATATATATATATATATATATATATATATATATATATATATATATATATATATATATATATATATATATATATGTATATACTACTACCTGGTCTACCTACTACCTACCTAAACTTGGTAAAGCCATCCAAAATAAATAATTAGCTAACCACAATTACCATATTAACTATATTCACTGTTAAAATTTAAAATGATCAGTAAAATTGAACTTTGTGACATTAACTCAAATCATGATATTAACAGGCATATTTTTTTTTCCTGATAGTATGGTGAATGTAAGATATTTTGTCTTGGGCGCAATTGGTCAAATCAGGAGTACTCGATGTACCTACATAAAAAAAATAATAGGATTGAATTGATAACCTCCTTTTGGAAGTCGAGTAAAAATTACCTGCACAGATTAATTCAAATAAAAAAAATATATAAGGTTCGATATTTTGTTAAGGTGATAAAATGCCAATTTGTCTGGGCAGGTGAACCACTGATTTATTAAATACAATAAAATCCAATTTTCTTATTAAAATTATTTAAAAACAATTTCAAACAAATAACTTGGTTGGTGTGACAACATTCTTCAGGGCCAAGCTCGGATATAGTAAACAGAGCCTATAATTATGTTTTACTCTTTCAATTTCTCCAAATGCAACAGACCAAAATTATTAATTTTACAAAAACAGTTTTGAAGCCAGGTATAATTTTGTGAGTTTTTTAACCTTACAATAAAAAAATACTGATATTCAATATCCAATGATCATTTTTGAAGCTTAGTTTGAATTGGTTTTGATTAAAATTCTACAAATCATATCACTTGTTAACAATATGAATAATTTAAGTCTGTGATTACAAATAATTTCATAAGAAATTAATTACAGCTACCCTTACTTTTGACTAAATATGCTAGGTGGATTTTGAAGCTACGTTTAAGGTGTGAACGAACTATTTTTAACAAATTGAAGAAGTTATCAAAATAACTGGCTTCTTAAAGCTAAAGAAGCAAGCTTTAAAATTCTGAAAATATTAACAAGATAGATTGCCTTCTTTTTAAAATACAGACAACTGTGTTTTTGTTATGATAACTTTAATTAAGTTTATGTATTAAGAGTTTTTATGAATTTTTCCAGTCCAGTCTGGAGTTAGCCTAACCCTGAATGTAATAATAATAGCTATATTTTAAAAAATGATACTTTAAATCATTTTGTGTATTTAATCACAAATATTTGTAAAAGTTATATATCTTTGTTACTGGACATTGTGGATAGCTATATGATGTGGAGAATCCGTGTTGAATGATTTCAAAATGTATCTACTTAATTATGTTAAAATAGGAGGAGGAGCTATGAGTCAGCCTAAAGAAATCAAAATTGGAGTACCTACCATAAGGTACAGTGCTGCATCTTGTGCTTTTTAACATCTATATCAACACTCTTTGTAATCTTGGCACGAGGGGGTAAAGTGGTTGCCTATGTTGATGACTCCACTTTGATTTTCCCCAGTAATACATGGGAAGAATTGCAGTATTTATTAATTGAGGATATGAATAAGGTTAAATAGTTTTTGGATAACTGACCCTTAATGTAAAGAAAACTAACTTATTCAATTGCATAAATTAATAATCCAAATTTTAATTAAATTAACATAGATTCTTTGAGTGTACTGTTCGTAAATAAAGCAATAAAAAAATAATAAAAAGTTTAAATAAATAAAAAGTTTTAAGAAGTAAGTCTATTCATTGTAGGTCAGACACATTGTAATGGCATACAATACGTACTTGACAAAATGGTGAATGTCAAGATATAGTTTATTTTCAGTAAACCTAAGATTATATTAAACATTAACTTTATTTAAAACACATTACAGTAAATATTTTCTTCGTATGATGTAATCAGTCTTCTCAACTCACAAAGGGATTGTTTTCACTTGCCTCGCCCCTGGCAATAACTGAATTGGTGTAGTTGGTAAGAAGGCCAGATTTTAATCAATGACATACATACTAACTTTCTAGAGCTTACATCTTGTTGGTGATCTTATTACATAGTGGTCGTCCCTAGGCATACTAAAAATAAAGAATTTTCTTAATTACTTTCAAAAAAATTAATACTCTTATTTAAAAAAAAAGAAATGAATGAAATAGATATTGCACTACTTAGAAAAATAACCAGGTCCTGGTGAACTTATGCTATTTGAATTTTAAAAAGAAAACAAAAAAAACTACATATTATATTTAAATAATGAGCCCATATAATTTCAAAAAAATTGATCATACTAAATGCTTATTTGTGAAAGTATTATTCTAGTTTTATCTTAGGCATGTTATAAATATATCTGATTTAATCAGAAGTTGTACCATCTATACATTTTTACATTCCGATAAAACTTTAAATTCTATGAATGTCAGTTTTTAAATGTTTGAAATCGGACAAAAAATGGCGGATCTATTTAGCTGGCCATGTCACAAATATTAATGCAAATTTTAACAGACTTCAAAAAAGGAGGTTATCAATTTGACCCTATGAATTTTTTGTATGTATGTACATATATTACTCTGCGATGGTTTCAACAATTTTGATGAAATTTTCAAGGAATATTCGGGATATTGCCCGAGTGGTCCCACAGCCAGCATATTGTAAAAAGGTTAAATATGGCGGAATGACGCTATATTAAATATTTATTCAACGCAATAAAAGCGTACACCATTTTATTAGGAATTTACATAGATATATATGGTTATTTGTTAAATATAACTTAAAATAAAACTCATATAAATTGAACTAAAAAGGATGAAATAAAAAACTCTATAAAAAAATAAAACTTCAAAAAATGCACCTAAAAATGGAAAATAATATTTTATTCCATCTGGAAAATTTTAGTCTGTGAAGTCAGCACCAAATTAATACAGATAGTAAAACATTATACTCTTGGTATTAGACATCAAAACACTCATTACATAAATATAGTTTTGTGATTAGGTAATTAAGAATAAGTTTGGTTTCGATTTCACAGACACAAGACATAAATATTTATAAAGAATAAAAAAACTTCAAAAAAAAAAAACAAAACTAAAAAGTAAAAAATAATATTTTATTCCACATTGAAAATTTGACTTTATGAAGTCATCTTCAAACTTATTCTTAATAACTTAATCACAGACATTTATATAATGGGTACCTACATATATGGGAATAAAATATATTATTATCTATTAATTTTTACATTCCGATAAAACTTTAAATTCTATGAATATCAGTTTTTAAATGTTTGAAATCGGACAAAAAATGGCGGATCTGCAGGCATTTTCTTTATTTTGTTTAGATGGCCATGTCTCAAATATTAATGCAATTTTTAAAAGACTAAAGAAGGAGGTTATCAATTTGACCCTATGTATTTTTTTATGTATGTATATCGATTATTCTGCGGCGGTTTCAACAATTTGGATGAAATTTTCAGGATATTCCCGAAGTGGTCTCCCAGCAAGTTTATTGTAAAAAAGTTAAAGAATAGCAGAATGACGCTAGATTAAATATTTTATTTGACGCAAAGCGTTCACCATTATATCAGGAAATAACATTTTTGGCTTTAACTTCACAAACTAAAATTTTAAAGAGGAAATAAAATATTATTTTTCTTCTAAGCACTTTATTTAGCTACCTATTTAACAAATTTTTCTAAAAGTTTTCTTAGTAAGAAGAAAATATTTTGAAAAGGAGAAATGCCTCATTTCTATTAAAATATCTAATTATTTTGACATATGAATTACCTCAGCAGTTCTGTATTTATTCTCAGATGGATCATAGAACCATTCCTCACTGCTATGTCTGTCTACTCATAATTTTATATGCAAAGCTGATTTTCATTTTTTATTGTTGTCTAAGATTCATACCCCGATTTGCCAAAATGGAGTCCACTGTGGATGATACATCCATGAATTTACATGGTTTTGTAAAAATGCAAACACAACTATATGTCAAAATCATGTTATCAACCAAATACAAATGTTTTTGTTGAGGTTTTTCTTTTAACTAACATTTAGTGTGCACTATACATTAAAAACCCAATATATTGTAGAAAATCCGAAGAGGAACATTTAAGAAAAAAATGTATACCTACACAAAAAAGAATCTAGGTGACTTACCAATATGAAATTTGTACATTACAATATACTTTCTGATTATTCTGATGTCCTAATATTGATAGTCCTTTTAAATTGCCGAATCTAACTTTCTAGTACTCCCTTTCTTGAAATCGCATTTGAATGGGCGAAGAGCTGAGAATTCAGGACGTATCCGGAACACAGTAAAAGCTTGCATTCTTGCATATTATTTCTGCATGTTTCACAACCGAACCAACTAACAATTTACATCATGTTAGTAAAATTTATTTTATTGTATTCTAACACTGATAGGACGCAGTAAAATTAATACGTAGCTATTTGCTATTTTTATAAACAAAATTCTTTGAGAACGATTTAA
Organism: Kuschelorhynchus macadamiae; assembly: GCA_030620095.1. Lineage (NCBI taxonomy): Eukaryota > Metazoa > Arthropoda > Insecta > Coleoptera > Curculionidae > Kuschelorhynchus > Kuschelorhynchus macadamiae. Next base: position 204,775 of record JAUTXW010004383.1, read on the forward strand.
AACTTATTATTTAGGAATATTAATAACATGTTATCAACCATAAATAAAAAAACACCATATTATTTTACTAATATTTTCGGAAATATGTACTTCATCTGAACGATAACGCACTTTGGCAACAGTGACAGAAGTTTCTTACGTCATTGGCGTACATATTTATGTATTTCGACGTTTAAGGCCAAGGACAAATTCCATGCATTCCAATGTGTCGGGATTTCGACTGTTAGCGCCAGTGACGGTTATGTGTAATGTAGGTTCGGGCAAATGTCTTTTAGGGGTATTAACTGTTTGGGCCAGTGAAGTTTAGGGCCAAATACATCGAACCCTGGTATGTTAAATATATGTATTTTCAACACCCGATATCTCCAAAACAAACTGTTTGTGAATTTCTGTCAATACATATTTTTGTTATTTTTATGATAATAATATTGACCACTTAATTACCACTCTGCATTAAACTCTGTTCTTGTTTGAGCTAATTACCTACGAATACTTTTAATTTAATCTAGTGACGAATAAATGTAAAACAGTCTATACGATTTTAGCTCAATGTTAAAATAAGGTAAAAGTAAGTCTACCAATCAACAATAATTTGTGATACACTACGTATAATAATTTTATAGACCGAATTTTTGTGTTTAAAAACTTATATTTACTTATATTTTGTACAGTGAGTTTACATAAATCAACTCATTTATGGGTATTTGTAATATTTCTCAGTACCCCAAAATTTCCTCTTTGTTCAGTCATAGCTGCCGAATCCAACCATAATTTTTTTTAGTGTAAATAGTGCCTTGTTCTTTTATATTTCGTCGCGGTAGAAATTAACATTTACAATAATTGAAATTTCATACTGAGTTGTAAAATTATATTGACCATATAATATCTATAATGCCCGCTTAGATTTTCTGAACAAATAAAGATGATAGTTTTAAATTTTGTACACTTTAATAGCACTAAATGATCTTTTTTGGTGCACGCTTCTTCTGAGTAATCTTTTTAATCCAAATCGCCAAAATTATATTCACATTAAAGATACTTATTTCATATAGTGCGATTTTATATTAAAAATATACTTTATTTAGTACAAACACGACATAACAAAATAGACAACCGAAAGTTAAAGAAAAGAGTTTTTTTTAACACCTTATCCCCTCGGAACGGTGATATATTCTAAATACGGCCCTAAATTTCTACGTAAAATTTTAAACCCCTGCCACCCCACGATTTTTTTCCTGGCTACACTAGTGTTTTTTTTACTGATTTTCACTTGAACAACTATCTATACATAAACAATGGTCGAGTCGGTCTGAAAAAAATATTATTTACTAAATAATAATCATGAGCGACTAGAAACCAGACTTGAAGTGAGCCAGTTTAGCCCCAGAGTGTGTCTAATCTTGAATTGTCAATTACCAAATATACACTACAAAGGAGACTTAGTCTGCTATTGAAATAAGCCAAGTTATAAAAGTTTACGTTGAATATGTCTGGTTTAAAAAATAAAAGGCGAGATATTAAAGAGTCGCATTGTATTAAAATAAAATTATGAGAAAAAAAAATCTTAATGGGTTAATCCATTATTTTTATTGCAAAGCCAGAATTAAGAATATTTGCGATTTTAGCCCTTGATCAACATTTGGCAAGCAGAATCTTTGGACCCCTAGTCCCCCGGGTCAGTTCGACCCTGTTAACAATGCGTTTTTATTGAATAGACCAAACGAAAATGTAGCAGAAAAACCCAGTAATATATATTTGGTTTGTCTACGTTAACTCTACAGGTAACTATTACTTGCTAAGATATATTCTTAATAACAAGCTGAAAAAAAAACAAAAAGTTAATTACCAAAAAAATATACTTTATACCGGATATATCTTTAAAAGTATTTAGGATATTCATTTTGGGCACCATATATCATTTTTAAGTTAAACTTTGTAACTTTTGCATAAACCCGTTTTTGGAATTTTTTAGGTTACCATAATTCCGTGTAAATTCCTCTTACCTGCGTAGGTGTTTACGAAATGGACGAAGTTCATTGTCAATTTGTTAGTAACACTCGTCATTCTTAGTGATAAACAAGGTTTAAGTTTATAAATGTATGGTTCATTTCCAAAAGCCGTTCCGGATTCAGAAAGTGATTACCAAGAATAATTGGTTTAAAATCGAGACTTACTTAGTTCTAAAAATCTATTAAATTTGCCACTCAAACAAAATATCGTATCGTAAGAAATAATAATAAATAGATTGTCGATATTTGGGGAGTGTTTAAGAGTCCAAAATTGTTGAATTTATGAAAATCGGTATCATTTGGTATTCTAGAGAACAAGTTATACATTCTTATTTAACATTTAGGTACAAATTTGTGCAGAAGTTCAGATTCGACTGAGAAATCGGTATATGGCGGTATTTAAGACCTCAAATTATGAATTTTTAGTCAACATTTACAAATTAAAAATAACTGAGCCAGCATGGCGGACACATTTTGACTTTTGTATTTTTGTATATTTATGAGTGCCAATATAGAATTTACATGCATTATCTTAAATAACAAGACACTTACAAGTTTAAACAAATGCATTACAAAAAACATCGTATTAAATTTGATTTCATTGATTGAAGAAAATTGAAATAATACAAACATATTTAGGTTAAAGTTGTTTTTCTAGTTTAAGTTTAAAATTTTAGGTTGGAAAACATTTTTCCCAGAGATAATCTAACATACATACTTTTTTGCTTTTCTATGTGTCGAACAAGGCAACTTCTAGCAGTAATATTTTTGATACAACTTTTTTTTACAATACAACTTTTTTTTACATGTACTTCTTTTCTTAAATGGTAAATAAAGTAATTTTGGACAACTAAAGAGTAAAAAAATTAAGGTTTTTTTTATTATGAAAATTAAAAAGTACTATATTTTTTAACATGAAACTATTTATATAAAGAATAACTTTACTTTTTCTCGAAAATGATTTATGGACCACTTGTCCTATTGTTAACCCCAGCCGTGGACACCTGTTTACAAGGTGCGTTTGTTTTCTTTGTGAATTATTATTTTTTTTATGATTATTTGCTTCTTTTCTGCCTTGAGTTTTTATTTATGCTTCAATTTTTTCATGTTTTTTTTTTCAAATATAGTTTGTTTACAATTTAATATTTCAGCCAAAGTATATTTATATAATATATGGTACATCTCCGTATTCCCTGACGAAATTAATCGAGATTATACCGGAAAGGGACAAGGTTAACAAAATGGTTGTATAATCTCTCAGTATAATTCATATGTCTATAACATCCTAATATGTAATGCTCTAGATCCCCCAATTCCCTGCATTCATATTTCTCTATACCTTGTATTCCGAATTTTTTCATATGCATGGGATATAGTGCATGATGGTTTCACAAACGTGAGATCATTCTTATAAAATACCTATCAGATTCTACGCCAAACCATGGCCTTTTATTAATTTTGGGAAATGATTTTTTGTAAATAAAATATAAGTATAGAGTAGTAAAGTAAGACCTTTATCGAATTCAACAAATATTTGTATACATTGTTTTTTTTGCAATGGAGAAAATTTCTGTGTAAGGAATTAGAAAACTATTGGGAACATTATCCATTTCAGTAGATTCTTTGGCTAATATATCTACAATTTCATTTCCCAAAATTCCTGTCTGGACCTTAATCCAAATTATTGTTAAGATTTAATTTCTTTTTTTTATCTCTACGTTGTGTTATTATAATTATTAATTATAATTTACGTTTTGTCTACATTTTAGAATTGACTGCACAAAACTTTTGCTATCCGTAAATATGACAAAATTATTATTTGCAGCAAAGTCTAAACAATAACGCAGATATTCTAAAATAGTCCATAGTTCTGCAGAGTATATAGAAGTACTATCAAGTTATTTAAACTGTCTATTAAAGTTTTTATTTTTGTGATAAAATGCACATACTATTTTACCGTTTAGAATTGAACCGTCGGTTGACCAAAATATGTTGGTCCATATTTATGTATTTCATTATGACTCTTGGAATGTTTTCAAGATAGTTATGTTCAAGCTCAAAGTGGATGATGAATGAATTTATTCTTTTGTTTGTGTTATCCAAGATTAACTTGTAGCTAATAAAGGGCTTTTTTTGATCTCCTGTATGCATAAGTCCTAGTACATGTGCCAATGAAGCTGTGATTAATGTGCAGAATTACTTAGTCAGGCAAATTGTTTATTATTAAAGAAGGATAAAACCGAATTGGTTCATTTCTGATTGAGATACTTGAACATGAGTCTTTTGGTTATAGTTACCAATTAAACTATTCAGCCAAATTAAGTTGCCAAATTTCTTGGCGTATTTATACGCCCGGCTTTCTTCATCAAATCAAACTTACCATGTTATGAAAACACTAGTTATTTATTAATTTGTTATCTGGCAACTTCGCTCTAAAGTGGAGATAGTTCTTTTAAAACTTTATTATCATTAATTTGTATAATCTTCTCTCTCTTGAATACACACAATGAAGTATTTATTAAACAAAAAAAAGATTATAAGAACAATGCTTTTTCAACCACCTCAACACTACTGTAGGCCATTGTTCACCTTGTTGAACATATTTCCACTTGTATTTATGTATGACTCTAGAAAATAAGCAAGAAGTAATTCTCATAATACTGGCTTGTCTCCGGATGCTGTTGAAAATTTCAATTTAAGAAAGAATTTCAACCTAGCTGTTCCACAACATCGACTGTCGATTGTATCAAAGAGCCCCATGGTTTTACCCAGTAAACTATTTAATAAATTACCTGTACATATCAAACAAATATCAAATGTAGAAAAAGTCAATAAGTCTTGTACTGGTACTTGGATTGTGACACGCTATAATGTGATATGAACTATTGTTTAAATATTAAGCTTTATGTATGTATGTATGTATACTTTTTTAAGTGTTTAGATGTGGTTTGTCAATGTGTATTCATGTGTTTACATATGTTCGATTTTTTAAGACAATATCCCATACTTACTTTGTGAGTCTATAAGAAATAAAAAATATGTATTTATTTATTCATTTATTTAAGTGAAATTTAAAAATGTGAGATGATGTATTCTTCCTACTAACTCGCTGTTCTTAGAGATAAGTTTTAGAAGAAGTTTATGGCTGAGAAAGTTCCTTCTCAGTGGTGGCTCCCCTATTTCTGCATTCACAACCACAACAGGTGTACTCCTTAGTAATCTTACTCAGTGTCTAAGTGTTTTATTTTTTACAGGTGAGTATCTGCTGCTGATCCATACAATCGGCTTGCATAATCTAGTATAGATCGAATATATGTTTTGTAAAACATGAGGGCGGTATTAGGATCCGATCCCCATTTTTGATTTGTGAAAACTCCAAGTATATTTATACCGTTTTCTGCTCTTTTGATTAGATATTGGGTATGATCCTTCCATAGTAATTTTCTATCCAACATAACGCCAAGATATTTTACCGTATTTTTGTATTGAATTTAGAGATTTTCCGCTATTGTTAGCATATTCGGTATTGTTCTTTTCCTTGTAAAAGTGCATAGATTCGATTTGTCTCCAGATAAGCAGAGGCCATTCTGCTCGAACCATTATAGAGTTTCAATGAATTTATTCTTGATTTTATTGTTGCATTTGTCTATTGAATTGTCCTTTGTGTATACGCAAACGTCATCTGCCAATTGCATAATTTTAATATTATTATTGAATAAGCGGTCCAGATCAAATATGTATATAACAGCGGAGGGGGCTTAAAATACTATCCTGAGGTAAACCAATCTGTGCTACTGTGGATTCTGTCAAGCTTCCATCAGTTCTTATGTAGAGTAAACGAAAGTTGTACAAGTGATAAATATTATGGACTACTTTTTGTGTGATCCTAATTTTCCTAATTTGTTATCTTTTCTATACCTAAATTCAACTGTTTACCTAGAAAATAATTATTGAAAATTAATATATTTGACCATTTGAACCTCTGTACCTGCCACACAATTTAACTTGAAACAAAATGGACTTGGACACTTTCTTATCTTAGTTTTTGTTTCTCTATCTCCTGATATCGATCTCAAAAAGGTGAAATTTCGAATTTGATTTGAATAATTGTAAATTAAATTAAATCTAGAAAATCATTTCAAATAGCAGTAAAACAGGAACATTATTGCTGAATAACAACCGTATTTCGTATGCGAAAAATATTATTTGTATAAACTACATCTTTGCTTGAGCCGCGTCTGACCAACTGACATAATATCTTAATTATTTCCGAACATTAAGCTATTATTTATTAATGTCACATTTCCTTGTATTTTGAAACCACTAACTACCGAAACTTTTTCCGATTTAATTACGTATGAAACTGTTAATTAGTTAAATAGTATTTATTCAGAAGGTAGGTCACTAGCGAAACGAGCGAAATTGGTGCAAATACATACATTTTAAGTTTTTTTTTAAAATAATTAATCTCATTTTTTTACTTTTTGGCTGTCAACCTATTTTCTAACGAATATATCTTTAGGCTTTAGGTTAGTAAAACTTTGGTTTCTTGGACACGTAAACTATATTCTAGTAAAAAATAATTCTTTGGAATAGTGTTCACAGTATAACACATTGATGTTCGACTATTTCTAAGCCGTTTCGACTGCCTTGAAAGTTTAATGTTATCCATAATAATTTTTAATTCTAAATTCGTGTACGGACAACATTTTTAAAAGTTTGTGAAAGTAATCTTTTTCGACTTCCCTTAATCTACTTAAGACAATCCACAAACATTATAACATTTATATTTAAAAAATTTTAAAATAGAAGACACAGGACACAGATATATTACTACACTTTTAAAACGGTACTGTCAGTATCTAGGGACAGTTTCGCCCTTCTCACACTTTCTACAAATAATTGAAATCAGTATTATTTCTTTCTGTAAAAATATTTTAATATTATTTAATAAAAGACGTTTATTATTAATATTATTCACAATCTATTTTTCTACAAGTATCTATACCTGGAGCAAAAATCCATCGATTCGAGAACTAGATGTATTGCTGGGGGTTCATACTGGTAGTAGGGAAGGGAAGAGTGTTTGTCAGGCCCATATATTTCTCCCTTAGTTTTTGGTGGATGATCCTACCAACTCTAACATGCCTGTTTAAATAATCTTTTGGCGCCAACACCGAACATACTACAGTTATGTAGTCCAGATATTTATCTTGGATTATATTATTATTATCATTATTACATACTAACTTATTAACAAAAAAAAAGAAACACGATAGCATATTTATTATTCCATGTCAATAAAAATAAAATTTTAAGAATTTGTTCTAAAATATTTTCATGAGAGTAGTGCCTTATTTCACATTAACCTCGGAAGGCGGTGACTAAACAAAGAAATTGCTAGCAGTACTCAACACTGAAATAAGAAGGGTTTGATATAGAATTATAAATATGCTACCTTGTTTTCTTCTTTTTAGACAGTCAATATATGTGCCAAAGAATATTGTTTACTAAATAAAAATTATGAGCGACTAAATTCCAGAGTTTTGCTTTTCCCATATAAAAATTAACAATCAGTGTCGGAATGGGCCAGTTTGGTAACGAAGTGTCTCTAAATCTTGAAATTTCCACTTACGAAACATACACTACAACTAATTCTATAAAAATGAAATAATGTCTATAAAAAAATCTTAATCGGTTAGTGATTCTTATATATTGAGAAATTAGAATTAAGAATATTTTCGATTTTTAGCCTTTCCCGGGTCAGTTCGTCAATGCGTTTTCATTGAATTGATCAAACTTAAATCTTGCAGAGTAATCCCATATTATAAATTTGATAAGTCTAAGTTAACGTGACAGATAACTATTACTTGCTAAGACAGATTCTTAATAACAAGCTTACTTATCAAAAAAATATATACTGTTTGCAGTATGCAGGATACATCATTAAAAGTATTCAGGATATTCGTTTTGGACACCAGGACACCATATATCATTTTTAAGTTAAACCTTGTAACGTTTGCATAAACCAATTTTTGGAATTATTTAGGTTACAATAATTCCGTGTAAATCTGTCTTACTCATTTGTAATTAAAAAATAAACTATTGGTGTTTACGACATGGACGAAGTTCATTGCCAATTTGTTAGTAATATTTTTAGTGATAAACAAAGGTTAAGTTTATAAATTTATTGTTTATTTCCAAAAGCAGTTTCGGATTCAGAAAGTGATTACCAGGAATAATTGGTTTGACCCCAAGACTTACATAGTTCTAAAATTTTATCAAATTTGCCACCGGGGGGTGTGTAAGAGTGCAAATTGAGAATTTTTGATTTCAAAATTGATAATGGTTGACGTCAGCCTGGTGAAGAAATTATCACATTGGTGTAAAAGTTTAGATTCGACTGAGAAATCGGTATATGGCGGTATTTAAGACCGCAAATCATGAATTTTTAGTCAACATTTAAAATAGCTGAGCCACATGGCGGACAAAATTTGACGTTTGTTTTTTTTTGAATATTTAAGAGTACAAATATAGAATTTAAATGTACTTTATTACCTTAAATAACAAGACACTTACAAGTTTAAACAAAAAATTTGCAAAAAAACCATCGTATTAAATAGGATTTTAAAAAATATTTAAACAATACAAAAATATTTAGGTGTGTTTTTCTAGTTTTTAAACTGGCAAAATCATTAACCATTTGTTATGTATCAAAAGGGTCTAGTACATTACATTTAATCGAAATAGTTATGAGGTTAGGTAACCTCTCCTGACTAGTAGTGGATCTTAAACAGTTTTTATAACAGTTTGGATTGGAAAAATGTTTCTCCACTAGTTACTAACACACATAACATAATATACATACTTCTCTGCTTTTTATCAAAATAAAGCAATGTCTAGCAGTCATACCTGTTAATAGTTTATATTACATAAATTACGCCCACTTTTATGGCCCTTAGGCGCGGCCTAATTTGGCGCAATTTGTTAACATGGTCCTAACTAACTGAACATATAGTTGAAACAACTTTTATATGTAGCTTTTTTTTTCAAATGACAAATTAATTAATTTTGACTAACTAAAGGGTAAAATATTAATGTTTTTAATTAGGAAAAGTACTTTTAATAAGAAGCTATTTATATGAAGAATAACTTTTTCTCGAAAATGATTGATGGACCACTTCTCCTATTGTTAACCCCAGCCCTGGACACTTGAATACAAGGTTACCGAACTCAGTGATCCATTAGTATTTGGAGAACCAGTAAACATACTTTAAAAATATGGCTCTAGCAATGGGCGATTATAAACTTTACTTTTAAAATATTTTTAATTATGCAGTGTTGGGACTTTTGTTGCCCTAACCCGGTAGCAAAATTTTATTTTTTTAAATGAGGTTCCTTTATTTTATTGCATTTTTGAATTTTCGTGCATATTCTAAATAACTAGTTTTTGTGTTATGTTTCCTATACCTAAATTCAGCAAACTGACCATTTTCAGCTCTGAAACTGCCAAACAATTTAACTTGAAACAAAATGTATTGCACTTTCTTATCTTAGTTTTTGGTTATCTAATTTCTGACACCGATCTTTGTGGCCGATCTCTAAAGTGTCAAAATTTGACATCGTCTGTCAAACCGGAAACGGGTGTGGGAAAATAGATAATTAAAATTTAAGATATAGAAGTAAAATCATTTTTGTTTTAAATCGCTTGGTAGTTACAGGGCTTCAAACGTGTCAATTTTTCAAAACTGGAGGTTAAGAAATACAACGTCGTCAAATTATAACTCAGTTTATTTATATAGTTTTGTTTTTGTATGCTGATAAAATGACACTAATGACCAAATACTTAAGACGTTTTGAGTAATAAGAAATGAATAATATCGAATATCTTTTAAAAATATAATTTTAAACTAAATTAAGTCTAGAATATTAGTTTAAATTGCAGTAAAATAGGAAAATTATTTCTGAATAAAAACCGTATTTCATATCCGAAAAATATTATTTGTATTAACTACATCTTTGCTTGAGACGCGCTTGACCAACTGACATAACATCTTAATTGTTTCCGAACATTAAGTTTTATTTATTAATGTCACATTTCCTTGTATTTTGAGACCACTAACTACCGAAACTTTTTCCGATTTAATTACGCATGAAACTGTTAATTAGTAAAATAGTATTTATTCAAAAGGTAGGTCACTAGCGAAACGAGCGAAATTGCTGCAAATAGGTTCATTCATTTTAAGCTTATTTCTTTTTAATAATTAATCTCACTTTAATACTTTTTGACTGTTAATTTATTTTCTAACGAATATAGGCTCTTTTAGTTAAAACAAATATGTTGTAAGCGCTTATTGAAGATGAAAATAACAACATTGTAGAAGAAACAATATTTTACTGGATAAATCAAAAACGATTTTTTTGTAAGTACGCAATGATTTGTAAACATGCCAACTTTGCTCAACCTGAACTGGAGATAAAAGAACGTAATAACATTTATTAGATTCCTGAGACATGACATAAAAATTAGTACACTAATTCGTATAATTTTGTATCATTTTGTGTTACAGCTTTTGGTCCATGTGGGGAAGACACGGGATATTTAAAGGGGTAAAGCAGCTTAGTTTTTCGGAATATCTTATAACTTATCGTTTCGACGAAATCTTCCACTTTTAAGTAAACTATCACAGTCGTAAAAAAATCAACTTCCGAGATTTTTTTACATATTTACATTTCATTTTCGCGGCGTTGTTCAGAAACTACTCCGATTTACTTCAAAATTGAGGATGGTAACATTTTAGTAAAAATCCAAGATAGCGGAAAAAAATGGCCGCCTAATAAAATGATTACTAAAAAACTACTTATTTACTTTTTCTCAAAGGACCACTCACGAATTTTATGGTTAAGTGGCTTGGGTCATATTCCTTGAAAATTGAATATGTTGTAGGTCTGAGCAAAAATTACCTAATCTACATTGGGAGGTCCATAAATGCTTTATTGTCGATGTACAGGGTGTTATATTGTAAACGTTATTCGTCTCATATGTAAGAAACAAAGCCTTTTCGGACCTATATTCATATATTTTTTTTATTTTGTAAGTACTATTGGCAAATGTATTAAAAAAGGTTATTTTGTGTCACTGTGATATCTCTCTCTCTATATATATATATATATATATATATATATATATATATATATATATATATATATATAGAGAGAGAGAGAGAGAGAGAGAGAGATCATGGTGACACAAAATAATACATAGTGTATTGAAAGTCAGCCAATAGTACCAATTTTGTGTCACTATGATCTCTCTCTCTCTCTCTCTATATATATATAGAGGCTGTTAATTAATGTCGGGGACATATTTCAGGGAGTGTTCGACAAAATATGAAAAAATGCCAATACGTACATGGTCAAAAACTCACCACTTTCGTTATACAGGGTGTCAAAGTTTCAATTTTTTTGCGTTTTTTTCCAGTTTTTTCTGAGACAATTAGTTCAAATTTAAAACATGTATTACTTTTAAGAATCTCTACGATAAAATATTAAAATCGTGGATGGTAGTATACAGAGTGTTACATTTTTTTACACCACCTACAAGTTTATCTTGCGGAACTTTTTTTTGGAGCACCCTGTATGAATTCTGATATAAAATTTAAATTCTTTATTCATTTCTTTAGCTCTCTCGTATTTTGCATTATTCTCGTATCTATCACAGTTTCCGACTTATTTACAATAATCGATGCATTGCATCGATGGCATGTAGGCGAAATTAAGCAAAAAATTAAGAAACGGGTTTTATTTTAAATCAACCGACATGATAATGAACAATCAGATAAAATTATTACAGTTAAATTAAAAATAAAACAAAATTATAAAAGTGGTTGAAAATGTCCGCCTCTTGCTAGAATGCAAGAATCAAGTCTTCGCCTCATGGACTGACAGACTCCAGGAGTATTGCGAATGATGTCGCATGAAGCTATTATTCTGTTTCTTAAGTCTTCTTCTGTCTGGATTGGGGTCTGATACACCAATGTTTTCAGATATCCCAGAAAAAGAAATCCAGGCTATTCAGATCTGGAGATCTAGGGGGCCATGGCTGAAGTCCCTCTCGCCCTATCCAACGGTTGTTAAAATTATTATTTAGGAACTCCCTCACCTCTATGTTGAAATGTGCTAATGCACCATCGTGCATGAACCACATTTGATTTCTAAGAAGAATTGGCACGTCGTCTGGCAATACCGGGAGTTCGTCTTTGAGAAATTGACGATAATATAGTCCGTGTAGCCTTGCTGGCAGGAAAAATGGACCTATCAAATAATCTCCATTAAACCCGCCCCACACGTTTACTGAAAATTGTTGCTGGAAATTATTTTCATGTATCGAATGCGGATTCTCTTCTGGCCAAAAATGATTGTTATGAAAATTACGTATGACATTCATAGAAAAATTTGCCTCATCGCTAAATAAACGATTTTAATATGTTATCGTAGAGGTTCTTAAAAGTAATACATGTTCTACATTTGAACTAATTGTCTGAGAAGGAACCGGAAATATTTGTTATGGAACTTGAGCATAGTTTAACACCCAGTTTCCCGAAACAAGCTAGAACGGTTTTATCCAGACAATAGTAACTTTTGTTAAGATGGTTGTAAACTACAATATACTGTTTTCCATAAGATTTTTGCGTGTTTTTTTGAAGAACACTATACAAATACAAGATGGCGGAACAAAATAGCGACCTAATAAAATGTAAAAAAAATCACTGTTAAAATTGGTAAAATTTTGGTAAAACAAAATAGCGGCCAAATGAAATGTTTAAAATACGAAACTGAGTTAAAATTTTGTCAAACCTATATAACAAAACAAAATGGAGGCCTAAATAAGTGTTTAAAAGTCGGCAAAGTTCTATTTCCTAGATAAAAACCTGTTTTTTAGAAGAAAATAATAAATGTTAATTTTTATAGATTACGTAAATATAGTTACAAAAAATAAATAATATAAGAAATAAATTGCCAACAAATAAAAACAAAATTAAAAAAAAATGATTTATTGAAGTCTCGGGACAGCGGTTTTATTTAAGTGGGTATGGCACCTGAATAAATGTTTGCATGGACGTATGTTAGATCTAGACAAAAAGCTCTGGAGATGAAAAATGTATGTTTGTTTTGATCTGAATTACTGGTAGACATGAGAATGAAACATACTTCATAAATTATTATTTGCGCATGCACAAAATATCTATTCAAGCGAAGGCTGACTTTCGGATTAAGAAACACAATACAAAATCTTACCAAAAACGGTAGAAAATATATACAAAATGAATGTGAAGACAAAATAATTTTGAAAATTCCATCACACATATTTTAAATACCCATGTATTCCATGGCAATAATTTATAAATTCTTGTAATATATTTTACTTTTCGTAATAAAACAAGAGTTTATTTTAAGGTAAGTTAAGTATTTACATTAAGTACAGAAATTACAAAGAGGATTTATTTCGGGTCTAGCGGTCCGTGGGAAAAAAAAGAAGAAACTCTTTTTATCTTAAGTGCTCAATATTTCGCCAATGTTTATTAGCTTTATCAGGAGCAACTACAAAAATTATAAAAATTAGGTCCAATTAGAATTATAATTTAACATTAAAATGACAATCAAAAGAATAAAATTTAGTCTAGATATATACAGTCAATACATACTTAAAATTACTTACAAGATGGTAGAGTCAATAATTTTTGAATTTTAACATTTTTACGTTACAACAGTTCAAATAATGTGGCGTTTTTAATGATAATATTCATGTCCCAGCAGTTGAGTTGCAAAAAAGGAGAACAAAACATATTAGATACACAAGCCTTATCTAGATGTTAATAAATTGTACGAGGTGAACTATTCTACAGTGTGCATTTAAAAGGTATTGTTACATACATTTAAAAGATTGCAATAAACATTGCTCAGCTGACTGGTATCTGATTTATAATTAATGCAATTTTTGTTCTTTTTTATGTGGTACATTTCCAAGAATAACCTTTTTTTGTAATTTGATTCCATCTCTAAAATTTTAACATTGGAAAAATCAAAATTGTGGCTTGTTTTTTGACTGTGTTCAGCCAACGCACAAAAGATTTTCCCTAAACGGCAATCACTTTTGTGGCAAGTTATTCTTTGCTTAAGCCACTGAGATGTTTGCCCGATATACACACAACAACTGATACACAACGTTACTATTAAATAATAAGGGTGTTTGATCTTTGACCCTAGAGAATAGATTAAAGTTTTTTATTGTATTATATTTTGCTATTTTTATGTGTGGAAAATCTTTGAATAATTGTGCCATATTATTAGTTAGGCCACTTATAAATGGTAGTTTTCTATATTTAAGTTCAAGCGGTTGAACCTCTTCTGTAGGACCATCATATGTATATGAATTATAAATCAGTTTTTTTAGAATATGTTTCGGATACCCATTATTTAAAAATATCTCTAATAGCTTTTTAAGTTGTCTTGTAAAAATTAATCATCAGAAATATGCATTACCCTGTTTTTCATGGCTATTACTGTATTATATTTTTGATTCTTTGGATGGTTAGAGAAATGATTTAAAAATCTATTGGATGCTGTTGGTTTCTGATAACAATCCAAAATAATTTTATTTTCTGGCTTCCTAATTGTCCAAAAATGGTTTGGTTTTCTTTTTCGATAGTAAACTGAATATTTTTATGAAATGAGTTAAAATATTGCAAGATAAGTTCTGTACGGTCCTCCGGTACTGAACAAATTACATCGTCCACGTATTTATATATAAAAGGTATCTGAAATTGCAAATTGGGGACAACACTGCTAAATAAATTATCTAAAACTATTGTTGCAAGAATAGGGCTTATGGGTGCGCCCATAGGGGTGCCAGAAATTTGTTTATAGAACTTATTATTAAAACTAAAGTAAGTGTTGTTAAAGATATATTTGATTAAATTTATGAAATTATTTTTTGAAAGTGTGGTGAATTTCTTAATTGTTTCCCATTAAGTGTTTAAGATGTCAATTACTAGATTACAGGGAATATTAGTAAATAAAGATACAACATCTAACGAGACTAATACATAGTTATTAGATAACTGAAAATTATTCATAATATTAACAAACGAAAATGTGTCTTTGATGTTGTAATTAGTTTCATCTCCCAAAGCATTTGTTAAAATTTCTGCTAAATATTTTGATATATAATAGGTTGTAGAATTAATAGAGCTACTCATTGGCCGAAAACGGACATTTGTTTTGTAAATTTTAGGTAAACAATATAGTTTCGGGGAAGATGAATTATAAATTATAAGTTGTTTATATTCTTGTTCAGTAATTTCTTTGTTTGTTTTTAAGCTTTTAATCAAATCATTATATACAGTTTGTATCGAGGTCGTTGGATCTTTAGTTAATTTGTTATACGTGGAAGTATCTTGCAACATTGCTTCGGTTTTTTGTATATACTCA
The DNA here is from genome assembly GCA_030620095.1 of Kuschelorhynchus macadamiae. Taxonomy (NCBI): domain Eukaryota; kingdom Metazoa; phylum Arthropoda; class Insecta; order Coleoptera; family Curculionidae; genus Kuschelorhynchus; species Kuschelorhynchus macadamiae. The sequence goes on from JAUTXW010004383.1 coordinate 220,275, forward strand.
CTCTTGTCAATAGCCACCGTACAACTACCCTTATCCGATTGTAAAATGTAAAGGTTAGGATGGAGTTTTAAAAAATTTTTAGTTTTATAATATAATATATTAAAATGATTTGATTGTTCTTTGTATGTGTTTTGCATAAAATTAGTAACTATGTTGGTAGCTCGTGCTCTTATTAAATCCTTGGAATCGTTAGGGACATCATCTACAATGCTTTCGAGATCGGCCATAAAAACATTCGATCGAAAATCTTTGCTTGTGCTCGATACACCAAATGTTGGTCCCAAAGAAAGAAAGTCTACTATTTCGGTAGAAATATCTACAAACGAAACATTTTTAAACCGCTTGCTGTTGTCAATAAATATACGATCACGTGAGAGTTTTCTTTGTTTTAGGTTATTCCAATGTTTTTTGTTTTACTTTTTTAAATTTATTATTAAAAGTGCATTTTAATCTGTTTTCAAATTCATTTACATTATAATGTGGTAAAATTTCTAATAATTTAGATTTTATTTGTTTGGTCTCCTTGATATTCTTAGAAATGTTATTTGCATGTTAATCTAATTTCTAGTGAGATCGTCCTTTTACAACATCTTGAAATAAAATTTTCTACTCTGTTATTAATAATAAAATCATTACCTGTAAACAACAAACTATGTACACTATTAATACTATCGCGAATGTGCCTTGGCTCAATGTCTGAACGTCTACAACGTAACAAAAAGATTCTCCTGTTGGTATTGTTTGCTAGCTTTGTGCTTAATCCTGCCCATTGCTTCATTAATCTTGTAGCATCTATTCCATAAAAATATGCGATGTCTTGATAAAAAGCCATCTTAACATAAGTTAAGTATTTTCCACCGTACAGAAATTACAAAAAGGTTTTATTTCGGGTCTAGCGGTCCGTGGGAAAAAAAAGAAGAAACTCTTTTTATCTTGGCCTAACTAATAATATTGCAAAATTATTTAAAGATTTTCCACACATAAAAATAGCAAAATATAATACAATAAAAAACTTTAATCTATTCTCTAGGGTCAAAGATCAAACACCCTTATTATTTAATAGTAACGTTGTGTATCAGTTGTCCTGCTTGGAGTGTGATGGACAGTATATCGGGCAAACATCTCAGTGGCTTATGCAAAGAATAACTGACCACAAAAGTGATTGCCGTTTAGGGAAAATCTCTTGTGCATTGGCTAAACACAATCAAAAAACAGGCCACAATTTTGACTTTTCCAACGTTAAAATTTTAGAGATGGAATCGAATTACAAAAAAAGGTTATTTTTGGAAATGTACCACATAAAAAAGAACAAAACTTGCATTAATTATAAATCAGATACCAATCCGCTGAGCAATATTTATTGCAATCTTTTAAATTTTATGTAACGCTGCTGGGACATGAATATTATCATTAAAAACGCCACATTATTTGAACTGTTGTAACGTAAAAATGTTAAAATTCAAAAATTATTGACTCTACCATCTTGTAAGTAATTTTAAGTATGTGTTGACTGTATATATCTAAACAACATTTTATTCTTTTGATTGTCATTTTAATGCAAAATTATAATTCTAATTGGACCTATTCTTTATAATTTTTGTAGTTGCTCTTGATGAAGCTAATAAACATTGGCGAAATATTGAGCACTTAAGATAAAAAGAGTTTCTTCTTTTTTTTTCCCACGGACGCCCGAAATAAAACCTCTTTTATATATATATATATATATATATATATATATATATATATATATATATATATATATATATATATATATATATATATATATATATATATATATATATATATATATATATATAATGTGTTTTCATTCCGGGTGTACATCCGTTCACTACTGTCGTTCTGAAAAGAACAGTTTTGCTGACGTTTCGCCAAAATCACATTTGGCATTTTCGAAGCTTTCTTTCTCGCGTCCGAATAGAGACTGAAGTGTTGGTGACTGCGACGCTTCCTTTTATACCCCTACTCGAGGCCGAAGGTTATATCTGCGCAGGCGTTGGTCGTTATTTATGTTTTCCGGATGGTGCTGTTGTTGTTGCGCTAATTGCGCTTGAGTTTTTGCGATTTTAGATTTGTCGATTATTGTCTTCCATACTGTTGGTAGTTTTAATGATTCGTTCCTTTTATTTAAATCACCTTGCTTTTCAATTTCTATGGCTTCTCGGATTATTCTGGTCTTATAATGTTCTATATTGGCAATCTCCCTACACCCATCGTAATTTATTTTATGGCCGGTTTCCTGATGATGTAGGAATAAAGCTGAGGTTGTTTGTTTATTTCTGATGCTGAGTTTGTACTCTTCCACTCTTGCTGATATGCGCCTGTTAGTTTGCCCTACGTTCAACTTTTCACAGTCCTGGCACGGAATACTGTACACTCCGTGGTTTTCCAGTTTGATTTTGTCTTTTGGGTTTCCGAGTAGTTTACCTATAGTTATTTGTGGCTTGTGTATTGTTTGTATGTTGTGTTTCCTCAGAATTCTTCCGATTCTGTCTGTTGTGCCTTTTACATATGGTAAGACTACTCGTTGCTTTCCCGGTTCATATTTTTTGTTGTTCGTTGTTCGGGAAACCTGTGCATTAATAGCTTTCTCTATGGTGCGATTTGCGTAGCCATTTTTCTTTAAAGCACTAGATATTACCTTAAGTTCGTTTTGTCTCGTCTGTGTTTCAGTTAGTCGCACGGATCTAGATATTAGAGTATTTGCCACAGCTTGAATTTGTGCTGGGCGATGATGTGATTTTGCATTTAAATATCTGTCTGTATGTGTTGGTTTTCTATACACGGTGTATTCGAAATGTCCGTTATGTAGTTTTGTGACCAAAACATCTAAAAATGGTAGTTTGTTGTTTTCCTCTAACTCTAGAGTAAATTGTATTCTGGGGTGGATTGAATTTACGTGAGTCAGATTTTCAGAACGACAGTAGTGAACGGATGTACACCCGGAATGAAAACACATTGTATTTTTCCATCCGTGAAGGAGTAAAAATCAACATATATATATATATATATATATATATATATATATATATATATATATATATATATATATAGAGGCCGGTTGGTTGAGTATGCATAATAGGCGAAAACTGCATATGGCATGTTATCATATAAAACAATGAAATATAAAAAAAAGCCCAGTATCTTTATAACTAGCTCAAATTTCGTAGTGACGACCACGATCGAAATTTAAGAAACAATCATATTGTTACAATTCCACAACATCGCAAGGAGCTGTTTAGGAGGTCGATTTCATATAATTTGGGTACTACCGTAAACTCGATCCATTCTCTGAATACAGATCTGTCCTGTCTTTCTATTAAGCATATTATAAAGAAAAAAATATTCAATAATCAGTAAATTTTCTTGGCTATTACCTATTATGTTTTAAAAAAACTACCGATGTTCTTTGAAACCCCTTTCGTTCCAAATTTCACAAATATAACCTATCAGGTTCGCAGGTTTCTAAATAGGGAACACTTCACAACTTGGTAAATTTTACCTGAATTTATTATATTTCCAGGTGATATAAATTATAAAAACGTTTAACGGCAAACAATAGCTTTTTTGTGTAAAAACAGGTCAAATGATCGCCAGTTATTATTGTGATTTGAAAAACCATTTGGTAGGTCGGTAATACTTGTAAGTTCGAAAAGTAGAGTTCGAATCGAATAGAGGTCGGACTTTTTCCACTTTTCATTGACTTTAACAAGATTTTCTAACTTGTATCTGGTTTTGGTTTCTATAACCCACACCTTTCCTACTTGCATTTTCTTTTAAATTTGAATCGAATCACACTAGAGGGCAGACTTTCCACTTTTCATAATGTTTTCGTTCCCCTACGCTTTTCATTGCCTTTAATTTCAAAAATGTTCTAACTTGTATTAGGTTTCGGTTTCCATAACCGATAAAACTCACCTTTTCTACTTTTAATTTATTTTAAATTTACAGCTGCAAATTATTTGGTATTGCTGACAGGTTAGGATTAGATTTTGACATCTTTTAGTTGTCAGATAGTCCACAAATACCAACAAAAAGTTGTTCCAAATGTAATTTTCATTCTATTGAAAGCTTCATTATAAAAAAATACCGCATGTACCTTATTGTTGCATATGTCATGTTAAACCTATGTCATTCAAGTTAGTCCAAGTCAAGATTTAAACCTCTTTAGTGAATACGGGTGTTTCCAATATTTAGTGTAGTCTATAGGTATTTATAAGGACACCTCCGAGGATCAGCTTTCAAGTTGTTCCGTAAACAGCCTGATGGATTGAGTTTTTAAAGCTAAGGGGACGCATTCGGGGCTGTACAGGGTGATTGATTATAAATGGAGCCCACCTTAACTTTTTAAATGTTGCATGTACAAAAACATGTTTCATATTTCATTTCAATTATTCCTATATAGGATGTATAGGTGTATATTTTTTACATGAAACGTCCCATGTATGTTTAAATTTTTAGATTCGAACATGAATTCCAGGCATTTTTCATCTATATCTCCAAAATCCATTTGTTTTAGATAAATTTATATCTGAAAATGACTAGTTTTAAAATTTAATGCCCCGTATAATCTAAACAGTTGTACTTGAGTAAAATGCTTTGCACTTTCTTATCGCTTCTTCCAGTTAAACCAGAATTTAATGTCAGTGTTACATACCAAGATGCCGAATTCAGAACTTCCTGTCAAATCGGATGCTGATATCAGGTAATACATCTTTCAAAACTATAATATGAAAGTGTAAATTATTTTACTCTACGTTAAACTGTTTAGATCCTATAGGACGTCAGATTAGCAAAATATCAATTACTTCAAAACAAATGAACAAATAGACATAAAAAATGTCTAGGATTCACCGTAGAATCCAAAAATGTAAACATATATGGGATACCACATTAAAAAATTGTACCTTTGGATACCACGCAAAATATTCAGTTATATTTATTATTTTAAAATATTTTTTTTAAAACCTAACAACTGAAAAGTCAAGGGGGGACTGAACCAGTACAGAAGGTCTTAGCTTACTTAGGGGACAGTGGCTAAGTTGTACTGTCATCGCCGTGATACATAGGAAGCATTTTGAATAGAAGTATTTTATCAGTTTATTTTTAAACTGTGAAATATATTATTAAAAATATTTATAATCAACAGAAAAATGTATGGTACGAGCGGGGATCGAACCCGCACGTCTGCACCACTTGCCCATCGCTCTAACCGATTGCGCTACCGTTTCACTGATAAGCAATTCGTTAGAACTGGTACATATTCAAACCCACCAGTATCATAATCATTGTTGATCCTGCCAAATATAGTTATGGTTCGATCCCCGTTTGTACCATAACTTTTTCTATTTATTATAAATATTTCTAAAAATATATTTCACAGTTTAAAAATAAACTGATAAAATACTTCTATTCAAAATTTGGCTAATACGGGTATAACGTAAAATTATAAATTTTCTAATATGGACGGTACCTAATAGCGATGTCAGATTTGACGCCCAGCCAGGAATGCCGCGCCATAAGGTTAGAATATTTGGCATGATCAACAATGGTTATGATACTGGTGGGTTTGAATATGTACAAGTTCTAACGAATTGCTTATCAATGGTACGATAGCGCAATTGGTTAGAGCGATGAACTAGCGATCCAGAGGTGCGGGTTTGATCTCCGCTACCATAACTTTTGCTGTTGATTATAAATATTTTTAAAAAGCATTTTGTTGTGTAAATAAAAATCCACATTTTCCACTTCAGAGTAACAATATTTCCTGCTATTCAACTTCACAAAACCCGCAGCTATATTCTGCCTCAGTAACATAGGGACAGCAATCGCCCATATTACCACTACTGAAAAGTAATCTAAGTCTATCCTTGCTAAGTTACAAGTATTCCTTAGCTTTTTGTTATGATAGGAGTCTATAAAGATTGTATAAACAGGATGACAATTTTATTGAAACAATTTTATTATGGTTTGTAATTGTTCAGTAAATTCTTAGAGCCGTCTTTTTCGGAGAACGATGCATGCCTACAACATCCCCTCTATACAAATTAGATTAATGATTAGAAAAAATGTATTTTATAATATTTACTTTAATGTACATTTTTATATCAGCCCTAACATTAAATGAACATTCAAAAATACTAAGCTCTTAAGATACCCCTTATATAGGATATTAGTGCTGTATGTACAATAACATAGATCTATGTATTTTAGATACATTTACAATTAAGTTTTTATAGAATTTGTTCGTTTCTCTGTTATATGTCAAACAAACTGGCAAATTTTTAAATTAATTGTTTTCTATTTATTTTACGTTTTTCTCTTAGATCGCGCACTGATGAGTTCCTATAGGATGAAAGCATTTGTACAACTACTGTGTGTCTATAAAAACTTGAGATAAATGATACAATAGTAGTTATAATAGGGGAGCGCCTCCTCCTCCTCCTCTTCCTCTCTCTCATGTCCCTCATTCTTAACTTCCTCCCCTTTTATTCTCATTCGCATCATATTTTTAATTTTTTCTCTTTGTTCTCCCACATTTGATTTTGCATTCTTAAGTCTTATAAATAGGTGCATCAAGATCATTTTAGTATGTTAAGGTACGAGTGACTGTTAAAAGAAAAAAATCTGTTGAATAAATCTATTAATAATAATATTAAAATAAAATGAGTAAAATCAGTTGGAGAAAGAAATCGATCCATTCCGCTTCAGACAATTAGCCTCGAAGAAATTATACCAGGAGTTCAAGAAGAAAATATACCATTAGTTCGAGAAGAAAATAATGGGATTGTTTTAAAAAATTTGAACAAAACTGAGAGTGAAGAGAAAAAAGTGTTTTGTGCTATTTGTTTTGAAATAATCGAATATTATGATTCATGTAGACCAAATACATGATCCCACATTTTTTGTTTAAAATGTATTTTAAGATGGAATGATGAAAATGGTTGTTCTATAATGGTAAACAATTGTCCTGTATGTCGCACTAGATATTACTATTTGGTACAAATCTTCAAAGATGTAATTAGACATCATTTTGTTGTAATTTTAAAAAGAGGATAATATTTTTTTTATAATTTGTGTTTGTGAAAACTCTGGTAAGAAATAATTTTGTAAAAAAAAGTAAATGTAAATATATATAATAATTGACACACATTTTTTCCTTTTCCTATATTGAAACGACAACAATGATCTAACAAGTTTTTTAATACATACTAATTTTCACATTACATAACAAAACAATTGTTATGGGTTTACACAAAAAGTGCCACGCCCTAAAATGGCACCACTTTTGCAAATGGAAGCTTAAATTTTCTTATGGGAATTTACATGTAAAAATGACGGTTTTGATTGTCGGACCGGCATAGCCTAATCTACAACTTTTTAATTATACTAATAATATTAATATAATTTGCATCAAGTAAGAGAAAACTCAATTGAATACAGAAACAAGCGTTAACAAAATGTTATATGAGTGCTTCTAGTGGCAGTTGACATAATCGACACTTTTTTTTTTACATATGATTAGCTATTTCATTTACAAATACAGTGTCAGATGTTAGAATAAAAAGAAGTATTTTGCATATAGCACTGAAAATATATAACCGCTTATAGTAACAATTGACATTTTTTAAAATTAATATTGTTGACGTATTCTACTTATTATCTTTACAATTTATGTTTAAAATTAATATTTTTGACATTATCTACCCATTACGTTTATAACCTATATTTAAAATTAATATTGTTGAAATAATCTACACATCACCTTTACAAACTATGTTTATTATTAATATTTAACAACATAATCTTCTATCTCTTTTTTTTCATTTTTATTGCAGTAACAGCAAGCAGGTTCAGGAATTAGTAGAAAAAGATGTATCCTACAAATAGCACAATGTAAATCAGAAGCACTAACAACATAAGCTCTTTTGTAGTGGCAGCTCACATGATCGGACTCCCCTCTCCGTAAATATCTCATGTGAATTGCACTACAAGGAAGGCAAATAGCAAATGTTCCTAGTCTTCGACTTTCAATTTTAGAGTAGCTTTGTATAACACATACATCTTTTTCTTCAAAATTATTAAATAATTCACTAGCCCTAAACTTGCTTACTTTTACGTCAGCCTCGGTTCCTAAATTTAGCAGTTGTCCATCCATGTCCACTCCTTCGTCAATTTCCTGATCATCTTCCTCCATCTCTTCTTCTTCCTCCTCAATATAATTAATGTCGGTGTTAAACAAGAATGATCTTCTAACAAGCCTAGATGATTTGTCCAAAAATGAATGTTTATAGGTGATGGAATCGCCTTCCAAGTTAATAAAAATTTCTTCTCTTTCTTCAATTTGAGCGGCGTTCTCCACATTATTTTCTTCAATTTGGTCAGCGTTTCCAATCATATTTTCTGCCATCGTTAGGAGCTTTAGATTTAGATAGATATATTTGATAAAAAACAATTTTGGTTATAGGTTATAAATAATATCGACAACTGATATTACAGCGAATGATACTGTATGATCGTCGAGTGGATGTTCTTAAGTATATATCCCATCGACCACCACTTTTACTACCTGCAATACTTAAGTTTTTTTTTTTTTTTTTTTTTTGGCTGTCCCTTACGGTGTCAGTTTGCTCGGGGGGGGGGGCCGCCAAGGGGGCTTTGCCCCCCTCCCCGCTCCGCCAACCCCGCATAAGGAGGGAGACCCCCTTAAACCCCCCCTCACCCTCACCTTATCTTCTTTCTCTCCCTTCCTTCTTTCTCTTTTTTATATGTTTCTCCTTTTTCCTTCCTTCTCCTTTTTCCTTCCTTCTCCTTTTTCCTTCCTTCTTCTTTTTCTTTCCTTCTCCTTTTTTCTTTTCTTCTTTATTAATCTAACCTAACCTAACCTAACCTAACCTAACATAACCTAACCTAACTTAACTTAACCTGAAGAGGGTAGCCCGAAATTGGGGAACCGGGATTTGAGTCTCGGAAATTCAGGGGTCCGGGGGGGAAGGGGGAGGGGGGAAGGGGGGAGGGGAAGGGGGGAGGGGAAGGGGAGGGGTGTAAGGTTGTTGATCGGCTTGGGAAAGTGGTTTTTAGAGATTGTCGTTCAACTTTAAGTAGGACACATGTGATTAACTTTTGCATATAAAATCGCCTCAGCGAAGAGACGAATGCAATTGATTTCTGCATTCACACTGTGCAGAGCTCGCGAGTTTTCTGGTGTTTACATTGTGTCCATTTGGTAAATTTTTATTTTTATTTCTAACATTTTTATTTGGCAAGATTTAATTCTTATATATATATTGGTGACATTTTTATGTACATTTGTGGCATTTTTATTTGTTATTACGATTTTTTTCATAATGGAAATTTTTTGGCATCGAGTAGCAAAATAATTGACAATGACTTTGACTTATACACATGTACTCAAATGCAAAATTTTGCAAACCAACAAAACAATGAAACAGAAGTATTTACAACTAGTCAACAACAAACTATTCAGGACTTGAATGAAATTATTTACAATAGCCAAGTTCAGAATAATGCCAACAAACACAACAACGAAAAATATTTATTTTCAGCTACTCAACAACAAACTCTTGATGATCTTAATGACATTATTAACAACAAAACGAACTTAATTACAACAAAAACTAAACAAACTCTTAAAGAACTGAATGACATTGACGAAACTCAAAATTCTAGCCAAATTATTTAACATTAAAATCGCCAATTAATTCTCCGAGACCAATTTGCTCTCCCTTTTTGTTTAGTGAAAATTCTGATTCGGAAGAAGAACAAATTGATCAAAATTTAAGTTTGGCTATTTGTCCTACTAATTCACCATATGATATTGTAAATTCTGATTCGCAAGAAAAACAAATTGATCAAAATTTAAGTTCGGCTATATCTTCTATTAATTCACCATATGCTATTGTAAATTCTGATCCGCAAGAAAAACAAATTGATGCAAATTTAACTTCGGATATTTCTTCTAATAATTCACCAGTTGAAGAAAAATTCAATTTCGAAACCATCATTTATCATTAAAAAAAAATTTAAAATTAATAAAAAAAATAAAAAACAAATAGCAAACCTTAAGTGTCTGGGTTTCGCTATTCAAAATTTAACTAATTTGATCACAATTAAAAAGGGAGACGAAAGTAGGGTGAATTATGTTAAACAGGCCTTTGACAAATTAGTTGACTCATTTGAAGAAATGGATTCATAAAGTCAATTAATTTCTATTGCTTTTTTCAAAATTTGACTATAACTAAATAAAAATGCACAATATTAATTTTATTATTATACAAAGAACTTCAAAAATGCAATTGCTTTTTTCAAAATTTGACTATAACTAAATAGAATTGCACAATATTAATTTTATTATTATTATTATGCAGAAAACTTCAGAAATGCATAAGTGTGTAACATGTAATAAAGTCTTTACTAGAAAGGATAATTTACTGCGACATATTAAAAAACATGTTAACGGAAATTCCACAAAACTCAACAGTTGGTTGAAAAAACCAAAGCTTGTTAAAGGTAAGAACATTTTATTTTTCATGTTATATTTTGTAAAATATTTTTTTCTTAATTTATATAGATTCTACAAATATTGTAAAATATTGTAAAGAATGCAAGAAAAATATAAACCAAAGTCTATGGGGTGGACATCTTCGATCTAGTGTGCACAAGAACAATTCCAAAATAGGCTTGGAGGAAGGTGTTGAAATTATCAAGTCAGCATTCAGGGAACGAATAATATCTTATAGGATTTCCTCACACCAAAACTTCATAAATGTGAAAGAATATTTTCAACATTTGGAATACAAAATTGCACATCTAATAGATCAAGAACTGCAGAAACATAAATGTATCAAGCTAAATATGGAACTGTTCGGTTTCTATTTTAACCCCAGCAGCGACAGCTATGATGTCAAATCTTTTAATGCGCCGTTCCAAGTCATTTGCCAGGGATATCAGAAAAAAGAACTGTTAGAGCAAATCTGCACCATTATTGACCAGAAAGCTGACGAATTTGCAGAAAGAGATTCAGGTAAAGAATTTATTTTCGATTTTACAACAGCAACAAAAAAAGTAATTTTTTAATTTTTACGTTGCAGGATGGGCTTTGATGAATTTACTTCATTTGGAAATTAATGTTAACAAGCACAATCCGCTGAGAGCCTCATCTTTTATCGAACTTCCTCAAGAGATCAAGAGACGTCAAGCTGTGATCAACATTAGGAATGATGACAACTTTTGCTTCGTCTGGGCAGTTGTGTCTGCTCTTCACCAACCACGCGGATTAGATTTTGAAATTTCATCCTACCCAGACTACTCTTCTGTTTTGGATGTCAGGTATAGAATTTCCAATGTTGCTAAAGAACATTAAGATTTTTGAAGAAAAAAATAACATTTCTATTAATGTATATGGATTAGAAATTATAAATCCTAAAAAGGGGTATGAAGTAATTGGTCCACTTTATTATTCATCGAATAAAAAAAATCAACATGTCAATTTATTGTTAATAAGTGATGATGATGAAAAAACTTTTTATTATTGCTATATTAAAGATTTATCAAAACTAGTTTCTGCACAAATTTCTAAACATCACGGAAAAAAATATATTTGCGATAGTTGTTTACAATATTTCCCTACAGAAGAAAATTTATTACAACACAATAGATATGATTGTGATCATTTACGAATTAACCTACCTTCTAAAGAATTAATAAAAGATAACTTTGGAAACTATTCATATGATAATATTTTGAAATTTGTAAATTATCATAAACAAATGAAAGTTCTTTTCGTGGTGTATGCAGATTTTGAATGCATTTTAAAGCCTTTAAATAATGACAATGTTGATAAAAATCCTAATACTTCATACACCTTAAAACAATATGAACATATTCCACATTCATTTGCCTATTACATTAAATGTTCCTTCGACGATAATTATTCTAAATTTGAAAAATATAGAGGTCAAAATTGTGATACATTATTTATAAATTCTTTAGAAAGAGATGTGTATAACATATACAATAAATATTTAAAGGCTCCTAAAAAAATGATCCCTTTGAACGAACTGGACAAAATTTATCATAACTATGAAAAAGTTTGTCATATTTGTAATAAACCTCTTTTAAATGACAGGGTTGCAGATCATTGTCATATAACCGGTCTTTATAGAGGTCCAGCTCATTCACTCTGCAACATAAATTACAGAATACCTAACTTTATTCCAGTTATATTGCATAATTTGCGTAATTATGATTCTTATCTATTTCTTAAAAAATTATGCTTAAACAAAGAACAACTAACAGTTATCGCACAAAACAAGGACAAATATATTTCATTTGAAAAGCTTATTCATGTGGATAACTATTTTGATAAAAAGACACAAAAGGCTAAGAAAAAAAATATATCATTAAGGTTTATTGATTCTTTTCAATTTCTATCCCATTCTTTATCAAAACTCTCTGAAAGCTTAAAAGATGAACAATGTAAGGAAATAAAAAAAATTTTCAATGATGAAGAAAGATTTAAACTTATTCGGCAAAAAGGTGTATTTCCTTACAGTTATATTGATGATTATTTAAAATTAGAAGAAACAACTTTACCTCAGAAAGACCAATTTTATAATACTTTAACGGATGAGCACATCAGTGATCCAGAATACCAAAGAGCTGTAAAGGTTTGGCAATTGTTTAAATGTGAATCTCTTGGTCAATACTCCGATGTTTACTTACTCTCTGATACTTTACTTTTGGCAGATATTTTTGAAAATTTTAGAAGCACTTGTTTATCCACATATAAGCTCGATCCAGCTCATTTTTACACTTTTCCAGGTTTATCCTGGGAGGCGTGTTTGCGTTATACTGGAATAGAGTTAGAATTGTTAACTGATCCAGATATGATACACTTTTTCAAAAAAAGCGTTCGCGGTGGTGTGAGCTCTTGCATTTGTAGAAAATCTGAAGCTAATAACCCATTTCTTTTAAATTTTGATCCTTTAAAGCCAACTAAATACATAATTTATTATGATGCAACAAATTTGTATGGTTATGCAATGTCACAGCACATTCCAACGGGAGATTTTGTTTGGTTAACAGATAAAGAAATCAATGATTTAAATATTATGAATATTTCTAAAAAATCTAATAAGGGATATGTTTTAGAAGTTGATTTAGAATATCCTACAAGTCTACATTCCTATCATAACGATTTTCCGTTTTGTCCAGAAAACTTTAAACCGCCAAATTCTAAATGCATAAAATTAATACCCAATTTAAATGATAAATCAAAATATGTTATTCACTATCAATTATTAAAACAATGTTTGGAACATGGACTCAAGTTAACTAAAGTTCATAGAGTTTTACAGTTTTCTCAATCTGATTGGTTGAAAAAATATATAGACTTGAATTCAAGATTAAGAAATGATTCAAAGAATGAATTTGATCGTAATACTTACAAGTTGGCAAACAATAGTATTTATGGCAAGACTATGGAAAATGTTGATAGGAGAATTGACGTAAGACTTGTTACAGAGTGGGAAAAAAATAGAAGAAAAGATGGTGCTGAGAATTTAATTGCAAAACCATATTTCAAAAACTTAACAATATTTTCTGAAAACTTGGTAGCTATTCAAATGCAAAAGATTCAAGTTACTTACAATAAACCAATATATGTAGGCTTCTCAATATTAGATATATCTAAAACTGTCATGTATGATTTCTTTTATAATTTTTTAAAACCTCTTTATCAGGAAAATATTTCACTTTTATACACCGATACCGATTCGTTCATTTTAGAAGTCACAACTCCAAATATTTATTCTGACATGATAAAAAATATTCACAAATTTGACACATCTAATTATGAATTTAATAATATTCATGAAATGCCTATTACAAAGTCAGTTATAGGAAAATTCAAAGATGAATATGCTGGTGAACCCATTACTGCTTTCTTTGGTACTGGAGCAAAAGCATATTGTATTAAAACGGAAAACAGTTTAACAAAAAAAGCAAAAGGTGTTAAAAAAAGTGCAATTAAAAAGCAGTTGGATTTTATTCATTATAAAGATGTTGTTGAAAATCATTCTAAAACCTTTTGTTCAATGTATGTTTTTCGATCTAGACAACATACAATTTTTACAGAGTTAATTAATAAATTGGCTTTGAGTTCCGAAGATGATAAGCGGTATAAAATTCCCTATAGTTTTAATACATTAGCTTGGGGACACCAAGATATTGCTTTGTATCAATGGAATGCAGAACATGAAGATTTAGATATATTTATGTAGATATTATAAGGTATTTAAATTTGTTGTTTTTGAAACCAAAGTTAGTCTTCATAAGTCTTTCACAAAATGTGCTTAGAAACTTTTGACAAAGAAATTGATAACAGTTATTTTAAAACATATGAAAAACGACTTTCCACTTTTAAAAAATGGAAAGGAAAATTGAGACCAGAAGTGTTAGCTGGAGCTGGCTTTTACTATACTTCAATCAATGATATTTGTAAATGTTTTTATTGTGGTATTGAAATTTTTGATTGGTTAAGTTATGATGATCCTATTGTGGAGCATAAGAAATTTGCTAGGAATTGTGATTTAAATAACTGTTTATGGAAAAATAGGAATCGAATAATTGTAACCATTCAAAATAAGTCTTCAAGCTACACATTTTATATAGTATTATTAATATCCTTATTTATGAACTTTTACATATATTTAAATTAAGTATTTTATTGTTATTTTTTGACAACTGCTTTTCCTTTCGTGGTGAAAGTATCTGCCTAATGTTAATAAATTTGGAATATAATTATTAATTTGTTTTAATGACTATCAGTAGATCTCAATTTATTCTTCTGTATTTTATTTTCCAAAATGTTTTTTATGTTCATCATCCCCCGGGCGTAACACAGTGTGAAATATGTTTTTCTAATAAAACAGACGTCACTCTAAGTAAATATTGTAAATTTATGAAAATTGGATTAATTAACAATAGTACAATTAGTTGGATGGAACGAATAAATGGAAATGAAAATGCAAGTCAATTTTTTAAAATTTTGTATCATTATCCAAATCGATCTATTTTTGATACAAATTGGATAGAAAGGTTAGAGTTTAAAAATAATCAGTTACAAATTTTAACCCCCAACTGTACCAATTATTATGACGGATTCAAAAATTATTACTTTTCCATCATTAGTGTTACATTAAACTTTGCATTATTTTTATACATTACCATTTTAATTATTTATCTTTATTACAAATTTCAAACTGGAAATCTATTTTTTCATTAATCCATTTTAATCGAAACTTTAAAGAAAGTGGGGATGAGAATATTTAAGTACAAGAATAACACAATATGTTTCAGTCTCGTTTAGTCATTATGAACAACGCCGTGGTTCATAAACCTTTGGAAACGCTTCTTAATTCAAAAATTTATTTTTTAAATAATTCTTTGTCAAAATTTGTTCTTGTTGGCATTAGTTTAAATGATTTTTCTCCAAAAATTGTAATTGGTGGAAAAACTGGATTTTCAATCGCACTAACCGAAGAAAATTGGAAAGACATTTGTGTTCATCAAGGAATTATTGTAAACAATTTCTACTTTCCTCAAGTTGATCAAACCAGTGTGAATATAAACAACATTCATCTGCAGGTTCAGAAAATAAATGATACCCCTGTTCTACAAATTACAAAAGGCCCACACTTCATATACTTAGGACAAGAGTCTTTGGACAATTTGTGGCGATTAAAGGAAATTATTGATTATAGATTATCTATACTTAAAAGGCAAGAATTCAATACATATTTCAAAATAATATTTCAGCTGATTGTGGCGACTTGTGTACGCATGTTTATAATATAATAAGTCCAACAGAAAATCCTAACAGTGAAAATGTTTCAACTATGATGGAATTACTTGCTTTATATCCTGAACAAATGGAAAACAAATTGAAGCAAAATGGAACAAAACGAAAATATTACGAAGAAAACAATGAAAATGGATCAAAAAGAAAATATTACGAAGAAAACAATATCTTTTCTAGAAGAGAACAATAAGGTGCATGTGTTAGTGAAGTGGAGCTTTGCTTACAGACAAGCCCGTAGGAGTAACTTTCAGATGTGGTACTTAGATAGACTCCGTTTTGAAAAAAGAATAAATGATTGTAAACTTATTCTAGATTCGATATTATCTGAGGAACATAGAAATAAAATATATTTGACACGTTTTAATAAAAATTGTATTTGATGTTTTACTTAATAAAATTTTAGTTTAGTAAATGTGAATTTTATTTGAAATTAATTAGCACATTAAGACTTTGTAATTTGTATCAGCTAAAGCATAAAGTGAGGAACAGAAATAAAACAAATTTAACTAAAATTTAATTTCAATTTAATTAAACAATATTTTTTTTATCAATCCATGTATTATATTTTTTATCAAGTCCTAACCATTTCACATAAACTTTGTTTCCTTTCCTTCTCAAAATCTTCTCAATAAGATACACATCGGTATGCTTTACTTTTAGTAATTCTTGCTCATAAAAACCACCCAGAATGTCCTGATTATCTTCGTCTTGAATTAAATATGTCCAAGGGTTTGTCATCTTAACTTCTTTAATGTGGAATATCTTATTTGACCAATTTGGTGTGTAACCTTTTGAAAATGCCTCTCGATGCTTGCTTATTCGTACGTGATCACCCACTTTAAACTTTGGAGATTTTATATCTAACGTTTTAGCATGAGTAAATGCAGATTTCAAGATTCTATTTTCATTTGTTTTATTTACTTGTTTTGGCTTCATTCCTATTGAAGAATGTTTTGTATTGTTATAATCTTTTACAATATCCGCTAATATATTAAACCATTTGTAATTTCCTTGAATGCTAAATATTTTCCACATATTATTCTTTAAAGTCCTGTTCACTCTTTCTACTATACCCGCTTTCAAATTGGAAAACGTGCTATAATGGTTAATTCGAAATTGTTGCATCAAATTTTGAAAATTTACATTGAAAAACTCTCTCCCTCTGTCCGTTTGCAAGTTTTTTGGTGGAGTTTT
This sequence comes from Kuschelorhynchus macadamiae, assembly GCA_030620095.1. Taxonomy (NCBI): domain Eukaryota; kingdom Metazoa; phylum Arthropoda; class Insecta; order Coleoptera; family Curculionidae; genus Kuschelorhynchus; species Kuschelorhynchus macadamiae. The sequence goes on from JAUTXW010004383.1 coordinate 237,370, forward strand.
TGCACTGATTAATATTTTTTTCATTGCCGCTGTTACGTCTTTTCCAGATTTAGATTTTACCGGTTCGGCCCAAACATACTTAGAAAATACATTTATGGTAATCAAGATATATTTAAATCCCTTATTAAATTTGGCATAGGGTAACATTTCAACCAAATCAGCTTGAAAAAGATCATTTAACCCTTTCACTACCACCCTTCTGCGTTTGTAGTTTTTTCTAGCAGGTTTATGTAATTCATTAACGACTTGTTGTTTAACGGTTGTCATGACAACAAACTTGTTTATTCAATTTTAAGGAAGTTCACTTTCTATGTTTTGTAATAATTCGAAATATAACTTTTATATGTTTTTTCCCATTCATTCAATTTATCAATTTGTATTGTATAACTTTTTTCATTTAAAATTTTACTAATTTTAGTAATCTTCTTTTCTAACGCATTAAAGGATTTTTTTATCTCTCCAGTTAAGAAAGTAGTTGATCTACTATCACTATTTTTGAATTCCTCCTCTGTTTTATTTAATTCTTGTTCTAATTTCTTAATTACACTGGACATTATATTTTCCAAGGAAATATATTGTTGATTTTCTTCCAAAGTGAGTTGGTCAATTGTTCTACTGTTAAGAATGCTATTTTGATTTCTTTTTTTTTCATCATCTAACCTTTTTATAAAAGTTCTTAATTGTTTAATTTTTTCCTCGTGTTTTTCAATTATTACTTCTCTTATATTTGTTTCCATTATTTTATTAATTTTGTTGATATCATCACTTAATTTTTTGTCTTCCTTTTTAACATGTTCATTTAAAAATTGCAAATCTTTACTTATTTGATTTAGCGTTAGCAACTGTTTATTAACGTTTTCAATTGAGGTATAACATCCTTTAATCTGGTTTTCATACTTTAAAAAATTTTCATCAAAAACCTTAAGCTTTTTAGCAAAGATTTCATTATTTGTTTCATTTTCACCTAATCTCCTTTTTAAATTATTAATGTCACTTATTCTCTCTTGATTTTGTTTTGAAATATGGCGTCCAAATTTATCAACTGTCATGTTGAGCTTTCATTAAACAATAAATATGATTATATTTGATAGCTGTTATTTATAGTATTACTTTATCTTCTCTTAATTCTTCAATAATAGAGATAATCTCGTTACTATGAGCATTATTTCCCGCATCACTTGATGAAATTAATAAACGTAGCCTATCAACAATTTCGTTTACATTATTCCAGTATACATAGTCTGTATTTGATCTGTTTGTTTTCAAAATTAATCCCTTTCCTGTAGATTTGGCTCTAGTTGTTCTAAACGGAGGTTTTGGTTTGTTAAATGCTGTAACTAATCTTGGCAAGGTTTTTGTCTTTGTAATCCCCTTTCTTTGTAAATATGGTCCTATTATTGTAACATATTTGTGTGATGTATTTCCTTGAACTTGTTCATTTGAATCAAAATTCCTACGATATACATTTGTTTTAGCTAGAATGTTCATGTAATTATCTAAATCTTCCTTCTTATAACCTTTCGGTTCTTTTTTGAAAAGCAATTCGTATAAACCTGGCGTGCCTGTGTACGTTATTCCTCCCACTTTAATGTCTTTTCCAATAATTTCTACCGGTATCTGTGTTAAACCAAAAGAAAACTTATCCGTTTCGAGGTCATGAACTATTCCATAATAATGGTCAAATTTATGTTGTGTATCTTTCACACCCTCATCAATATATGATCTGGGTAATTCATGAAAATCTGCTAAGTAATCTTTATATGATGATGTACCAACATAGGTTTGAATTGTTTTTCTAGTTTGTTCCAATATGTCTGACAAGTTTAAATTTGTTGTTGTGTCACTAGAAGGATCTGAAGTTTCTGCTATAACAGTTGATGACAATGGTTGTACTACAGGAGAGGAAGAAGTGATACTACTGTTATTTAAAGATGTTGGTAGTTCTGTAGGGAGTGACGGAGTTTTTCCTGTTTTCTGAATATTTTTCGTCGGAGTTGATGTTTTATAAAGCTTTGTAGGTGTTTTGAAATCTTCATACTTTGAAACTCTTTCTTCTTTTAAATCGAATGGTTCGGATTTACCAATACTTGAAATTAGCTGTTTAAGTGGTTGTGTTATTGGTCTATAAGTTTGTTCTAATTCGGACTGAGCAGTAGAAGTAGCTAATTTCAAGCTTTGATATTTCTGCTTCACGGCTTGTCTCGATCTTATTAATTCTCGAGCTAAACGTTTATCCATGCTGTACAAGTTTTAAATGAAATAAAACTGCAAATTTTTTACTTTTATAAATATATAAAGGAATCGAATTTACTCCTATATCTGCCGTGATTTACTTCACAATCTTTGTCAATTACAAGAAAGCCATATGGATCCATCCAACAGTTAGCACAAATATTTTTAAACTGATCAAATGTCATATCCAATATACAGTGGTCATTATATATATGTTTTAAACTCAAACAGTCCTGTTTAAATAAAATTAATAAGTTTGCATTTTCTCGAATTAGACGTTTAAGGATTGAGGAATATCCTTGAAAAATAAAAAAACAATCGGTGTTTCTATGCCTTCCATGCGTGAAATAGTCCCTAATAATAGATTGATTATGACAAGGAATATCATCAAAAATGATAACGGAATTTGGCTTTATCTCATGAGGTGAAATAATGTTCTCATCGCTATCATATTCAAAGTATCCAATTTCTTTCATAGGTTTTAACAACTTTCTTAAATATTCATATTTTGGTTGATCTAATGACTTTGAATAAACATATACATTTTCAAACCTAATTCCATTAGGATGCTCGAGCAGTGTAAGCATAACGTTGGTTTTACCGCTACCACTGCAACCAACTATAAGCCCTCTTTTTGAACCACCGCAAAATAAGTCACCATTCTTTCTCAACTGTTTACTTAAAATTTTTTCGTCATGATTATTTACTGGTAATGAGAATTTTTGTTTTTCAATCCTCATTCTTAATCACACTAGTAAATATTTTTAGCTGTAAAAGTATTTATACCAGAAAAATGTCAATGTGCTTTTAGTATAAAAAGAACTTCAATGACTGTGGGTCGCCATAAGTTGAAAAAAACTATTAAAACACGTAATAGAAAAGGCTCTGGTTTAGTAAATAAATTAATTAGTAAACTACCTTTCGAAGTTCATATACCAGGATATAATTATTGTGGTCCCGGCACCAACTTGGAAAAAAGATTAACGGTGACGTTGGTATAAATCCATTGGATTCCGCTTGCAAAGAACATGATATATCTTACTCTCAGACTGAAGATTTATCAAAAAGACACATATCTGACCAAATATTAGAAAAAAAAGACTGGGATAGGGTAAAAGCTAAAGATTCTTCTATTGGTGAAAAAATTGCAGCTTTAAGTGTTGCAGGAATAATGAAGGGTAAAAGAAAGTTCGGTTTGGGATTAAAAAATACAAAAGGGGGTAAACTTAAATTGAGAAAAAAACGTATCATTCGAACACCCAAAAAAATTGGAGGATTTCTACCTCTTTTGTTTCCCATTCTTGGCGCCCTGGGTGCACTAGGTGGAGGCGCGGCAGGAATTGCTAAGGCAGTAAATGATGCTAAAGCAGCTAAACAGCAACTAGAAGAAATACATAGACATAATATTGCAATGGAAAATGCTTCTAAAGAAGGCAAAGGATTATATATTAGACCATATAAAGGAAAGGGACTATTTATTAGACCTTATAAAGGAGGATCCGTCAAAATGAAAGCAATCAGCCAAAAAAAAAACTCAAAATAAGTTTTCCAAAAAGAGCACTTACGAACAATGATATTATTAAATATGTAAAGCTGTTAAAAATAACTGGCTTTAGAGGTGTTTTTATGCTCGATGAACTTCCAAAAAAAATTAATCTGAAAGAATGTGGTATTGTAAATTTGGATAAAAAACAAAATAAAGGATCTCATTGGACTGCTTATATTAAAAATAACAAAAATGTAATATATTTTGATAGTTATGGAAATTTAAAACCACCTTTTGAGCTCCTCAAATATTTTAATTCGAATGGCAAAGTGGATGTATTTTATACTTATGAAAATAAACAAAAATTTAATTCATATAACTGTGGTCAACTATCCCTAAAATTTTTGCAAAAAAATATATAAACTCATTATCTATTGTAATATCTCATTCATAAATAAACTGCAATGTCTACCACAATTGCCATATCAGGAAACAGTTCTGTTTTGTCTGCTGATTTTAATCCGCCCATATATTTAGAGGATGAAAAACAATATTACCTGGGTTTAGCTGATTTTGAAACGTTTATGACTATCCCCAATATAAAAGAAGGATATAATAAATTTTATATAGATAATAAAGTAATTGTTATTCCCGACGGAACTTATGACATTACAGATATAGAAACATATATAAGAGAAAGTATAGAAAATTTATTTCCGAATGAAAAAATTTTTTTTCTTTTAAAAGCAAATGTTAATACTCTAAAAACTTTTTTATTGTGTAGTAGAATAATTGATTTTACTAAGGAAGATTCGATAGGAAAAATGTTAGGTTTTAATAGCAGGATACTAGAAGCTATGAAAGAGGAAGAATCAGATAATGTTGCAAAAATAACTAAGGTGAATGCTATTTGTATTGACTGTAATATTTGTGTCGGTTCTTACAATAATGGTAAACCTGTTCATATTATTCACCAGTTTTATCCAACTGTAGCTCCAGGGTATAAAATAGTTGAATCTCCTTTGCCCATTTTATATTTTCCAGTTAGCGTCAAAGCAATTAACAATATAACAGTTAAAATAGTTGATCAAGACGGAGAACTTATCAGTTTTAGAGGAGAAACTATAACAGTAAGGTTACATTTACAAACAAGTGAAATATAAAATGGTTGTTAGATATAATAGAGCCCTTGGGATGAGACTTGCCCCTACCACTATCAACAAAGTAAAAACTTATAAAAAGAAAAAGCCTAAACAACAGTTCAGTATCAAATCCAACACCAACAAGTTAAGACGAGATAATCGTAAATTTCTCACATCCTTGGGTTTCACTGTTTTAAAATAATGAACATATTAAACGTAAACGAAAAGCTTTATGTAGACAATTCCATCGTCAGTTCTGAGCTTCACACATATCAACCATATATTTCTTCAAAATTCGATTACAATGATGAAATAAGGATCTCAATTCAAGAACTCGATGCTTACACTCTACCATCAGATAGTTTACTTTATATCGAAGGAAAATTAACTAATACAGAAGGTAAATATAAGAAAGAATTGCTATTTATTAACAATGGTATAGCCTTTTTGTTCAGAGAAATCCGCTATGAACTAAACGGAATTACTATAGATTCAATAAGAAATGTTGGATTAGCATCAACCTTAAAAAGCTACCTTTCTCACAATACCAACGAAAGTTTAAAACTGGAAAATGCAGGTTGGTTTCCACATCGGAAAGAAGGTGATAAAATTTTAGTTGATAATGATGGAAAATTCTCCGTATCCATACCACTAAAAATGCTTTTAGGATTTTTTGAAGATTACAGAAAAATTATTATGAATATGAAACAGGAATTGGTTCTTATTAGATCAACTGATGATTTAGATGGTGTTATTTTCAAAGAAGATCCGGCACACCTTGTTACTGCTCCTGACACCCCATTGGTTACTTTCGATAAAATTTATTGGAAAGTTCCTCACATTCTAGTTGATATGCCACAACAACTTGCTCTATCAAAAATATTAGAATCAAATAAAGATATATTGATAGGATTCAGGAGTTGGGAACTTGTTGAATATTCTTCTCTAACCGAAACAACCCGTCACACATGGCCGGTAAAAACAACAAGTAAACTAGAAGCTCCTCGTCATGTTGTGATTGGCTTTCAAGAAAACAGAAAAGGGAAAATTGTTAAAGATATGAGTAAATTTGACAATATTACCTTGTCAAATATTAGAGTATATTTAAATTCTGAAAGATATCCTTATCACGATTTGTACTTAAATTTCGAAGAAAACAAATTTTCTGCTTTATACGAAATGTTTGCCAACTTTAGACAGTCTTACTATGGTGTTCCAAATGAACCCATTGTTAATCCTGAACAATTCAAAAACATTAGTCCTATTACACATATTGATTGCTCCCATCAAAAAGAAACAATTCAAACGGGATCCGTAGTAATGAGAATTGAATTTGAGACACACAATGCAATTAAAAAAGATACTTCTGCTTATTGTCTTATTTTACATGACAAATTATTTAGCTACAACCCTCTTACTAAAATTGTGAAACAATTATAAACTTTATCCCCACTATTTTCATATTTCGATTTAATTTAAAGAAATTTTCAAAAGCTTTTAGTTTTAGTCATGACATCAAAACTACAACTACAAATTGAAAAATTTATTTTTAAAATTAATCAACTGAAAGAAGAAATTGCAAATTATTCAAGTAAAAAAAGTCTCATTAAAAAATTTGCTGCTTTGAAAATATGAGATTGGTTATAGATATTCAAGGATTCAAGGATGAAAAAAATAAATTTATACCGAAAGAGCTTGCAGCTTTTGATGGTTATGAAATGACTCATTACATTTTTAAAAAGCCTTTTCCAATGGAGTTTCTTTCACCTGATTGTCACAAGCAGGCGGTATGGTTAACGAAAAATTATCATTGTATACATTGGAATAATGGATTTACTCCATTACATCATTTCCCAAAAATAATTGAAACACTTACGAAGAAAGCAGATTTTGTTTTTGTAAAAGGAAGCGAAAAAAAGATTTTATACAGAAATATTCTAAAAAGCATGTGATTGAAATAGATGAACAACCAGCGCTAAAGCTAATGGAACCAAAATGCTTCTATCATTCAAAATCACCTTGTATGTGTGCTTTGACAAATGTGTTATTTTTATATGACAATTGTTTTATGAATGAATAAAAATATAAAAAAAAAAACTTAATTACCTTTTTATTTTGCATTAACCAACCATGATTGAATACAATTAATATGATACCTTAAATCTAATTTTCTAAATTCATTTAAAAGTTCATACTCATTTTTATATTTTAAATAATCATTACAAAATTTAGCGGCTAATTTACATTGTTTCATTCGATCTATATTAACATATGCTGACAAATCTTGTGCTTCTGCGTCTTCTTCGCCTACAATTGATAAATATTGGAAGTATGTAGCAGATATAATAAACTCTTCATACAATTCAGTAACCATTTGCTCCATTGTAAATATTATTAAATTTATTCTTCCTTTTCAATTTCTTGAAGAATAGTATCCTCGTCAATAAATTGCTTCAAGTCTTTTAAATAGTAACCAAAGCCAATATCTTTTAGATCTTGAATAAGTTGAAAAAAATTTAATGTTTCAATGTATTTGTTGCAACAGAGGGCAGCCTTTACGAATTCCTTAGATTGATTACAATAAAAGTCTATCCACTCCGGACCACTTGCCATACAATATGAGAAATAGGTTTTTGAAAGATTACTAAATTTCTCCTCTAATAATTTAACTGCAATCAGCAACTCAGCCATTTCATTTATTTAACATAATTTTTTAAATATGTAGGGGGACGTCTCTTGCGAATAGGATAAACTTTCTTTGATAATACCTGTTTTTTATCTTCGTATAATTGAAACCTCTTTTGGGTTGCAATAATAGCAGGTATAAATTGGCAATCTTCTCCTATAAATTCTATTAGGTGGCTTAATTCTCCTACAAAGTATGATTTCCCAAATGTATTGAAAAACGTAGTAAGGCTTATAATTCCTTCTAAATAATCATCACAACAGTCAATTGCTTCCAAATAATCTCGTTTCAGTGGATAAAACAGCTTGGTGTATTCATCTTTCGAAATCCCTTCAAAGAAATTGAGATATTTAACTTTTAACCGTCTGATAGTTGTAGTTAATTTTTCGCGATTACACATAATTCACTTATTACTTGACACATTTTTTCTTTTTGTTTTATACAAAATTGGTGGAAAAATTCAAAAATAACTTTTTACGCAACTCGAGCACAGCTTAGTAAATGTGTCTCGGCATACTAAAATGATCATGATGCACCTATTTATAAGACTTAAGAATGCAAAATCAAATGTGGGAGAACAAAGAGAAAAAATTAAAAATATGATGCGAATGAGAATAAAAGGGGAGGAAGTTAAGAATGAGGGACATGAGAGAGAGGAAGAGGAGGAGGAGGAGGCGCTCCCCTATTATAACTACTTACAATTTTTTATGTTTAATTAAATAATATTGCTTATATTACGTACCAAAATATTCCGCTGACAGACTAATTTGCTTCAATCAATTTGAAGTAACCTACTTTTATTCAGTTGTGAAAAAACCAAAAAAAATTTTTGCTTGTCACCATTTTAATTTACCGTTTGCCCACAAAAAGTCAGAACAAAGGAAAATTAAAGTAACAAGCAAGAAATTACTCCTAATGAAAAAAGTCTTTGAAAAATTAATTTCTAGTAATAATAATCTGGGAGGCGAGAACTTGGATTTTCGAGTATGGCATAATAGTCACAAAGCTAACCAATATCCAAAATGCTATCCAGTAGTGGCGGTTCATGGGCTAGAGCGCCCAGAGGGGGCTATATTTGTTTTGAAATTGTTCTCTTATGCGTAATGGCATGATTTGATTCGGAGGTATAATTGCTCATGAAAAACAGGAGCATTGTATTTCATAGTATTCTTCAAATAACAATATGAAAATATTTATTATGGTATAACATATACAATATTTTCCACTCATCAGAAAATCTGTTTATATTATTTGTTAATAAATATATTTTACGTTACAAAAGTTACATATTTACATAAACAAACATTCTTAAACCAACGTAGATACTTTAGTGATTAATTATTTTTTGCGAATACCTGCCAAAATATTGTAGATAAATAGTTTATGTAACCGTTAAAAGTGAAGGTCAGGATATCATTTACAGTAATGGCTCTAATGATTTTTATCATAAATATGATAGTATTTGTATAGTTAATTTCATTTGCTGTCAAGTTAAAAATCTGAAAATTTTAATTTTTTGGTGTATAAAAATTGTATAAAAAGTCCGTACTTACAACATGTAATAACAGTTTTTACCTAAAAACTAGGTATCCCGGGCCAGGCGCTTCTTCGGCTTGCTCCGTTTTCATTAAATTTAAAAGTTGATTTCTTTTCTCCAAGTATACAGAAGACGATAATCAGTATGATGAAGAACGATCACGAATTTGTCTTTGATTTCGCATATAAAACCCCGCCCCAGAAAAATAACCTTAAAAAAGTAATAAAGCGAATTAAAGAAAAAAGTCCGATTTTGACAGTTGTGGGGCTTATTTAAAGTTTTCCAAAACTGCAATACTTAAAAAAAAATAAAAACTCGTTAAAAGTAGACATTTTAAGTTATTGACTTTATTTGGGGTGGACCATGAGATTTTCTAAAAATTCGAGAAACTAAGAAGCAAGATGGATGATCAAGATAATGATTAATTACCACACAAACAATGCTCCAGGTTTTCAGTTCAATACTATTGCTCCAGGTGCTCTAAGAAAATAATAGTACAACGTGAAAAAACAGTTTTTAAAGAAGCGATTTAATCTGTAAAATCGTAAAAATACTAGGCACAAACAGATTTGGTTTTTTTTGCAATTTCAGATAGTTTACAGGTAAAAACTTTTATTATTTTTATTATTACATGTTGTAGTATGCATTTCAAATTTATTTTTAAACACCAAAAAAATAATCATTTTTGTGTTATTAGGAAATATATTATAAATTTAGTAGCCCTCCCGCGTTTACAAATTTCAGATTATGCTCTTGATAGGAGATGTCTATTCAGTGCAAGAACATCTATATATTTAAGCAAATTGTAAGGGGCATTTATGTTCAGGATATCCTCGCCTTCATTTTCTTATCTTTGCAATTACCTGAATTTTTATTTTGTAGAAATGTAAACTTTCCCCAGTTCAAAAGACTTCTCAACGTTACAATTTGCCTGCCTAATTTTCCTGAGATTTGATCCTCCAGATATTGAACTAAAAGGCAGAATGCTTTGGTTTTAAATAGGGTATAATAAACATTTACTTTTTTTACCATGGCTGATGATTTTTTCTGTACACAGGTAGATTTTGTGATGCTGATTGTCAATCCGTAATCAATTTTTTAATTGCAGTTTTAGAATTATTCACATATTCTATGTCTCCACTATTTCTCCCTTTTTAAAGTAATATTTAGCTGAATTCTATAAATTGATAAGTAAGCAAATAAAAATTCAAAAAATAAGCATGTTCTTAATTTTGTCATTATTTAATACAAAATATCATTTTTACAATTTTACAATTGAATTGATTGATTACTCTTTCATAATGTAATTCTACAGAGTGTCTTAAAAGGGTGTGAACAAAATGCTACCACAACTTCCTGAACCGAAACTATGATGATCTACCCAACTTACCTTAGTACTAAAGTTGATATTAACAGAGACAGAGAAAGTTAAAATATATTTTTAATTTTTCTTTTAATTAAAGCCACGAATATAACTTAATTATATGTCCCCAAAATCGTTACCTGATTACGTGCGGGGTCAGAACAGTCTAACTGATATCCCCTCGAATCCCGACTCCGCAAAAGAACAAGACAAAGCCAAACGCTTCTCGCCCTGGGGCTAATTCAGGAGTATTACTATACAAAATTACACAGGCGAGGTGGGCCCGGGTAAAAAGGTTGAGAAACATTGAGAAAGTTGGAACTTGGCGGTTCCTTGGAACAAGAAATACAAATATTGTAACGCAATTCCTAGAGGGCTCTAGGTGCGGTAGCTTTTATAGGTTAAGAACATTAACTTCTTTGCATCTGCGTCTATATAATTTTTAATTGTATATAATTGTTCTATATAATTCCTAAAATATTGTTGGAGAAAATATAGTCTACAATACATGTGAGATGCTCTATATTCCATATTCGTGAATCGTACAAACTTTTCACTCCTGTGGCATATGGGCCATTCCATAATTTGTTCTAGAATATACTATTATAGTGGCCTTAAACAAATCAATAAAAAACTAGCTTGCCTAAATCAGATTTTGATAAATTTTAATTAATGTTGGTATAATATACATAGCAAAAGTTATAAATATATAGACTGTATTTTATTTTTCTGCCTAGACTAGATATTTATCGGACATACCATCTTTGACCTTTGGATTGGATCCTACAGAACATTTTACAGTCAGTGCACGCGTCTTCATGTTCTTTCCGGTCAGATCGATCATAGGTATCATAGACTTTATCTAAATCTGTATAACATTAATTGTCATATTTGTCATAACTTTTGTAAAAATCATTATTTTTGTAAAGTTTTTATCCAAACGTTCTCAAAACGGCTACGTAGATAAAATTTGTCAAATTTTAATTTTGATTCTTTTTTCGAATGACGATGGTTGCTAACATAATACACAAAATCAAGAGAAATTCCCTATTAAAAATAGCAACTGACAGATACAATTTTATCGATACCATTTCAAAGTGAAATAACGTTATAAATTGGAAAACATGTGTAATTTTGATATTTTTATTGTATATTCAATCATTTTCTCATAAAAATTACTGAGGAAAACAAACAAGAAGGTGAAAAACTGTGTTGAAATTGTGAAATTTGATAGCGACATCTCGGAAATGAAACGTACCCGAAAAAATGTGAGTTGGGATTTGTCAAACTCCCCAAACTCTACAAGTGTATCAAAAATTGTTTACATAGGCCAAATTATGCTAAATTGCATATTTATCTAAATTAATGGTAACTTTTTACCACAGCTCTTTCTCGCCAATTTTTATAGCTTTTAGGTTAATTTCGGATCGCTGATCACGAATCTTTTGTCACGTCTATTCGGCAACGTTATCTTTCCGAGTAATTCTTCAAAACTTTAAATTTAATTTTTTATTTGATTCCCTTCTTTCTTTAGAAAATATCCTTTGTTTTAGAGATGCAAGTAATATTTAACTGTGTAATTATTAAAAAATGTATATTTTATTGCGGTTTTTTAACTAAAAAGTTAATAAAAACCTAATTATAGAATTTATGGTTTTTACATTACATCAGAACCAGGGATTTTTTCTTAATGTTAGCACAAATTTGCGTTATTTTCAGTATTCGTGAATCGCCCACTCCACGCTAACGTTCCCAGGCGGACATTTTTTTAATTAAAGTAAGAGTTGTCAAACGAAAGGAGATTCGAGCTTATCTTTAAGAATAAAAATGTGCTTGCCAAGTCCGGTATTGCGCGGGGGCACTAGGTTAACTATCTGGGTTAGCACTAGATTAGGCGCCGTAGGCATCATCAATAAAGCCCTAATTCAAAAGGCGGTCAACATTAACCATCAGCGAAGTGCATCACTGGCGGAAGTCTAACATTTGGCATCGGCCCATCGGACTTACACAAAAATTACAATTTAAAAAGTAGACGCTTTTCCGCATTTTCATTTATTTGAAACTACGTAATTTTCGGTAGTACCACCCTTGAAAAAAAATTTTCCTCTGATATAGTGCAAAAACCATATATTTCGAAACGGTGTTTTTATTGATCTATTACTGTGGTTGTTAGTTACAAAACCGCAATAAAATAGATATTATCTAACAATTATACAGTTTAATACCGCTTCTATCAAATTTATGCTAAAAGAGAGGACATTTGCTAAATAAAAAACGAAAATCCATTAAAAAGCGAAATTTGAGATTTTGAAGGACAATAACCAAGAAACGAAAGTTGCCGAATCGATTTAACTTCGAATTCGTGACCAGCGACCCAAAATACACAAATGTGTCAAAAAATCACAAAAATCGGCGAGAAAGAGCTGTAATAAAAATTACCAAATCAATAAAAAACCAACTTAAGAAAATCAGATTTCAACATATTTTAATAATGCTGGTATAATATACATAGCAAAAGTTATAAATATATGGATTGTATTTTTCTTTTGGCCAGACTGTTCGTTATCTAGCGAATCAATGTATTTATCGGGCATAGCATCTTTGACTTTTGGATTTGATCCTACAGAACATTTTACAGTAAGTGTGCAGTCAATAACTTCAATCATCAACTCCTTTAATGTAAGAGCAGCATGTACTCCACATACTTTTGCAGTTTTGATATAATAACAATCAACAATCCTTTTGTAATATTTGCACGCGTCTTCATTTTCGTTCCAGTCAGGTGGACCATCACAGGTATCATAGTCTTTATCTAAATCTGTGTAACATTTGTCATATTTGTCATACTTTTTGTAAAAATCATTATTTTTGCAAAGTTTTTCGTCAAACGTTCTCAGACCGTTGAGAAGGTTTGTGTACAAACTCTTTGGAGCAGTACAGTTTTTTAAATAATCTTCGACTTTTCTAAGAGTTGAAGTCGTAGCAGTGCAAGTACCTTCGAAATCGCCTATGGCAATACCAATGATACTCTCTGGGCTAGTAATTTGTCGTTCAGCTAAAAATCCTATCAGCTTCTCTTCCACACATGGAGGTTTCTCGGTAGACACCGATCTGACATGTCTAACCTCATCTTCCAAAAAGTAAACAGGCTTGTAAAAAGCAAACACAAAATGAGTGTAAGTAATAAATAAAAAGTAAAAAAGTATTTCCCGCATCTGATCAAGCAAGAGGACTTGTCATGACATGGCAGCGTCATGTGTCTGACAGATCTTTAATTAAAAGCTAAGGGTATGTTCATATTTTGAAACAGCAAAACTCAAACAAATTCTGCACAATATTTGTGAGAGTGCGAGGTTCCGCTATCGACCATGTAGAAATAATTCTGAGAAAATGTTTTTTAATTTATTAGAAAATTAAAAGAATTACTTACTTGGGTGTTATAGAGTCGATAACTTCATCACTTAACCACTCTACAGTCTTTATAACTTTGTGTGGATCAGCCGGAGGTGGGTAAGGTTTCTCGTAAAGGATTCTTTCATTAAGATGGCAATACGCTGTAGAAAAATGAACAAAACACTGAAAAAAACAAAATCGCGCATTAGGGAAATATTAATAAAGTGATTGAATAATAATGTTACATATGTTTGGAAAACAATGACGTGTGATTGAAAATGACAATAATACTAACAAAAATACCAATAATATTAAAGTTAAAATTTAATATTCATAGAAAATGAGTATGGTCCAGAAAACCTCCCTGTCTTTCTTGATCATCTAAATCAACAACATGCTAACATAAAATTTACAACGGAAATTGAATCGGAAGGCACGATTCCCTTTCTAGATATTCTTGTACAAAGGAAAGGGGATGGTTCCTTAGGACACTCTGTATATAGAAAGCCAACGCATACGAACAGGTACTTAAATGCAAATTCCCATCATCATCCAGCACAAAAGTAATCAGTCATTAATTCATTGGTTTACACAGCCCTCGCGATTTGTGACCAAAATTCTTTACAATCGGAAACAGAAAAACTGACTTAAGCTTTAAGAGGGAATGGATATTGCACTGATGATATTAGACGATCAATTAGAAAATATAATAATCCTACTCCACGAAATAATACAAATAAGGAATTATCGACAGGAAATGTAGTTCTTACATTTATACACGGAACCACAGACAAGATTGCAAGGTTGCTTCACCGGTCCAACATACATACTATCTTCAACACACCCAAGAAAATTGGACAATGTTTGAGATCGCCAAAGGACATTATTCCTTTTCAAATGGAAGGAGTATATGCAATTCCTTGTTCCTGTGGTGATGTTTATATTGGAGAAACTGGACGATCCATATCGACTAGGCTTAAGGAACATGAACGATGTATCAGAAAGAAACAAATTGTATAATCTGCTGTATCTGAACACCAACATTCTACTGGGCATGTCATAAATATAAAAGAAATCAAAGTTCTTGCATCGATTTCGGAACTCTATAAACGTAAAATTAGAGAATCTACTAAAATTTATAAGCATCCTAACAATTTTAATAGAGATACGGGCTTCAGTCTACATCATAAGTGGAAACCGATTGTTACACCGAATCACGCTTCGGTAAACATACGTCGACTTAAATAGCCGGCCTGGGTCTCTCCGAGCTCATTCAGTGTTCCGATCTCGTGAAGTGAAGATCCCTGAAGATGCCTCATGCAATTGAAGGCGAAACGTCGGAAAGTGATTCCATTTTGACACGGTCTAATCCCAAGAACCATGATTTCTTAATAAATAAGCTATTAGTTTTATGCTCGTATAGCAGCAAGAGTTGATTTAGAAAAAAACAAATTGCACTTTTTATGGTCTATTTCATGGTACTAGGATTCCATCCTATCCAGGCATAGAACGTTTGCTTTATTAGACTGAAAGTTAATACCAGAGGAAAAACTATAAAAAAATACTAAATTGGAAATTTTCAATTCGTTCTGCTTTATGCAGTTTAGATTTTACCTTATCTCAAAATCTTAAAACGTCAATTTTTAAACGTCAATTCACATAAAAGACCAATTGAATTCTGGAATGAAATGTGTTAGAAAGTCGGAATATGTTTTTATAAGATATATAAAGAAGATATACACTCGTTCCCTTTAGAAACGCGCTCATTGTTCTAGAATAGTAGAAAAAGTAGAAAATTATAAAATTAAATATTAAAAAATAATTAGCAACTTGAACTATGTAGCCCCCACACTGATAACAATATTTAAATTAAGGTTGACTCGAAGAATGAAGTACTTGAGTTTTGTAAGTTTCTAATATGTTTAGTGTTTAAAAAATTAAAGATAACGTATTGGCAAAAAAAAAATTATGTGGAAAAAAGGGTCGAGTAGCACATTTTTTGAAAGATCTTTCCAATTAGGGTTGAAAAGACCTTGAAAATATAAGAGTGTTGAAATTACTTATTTAAAAATTGAAATTTTTGTTAACGAATCATATATTAGAAAGGAGATTTAGTCTGCTAAGTATAGAAGTAATTTTTTGACTGTGTTAAAAAAATAAAGAAAGAAGCGTAGTGTATAAAAATAACACAAATAACATTTTTGGATTGCATAAAAAATAATAAAAATCTCAGCAGAATCAATTTTAATGCTACTACAAATATTGTCTGTAATAACACTTATTAGTAATAAGGGTGTTCTGCACACGAAGAAAAATTTTAGAAAAATCAAAGGTATTTTAAACATTTTTAAAAATCAAAACATACAATTATTACTAAACTGAAATCGACCTGCTAGTTTTTGTTTATTTGAGTTATCTTCCTCAAAAATGCGTTTTCAATATTCATGATAATTTCAAGAGATCTATCTGATTACAAAAAAGATTTTAAGATATTATTTACTGTTTTTATTGAGTCTGAATTAAGATTATTATTGATTTTGGCCGCAGATCCAGATTTGGCCCGTGATCCAGATTTTGCCCCGGAATCTCTGTACTCCTAGTCCCCGCCAACCAAACCATACTAATAACTTTATTTAAACTCACCATACTTCAGCCTTTATTGTTTAAATACTTCTGAGTTACTCTAAAACCAATTTCTAGGTTTTTCATATTCTAGTCATACATGTACAATGCCAAGAGATTTAAGAAACAATAATCACAACATTAGAAAAAATGTGTAACTTTGGTATTAGTAAGATAAAGGTATTTTAAAAGGGAAACATGACATTTGAGAAAACACTTGCCATAAGTACCCCTATTGGGTCCACCTTCACCTTAGAGAATGTACCATGAGAACCCATGATATGTATTAAGAAGATAATTTTCTCTTTCTCTCTTCTTAGCACATTTCTATAGTTCAGTTTTCTTCACCTTTCTAGGTTTTTTATTAGGATACAGGTCGCAAACCTTCTAGACTAAATCTTATATTATAATAATAAACACAATAAAAATAGAAACGTAAATCGTTCTACAGGGTGATTCACACAGTCTCAAAATAAAGATTGTATTTATAGAAAATTTATTTAAAAAAGTATTATTGCCAGAACAAGATGAAGATTAAACTATTTTTTTAATATTCTTAAAATACCAGAATAAAACTACAGGGTACTTAAAAACAATAATGTTAATCATATTAATTGTGATAAAAATATTTGTCATCTATTTCTAATTCATTGGATTTACGTATTAAAGTGTTTTACAGAAATGAGTTTTAATAACAGTGAGAGAGAGAAATTCAGCGTGATAGTTACAAATTAAAAAATCTTACTAAGCCGATATGAATCAAATAATAATAATAATAGTAAATCTGTGTGGGTTCCGGAGAAGAATAAGTCCAAAATATAATGCCTGTTGTAAAAGGCGACTAAAAAATTGGCGGTTCTTGCATTAAGACGGGCTCTTGAGGTCACCGGCTAACTAAACACGCATATTAATATGAACCTTCGTGAAAGGCAGCATTGGATTCGATGTAGGAGTCTGATCCCATGTAAGAGGTGGTTGGTAAACTACCACATGGCAGTAGGTTTAAAATGCAAGTCCCATTTTGAAATGTTCAATTTACGGAATAAACGCAGTGAATCGGCATTATACCACCTAAACTTCTTGTCGCACTCAGAGAGGGTCTTGTTACATTCTTAAATGAGTTAAATGATTTACATTCTCCCTCGGTTAACGGTGGAAGCAGCGAGATGTCAATGTCTTGTATAGCTACTGCTACAGTTCTTCCTAAGGAACCCAACATCGAGTCGTTACAACCAGGTGCTTCTATTTGAAAATAACGAAATTTTAAACCGACATGACCACCTATTGGTATATTTTTTACAGGGCCTTTATCGAAAATTCCTGACCTACATCATATCAAGGAGCAATGAACTGCAGACGAGGACAACTTGCTCATTCATCCAGTTCTGCAATGAGAATGAACGTGAGCAACCGCATCCCAACCAACACAACACTCAAAAATAGCGAGCTGGATATCGAATACGACCATTAGAACATCGAGCAGAGTGAATATAAAATGAACTTGAACAACCAGGTCAGAATTATGCTATCCAAAGCATAGGCCCAAGCTGCCAAAAACTTTTAAGAAACAACAGCACCAATAAAATTATAGCTGTCGTCAATCTATTGCTTGCGGAGATATTAAAAGAATATAACTCCCAAGACGGGTTGTACACTTTAACCTACTCTGCAGCTGTAGTAGAACTTCGAAGTCACAATCAGCAGATCTAAATTTCCAACAACACTAAACGAGCCACTCAAATAAAACGTGTCCGGCAGCTGAGGTTAGAAAAAGCAAACGACGATATTCGTCAGGGTCTGGGAAGATCAACAGGATATTGCAACAGTAACCAACCATCAAAAAGGCCAAAAACACGAATAAGAAAAATCTTTTGGATGAATACATGCACATCCCGAGACAACAAATAAAGGTTAATTCAAAAGAGACAAAATCAGTTTTTCGAACAACTAACATCAATTTTCCAGAGAGCTTCATAATAACGAACATAAGGGTGAAACCAAGCTGCCAGAAAAAAAAACACCTCAAGGAGTTCTGGTCCGGCATTTGGGTCGAGGCAAAGGAGCACAAAATGGATACCAATTGTGTAATAATAGAAAGAGGGGAGAGCAAATATTTCTGGCATGCAATTTCCAAATATCAGAATGAACGAAGTTAGAGAATCATCCAGAGCTACTGGTACAAGACATTTAACCTGCTACACGAAGCTTTCACTCAACAATTTACGGAAGTCCTCTTATACCTAGAGAATACCCCAGTATTTTTAATAGATGGCCTATATTCTGCGAAATAATGCATAGAACGGATGATTGCATCGCAGTATCGACCTATTGACATTTATGATAGCTTGCATTACCAACAGAATTTCGGACACCAACAACGTATTTTTCCGAGGAACAGAAAGGATGCAAGCGATGATACCAAGAATGTAAAGAACAACTAATTATGATTCCGTAATACTAAAGCAAGTCTATAAAAACAATCGAAATATGCATGTTGCGTTTGTGGACTGCCGCAAGGCGTTCGACAGTGTGCCAGACTCTTTGGGTTTGATAGTACTATGAATATACAACATACATCCTAATGTTGTTAATTTTCTAGATAATATTAGGCAACATTGGAGAATAAAACTGCATTTGAATAATACCATTACATCTGTAAGTACTGACGGAATTCCTATAAAAGGGGAGAACTTCCAAAGTGACTCACTTAGTTCATTGTGGTTTTGCTTAGCAGTGAATCCGCTATCCAACACGCTAAATAGAGCAAACTTGGGTTTTAAGATCAGAGTCGAAAGGAACATTGTTGAAGAAATCGTCTTCCAACAGTATAATTCGTATTTCGCTTATTAAAATAAGTTATTTCCAGCCTGTTTCTTGATCTTTCTGAAATTATTGGACGTTGTCCTACTTTTTGTTAATTTGACCCTATCTGTTGTCAATGAAGGTATTCTCGAACTTTTTTACTAATTACATTTTTGAATCCCCCTCTTAAAACCAGAAATTTTAGATTTGGCGGTTTCCCTGTTGCACAACAACCTTGTCTCAATTTGTTTGAACTGTAAAAAGAAATTCCTACTTGTATTGATTTTAGGGTTTCTTTATTTTTAACACAGATGGCGCCGTGTATTCTGTATAAACTAACAATATTCTTTTGGGATACTTTACGCCATTTCCTCTCTTCTTCTCTGATAAAAAACGTGAGCAGAGCAGTCAGAGCATGTAAAGAGCACCTTATTTTTTACTCAAATGTAGTGAAAATTCATATTATTCATACTCAATTTGGTATGAAATCAAAGGTAGTAGTACTATTTTGACCAAATAATTAAAAAATTAATTTTCAAGAAAGATAGATTTTTCGTCCTCGTTGGAGGCTTGAAGCAATGTCATTGTCATACTATATGACTTGTAATAAAGTTGTTCTAGGTAACTTTGTTTATTGATAAAGAATTAATAAAGTAATAAAATTGATTTTCTACTGATCTAATTATACTGACAAATGTATGTGGCTTATTCAGTATTTAGCTAAAGAAGTACATTTCGTTAAAGAAAACTCTCAAATCTTATAATTTTTTAAACAAATCTCAAACATCACTATTATTTATCTTTCAATTTGTTTGTAATAATTGTCCTTAAAAGTCACTGTTAAACCGTATGTTTCATATTTTGTAATCATAACTGTAACTCTGATTTAGAATAATAAGTATCTATAAGTTATTAGTGAGAAAGTTGAATAAATTATTGATTTCAGCACGCAGTTAATTCATGTTAAACAAAATAAAAATAAATGTTTAGTTAATATATTTTTGTTTCTATAACTTGGTAAAGTGTAATAAATTATTTCAAAGTAGCAAACAAGTCAAGTGTTTCATTGATGTTTAATACTATTTACAGTTTTATATTTTTTAAAGTAGCACCTACGTTTGTTATACAGTCCATTATAAAAACGAACAACATTATTTATCTCTATTCCTTCTTTATGGTTGAGTCCAGGGGCGTGCGGTGAAATTTTAAGAAAGGGAAGCAATTTTTAGAAACTTACCTATTTGTAATGTAATTCGATTCTTCGATAATTTTTTGCAAATTCGTCAATGACGTCATCATAAAAACGTCGATGCTCCGACAAATTTTGGAGAAGTTTATTTTCAATGGACAACAGCGATGTATGCGAAAGTCTCTCCTGCCCCGTTGAATTTCTCACGAAATTTTTTATACGTTTAAGTGTTGAAAAATTGCGTTCTACTGATCAACTTGTGGCAGGTATTGTCAATACTAATTCACACAATTTCGACACGGTGTAGGAATCTTCCAGTCTTGTTGTCTTTTAAAAATTGCATTAGTTCCTTAGCGTTATTTTTTGCGTTAATGTCATCAGTTTCGTAAATCACTTTTAGTTTAGATAGCAGTAACACTCGGTCGAAGAACTTGCCGTAATGAAGAAGAAGAGATTTAAACGCATCTTCTCGAAAAGTTTTTCCTTTAAAATGCATCAAAATTGCAGAGCTCGAGGAATTTAAAATCATTTAAACCGTTAAATCTATAGTTTATTTGTTGCTGAATTTGATCGATTATTTCATAAAAGAGGCGTCTGTATGATGTTTGAACATCTCCCACCTTGTCTGTTCGAAGACGCTTGGCTTGTGGCTCTACATTTAACGCCAACGTTCTCCCAAAATAGGTCAAAGTCATCTCTATTTTTGGCTTAAAATGAACTTAAAATCATCCACTTTTTTGCAAAAAGCAATATCATTTGTTTTAGTTTGTGATATATTAAAAACATTGTCCGAGAATGGAAATATTTCTGAAAATATGTTCAACAAATAATTAAAATTAAAATCTCGTTTCAAACAGTCCAAAAACCCCCTTGAACTATTTATTGCTTCTGTGTCCCACGTTTCATTATTTTCTATTATATTCTCAAATAGTTCAATCAGACAGAGACCTTTTTCATTTTCAAAAAGTAAACATGGCCAACACAATTAAATTGTTCGTATTGTTTTTCCGGATAAGAATGTCTAATACAGTTTTTCATTTTTGTGGTTAAATTTTTATAGGCGGTTTTGCCCTTCCATTGGAAATTATTTGAAGCTTATCAGCGAAGTTTAATGTTGAAAATCCTTTTATTATTAAGACACACACACACACACATTCACACACACTCTTCTTACTAAATTCTCCAACATTTTCATTACCGACAGTCGAAGTTGACGGTATTTGCATATCCACGTCCGTATTATTATCTTCCGTATCGCACCATGCACGACACGACGTACGTATCACACAACACACGGATAGCCGATCAAACAAAGAACCTACTCCAACGATAGCTTCCGCCACCACTTAAAGCACGCGACTGAAATTAAAAAATTGCAAACAGCCGGTGGAAAGTTCAATAACCTCTGGCTCGATTACAGGAAATCAAGCATACAGGACTTGGCTGCAGAGAAGCTAGCGGCCCGCATAGGTTCTATTCGATATTCTATTGTGGCTAGGTCGGAGTCACGGCTGCATTTATTAAGGGCTGGATAATTAAGATAATATTTTAGCATTTTTAATATAAACTAAATTAATGGTTTCCTATTTCAAAAATTACATTTTAGAAGATGTTTTGAAATTTTTTTTTTAGGGAAGCACTGCTTCCCTTGCTTCCATATACTGCACGCCCCTGGTTGAGTCGTATATAAACACTTCCCGTCCATAAATATAACCCATCAGTATCTCATCTTATTATATGAACGATATCAAAATATACGCAGGAAATCAAAAAGAGCTGGACGACCAAGGAAAATTACATACATATTTTTCAAGGATATATTTATTGGAGTTTGGATTAGACAAGTTTAAAACCCTAAATATATCAAGCGGCAAAACTATCCCCCACAAATACCTTGGATTTCAACAGGCATGCTTATTAGAGGAAAAGCAGGCAAAACCAAGAATAAGGGATCAGTACTAAAGAAGGGTCAAAGCGCTACTTAAGACCAAGCTTAATGCAAGAAATCTTATTACTGGAATTAACACCTCCGTTGTGCTTACTTATTTATAATCCTGAAGTAGACTCAAATCGATCTGCAAGAAATCGAACAAAAAAGGCATCTATGCGCAGGACTACCCTGCTCAGAAAAAAATGAGGACGAGCTCTTGTTGAAACAACGACCCTACATTCTAGCCAACTAAGTAAATTGAGAGATTTCTTGTTTCAGGATTATCGACAGGTCGTAAACGCCTTTCTACGTTGCGAACGATTACATAGAAAAAACGATCATTTTTGATGCTGATAAACGAGAGCAACGGACACAGAAAGCTTTGCACGGGCGACACTACAAGTGGCTAAGTAATGAGTTGCTCTTTCCTGAAACTAAAGAATTTATGATTACGATTTAGGATTAGGTTATAAATGAACTACAAGAAGTTTATAATTACAGATTCTAACATCCAACCGGATACGTGTAAGAAATTCCACCAAAAGTCAGAAACCATTCAGTACATAATATCAGGGTCACTTACTTAGCCAACACAGAATATTCGTATGGGCACAACTAAGTATGCGACATCGTACATCAAAAGATAGCCAACAAGTATGGGCCCCTTAATATCTACGTCCCATATTAAAAATACCAACCTGCTCCGGTATTGAACAATGATTCTTTTAGATTTTACTTTTTTTCATCGGTTAATTGTCACTAACAGAAAAGTGACAGGTGACAAATAACCGATTCGACATCGTGCTGCTACAGAAGAGAGTTAGGTCCCCACATTTGATTGATGTTGCTGAGCCTAACAATTGCAACATGGTTGAGAAATATTGAGAAAAGAAGACTAACCCCCAGTTGCACAAAACTTAATTGCTGTTTAGAATATTTAACCGAGCTTTCGGATTTGACAAGCTGCTTACTGAGCTTTCTGCAACCGGCCGTAAGTATGCAGAACTGGCTATAGAGATGTAACAAATGTGGTAAGTGAACAGGGTCGAAGTGATATTCATCGTGTCATTAACGTGTCTTATACGCAAGACCTTCGAAGAAAGCCTGTTAAAAAAGGACTTCATCTAAACAGTGTATGTACCTCTAGAAAGCACTCATTTGAGAAGGACATTTTTACTTTACAGGAAAGACCTTGATTTATGTTTATTATATACACCTATTCTTTTTTGATATTTACATCCGGGATGGGTGGTGTACACCAATTGTGCCATTTATGGCTTTTCAAATCTCATTTCTACTAACTAACCCTTTCCTTACAGACCATTTTCAAGTAATTTAGTATCAATGAAACTTAAAAAGGTGTGTTTTATGTTTTCCTAGTAAAACAACGTGACTATAAAAAATTATATAATAATATTTTGTTATCTTGATGATCAACCTCAAAACAATATTCAACCTTATTCCATGCTTCACCTGATAATTAAATAAATTTGTTGCAAAAGAGCGAAGACTTATGTAACTTGCATGTCTAACCTTGAAATAATAGGAAAGTCATTACTAAATTTACGCTTATTTTCTTTTAACTGTTATTATTCCAATTACGTTTATAATTTTTCATAAAAAATAAAAAGTTGATTGAGAAATTGAATATCTAATTTGGAAAACGTAACCTCGAAAATAATTTAATACATATAGGCACCAAGCCGGTTTAGAGTTGTCTGTGACGAACTGCATCCGATCGACTGGTTACATTGGTTTATAGATAAGCATATTTTTTGTATTTATTTCTAAACCAGTAACACTCATAGAAAAAGACTCCAAGTCTCGGTCTCAGTAAATTATAATTATTAGCATGAAACGTGTTTCGACCTTTCGGGCATCATTAGACAAATAGAATAAAACACACTAAAGTACAACAAAACAAATAACTGCATATACATATTTGGTAAGTAGTTGTTTGCTTTGTTGTACCTTAGTGTGTTTCATTCTATTTGTCTGATGAAGCTCGAAAGGGCGAAACACGGGTCATGTTAATGATTATAATTTACTGCGACCGAGACTTACATTATTTTCCTATGTTTGTTATTAAAGCTAGGTCTCTTTGAGAAATATGGACAATTTCTTCGATTTCTAAACCAGTAGACGTTTCTGGAAACACAGTATCGATTTCTTTTTGTTTTTATTAAATATATTGACCAATTGAATTTTTTTTTGTATAACTTGACAGACTAATTAAGGACAGATAAGATTATCTTAATTTCAAAAATTAAAGTTATGTTAAGGTGTGATTTGAGATTATTTTTTTACTTCCCTCGTATTGTAATAATAAAAAAATCTTCTTCTAGATTTTTTCAGATCATTACATTTCAAAGTTTCTAGATGCCTAAAAACATGTTTTCTCGATTCCGTCGGTCTGTCTATTGGTTTTTCTGTTGGTCTGCCTGTTCGCGGCATAGCTAATAAACCACTTACCCGATTGACCTGAAATTTTGGTTAATAATTCAGGGCCATGTGGAAATGAAATCCTAATATTTTTTGGTAAAAATCCAATATTGCGGACTAGTGAAATGTTAAAATAATTATAACTAAAAAGCTACTTATTCAATTTACCTGAAATTTTGCACAACAATCAATAATTATTTAGGAATGAATTGGTAAATTTTGGTTACGAATCGAAGGTGGCGAATCAAAATAACATCTTAATAAAATATTTTAAAAAACACTTATTAATTTGATTTAAAATTTTGTGCAATAATTAAGTATGATATAGAATTCAACTGATAAAATTGTGGTATGAATTCAAGATGGATGAACAAAATAGTGGCCAAATCAAAAATTTGCATGTCACTTCCAGGATTTTACAAATCTTAGTAAAAATTTAAAGGTCACATGGGCATGACTTATATGATGAGAATCCAATTTGACAAAACAAACTGGCAGCTTAGTGAAATGTTAAAAAAATATATTACTAAAAAACTAATTATCTAGTTTACCTCAAATGTTTCTCCAAAATCAAGTATTACATTAGAATGATCTAGTAACATTTTGGTACGAATCCACGACGCCAAAACATAATTCGAAAACCAACCTGAAAAAACTACTTGCTAGATTGATTATAACTCTAGTGCATGAATTAACCGTGATATAACGATAAACTGGTAGAAATAATGTCCCTAGGAAAGGAAATTAACAGATTTTTTTAAATTATTGTTTTCTGTTCAGTTATAATTATTTATAACTCTAGAACAACACTTCTTAGACGTTTTTTCCTATACCACTCATATGTATCACGATCACTCGCGTACCTTCAAATTATTAAACATTTAGTTAGTGAAAAGGTGGTGGCTATTTCTGAGAAAGGTAAATATGCATGCTACCACTTAAAAAATCTCTGCGTACCACTAGCGGTACTCGTACTACAGTTTGAGAATCCCTGCTCTATAATATATAATTTGGGCGGGTTTCTATGTGGTAGACTGTCAACGGAATCTTTATTGCATAGGGATTTATTTCGTTTACGTTTACTTACTTTTATTTAGTTTTATGCCCACTGGTGTTTATTTTATCTGATTCTAGTTAATCAATAAAATGTAAAAATATAAAGATATAAACATATCTTTTTCTCTTTTACAGGTTTTCATGATTTCTCTAATCTAATTTTGCAACAAAATTGACATTGTGTTCCTGTCCCGAACTTGGCTCTCTACTGGTGATGACACTCATATTTTTCAAATACCAGGCTATCAATTTTTCCGAAAGGACAGGGTTGCTCATGGAGGTGTTGCGGCATATATTAGAGAGAGTATAACTGCTGAAGAATATCATTTAGACTTTGCCATCAACGAATGCTTGGGGCTACTATATTAAAAATTAAAATAAGGAATAAAAACTAAGCATTTGCAGTATTTTATCGACACCCTAATTCTAAATTTAATACATGACTCTTGATTTCGATAATATTCTTTCTACTATATACGTTACATTTGATGAACTGCTTTGCGTTTGGCGACTTTAATGTCTATCTTTTATGCGCATGCTCCATTTTGCGAAGTTGATTGACCGCAAATCTATAGATTTTTATAAAGCGGAGGGATTCTGCCTTATAAAAAGTTCAAAGAACAAAGAACAATTTCACGTAATTTTATTCTCTCGATGTTAAGATAAAGAGAGAAAAACATAAAAAACAGGGGCGTGTGGTGAAATTTTAAGAAAGGGAAGCAATTTTTAGAAACTTACCTATTTGTAATGTAATTCGATTCTTCGACCATTTTTTACAAATTCGTCAAAAAGTCGATGCTCCGACATATTTTGGAGAAGTTTATTTTCAATGGACAACAGCGATGTATGCGAAGGTCTCTCCTGACCCTTTGAATTTCTCACGAAATTTCTTATACGTTTAAGTGTTGAAAAATTGCGTTCTACTGATGAAGTTGTGGCAGGTATTGTCAATACTAATTTACACAATTTCGACACTTCGGTGTAGGCAGCTTCCAGCTCCTTGTCTTTTAAAAATTGCATTAGTTCCTTAGCGTTATTTTTTGCACTAATGTCATCAGTTTCGTAAATCACTTTTAGTTCAGATCGCAGTAACACTCGGTCGAAGAACTGGCCATAATGAAGAAGAGATTTAAACGCATCTTCTGGAAAAGTGTTTCCTTTAAATGCATCAAAATTGCAGAGCTCGAGGAATTTAAAATCATTTAAACCGTTAAATCTATAGCTTATTTGTTGTTGAATTTGATTATTTCATAAAAGAGGCGTCTGTATGATGTTTGAATATCTCCCACCTTGCCTGTTCGAAGACGCTTGGCTTTTGGCTCTATATTAAACGTCATCGTTTTCTCCCAAAATAGGTCAAAATCATCTCTTTTTTGGCTTAACATGGACTTAAAATCATCCACTTTTTTTAGGCAAAAAGCAATATCATTTGTTTTAGTTTGTAATACATTAAAAACATTGTCTGAGAATGGAAATATTTCTGAAAATATGTTCAACAAAGAATTAAAATTAAAATCTCGTTTCAAACAGTCCAAAAACCCCCTCGAACTATTCATTGCTTCTGAGTCTCAAGTTTCATTATTTTCTATTATATTCCCAACTAGTTCAATCAGTGATTCACGATTTTCAGATACTGTTAACACAAGTCTTCCATTATAGTTCCACCTAGTATGAGCTACTTTGGGCAATCGTTTGTGGACAATGGAGTCCAAAGCTTGTGTACGTTTTGTTGAATTGGAAAAAAAACCAGCCATGCCACTTAAAGTAACGAAAAATACTTTACACTCTTGAATGTGATTGATGGACTGGGATAAAACTAAATTTAATTTATGAGCAAAACAGTGGACAAACACAGCACTAGGGAAAGTTTCTCGAACTTTAGCTTGCAGACCCCCTAATTGTTCTGCCATCACTGCAGCTCCATCATAGCTTTGAGCAACTAATTTTTTCTCTCCATTAATTTCTTTAGTAACGTTATAAACTACGGTCTATAATGCATCTGCTGTACGATTTTCGGACACATTCTTAAAACCTAAAAATCGGTCTTGAATACTTCTTTCTGTTTTAACGTAGGTTATTACTATAGATAATTGGCTAAAATTAGTGATATCAGTTGTTTCGTCCAGAACAATAGCAATGAATCGCGCCTCGCCAATCTCCTGCTTAATTCTTTTTAGAATAATGATTGCAACAGCGGAAATTAAATCATTCTGGATTCGATTCGACGTTCCGCGAAAAACGCTAGACTGCTCTAAATGATTTTTTAAGCAATCATCATATTTAGCCATTAAACTAACAAAATCTTGAAAATTTCCTCTATTTGAAGAAACCCTTGTTTCGTCATGACCTCTAAATCCTAATTCGTGCTGTCCGAGAAAACAAACAACATCGATAAGCCTTCTTAATGTTTGCCTATTTTTTATCGACTAGTTCATTTATTAAGGGCGTGTTCAATTCTGGTTTTGCCGAAGACTTTTTCTTTTATGATGACCTTCAAATGCGCTTTGGACATAATGTTTTTTTTTACAGCTTTATGGAAATTGTTTAAATCGGAAAAACCAGTTTAATTCCAGACACCTTTTTCATTTTCAAAAAGTAAACATGGCCAACAAAATAATTTACTTATATTTTCACACCCTGTTAGCCATTTAAATAAAGTTTATTGTTGAAAATCCCTTTATTATTAAGACACACACCACACATTCACGCACACTCTTCTTACTAAATTTTCCAACATTTTCAACGTTATTACCGACAGCCGAAGTTGACGGTATTTGCATATCCACGTCCGTATTATTGTCTTCCATATCGCATCATGCACGACGCGACGTACGTATAGCTTCCGCCCCCACTTAAAGCACGCGACTGAAATGCAAAAATTGCAAACAGCCGGTGGAAAGTTCAATAACCTCTGGCTCTACTCACAAGAAATCAAGCATACAGGACTTGGCTGCAAAGAAGCTAGCGACCCGCATAGGTTCTATTCGATTTTCTGTTATCGCTCGGTCGGAGTCAAGGCCGCATTTATTATAGGCTTGATAATTAAGATAATATGTTAGCATTTTTAATATAAACTAAATTAATGGTTTCCTATTTCAAAAATTACGTTTTGGAACATATTTTGTAATTTTTTTTGGGGAAGCACTACTTCCCTTGCTTCCATGGACTGCACGCCCCTGATAAAAAATCTACAAAGGCAGTCAAATCGTCGCACTATGTGAACTGCTCTTAAAAACTTTAACATTACTCAATCAAAAAATAGCCTATTCCTAAAAGATCAAGTGACCCTAATGAAATTAATAATTTTTTTTAGATAAAATGAATGTTTACACCAACACTAATGCAACCGGTGTTAACGAAGTATCTCCTTTAATGTTAAAGTATTGCAGCCCATTAATTGACAAATATATTGCGCATATTAGCAACTGCTGCATAGAAGCAAATTATTTTGACCAATGGAAAATATCATTAGGTCAACCTCTTCTTGAGATTTCTAATCCAGAGGATTTTATTGAATTTCCCCCAGCTTTATCGAAAATTTTTGAAAATATATTATATAATCCAACGTACACATTTTTCGTTGAAAATAAAATAATACCTTATAGAAGGGGGAATTCAGAAGGAATTGCGCACTGCGGTAGCCCTTAGTAGTGGTATTGACGATATCTTACGTGAAACCGATAAGAAGCTGATTACTGCGTTAATCCTGGTAGAGTTTTCTAAAGCTTTTGATACCATGAACTATAAACTTATTGTATCTAAATTAAAACATTACGGTTTTATTGAAAATTCATATATTTTTATTCAATCATTCCTAACAGAAAGGTGTCAAAACATTTATTCATATAACAGGTTTTCCGAAGAGTAGCAGATTAGTATTAAGCCCCTTGCTCTTCTTGGTTTATACCTGTTATTTTTCGAGCTATGGTTAACATTAGGATCCAGGCTCAGGCACATGCCGAAAATACACATGTTTTATTTTTGTTTCGATGGTGACGATTACTTTGAGCGCCAGACAATAATTAATAATTACCTCAACACATTTTATCAATAATATCAGCGATATTGATATTACTTGTGATTCAGTGAAAAATCTTGGACTTTTGGTGAATAGTAATCTAAAATTTAAAGGCCATTGCAAAAAAACTGTCCAAAAAGGTTTTTTATTATACATATTTTCACGTTTCAGGGGTCCCAGCTGTCTATCTGTCTGTTTTTTGCGACATAGCTTAAAAATACCTACCCGTTTGATTTTAATATTTACTCAAAAATCTAGGATCATATGGATGAACGACCTAATAAAATTTTTTAAAAAATTTATGCTATAAGCTACTTATTAAATAAATGAATTAATAAATAAATAATATCTTTATTATTACAGACAAAAAATTCAAAAATTTTAAATATACATTTTAACTTAAACTAGTTACGGTAAGTCTGGCGCAGTCTAGCTTAGGAGCTACTCTACTTAATTCAGAGAATCACCACACATTTTAAGAAATCAAATTATTACTTAAAAAATTATTAAAATCTGTTTAAATTAATAAATGGCAGGAAGATACTATTCTAAGAATTTCAAATTTCTGTGGTACCTACAACATATCAGAACTGAGTAAAACGTTGTGCATATTTAACTACTTGACTGATTATCTAAAAGATACTTTTTGTATTTATGCTCGAAACTTAAAAATTGTAAGTTTACCAATTCTTCTGGTAAATCTGGTATCGAATGATATAAATGGCCGACGTTCGTAGGTGAAAGACTTCTAAAAAAGGCACTGTGATGAGTCGGTACTGTTATTAATCTACTTAACAATCGAACATTAACGTTATGAAGATCTCTACGAAAGACAAGGCGCT
Organism: Kuschelorhynchus macadamiae; assembly: GCA_030620095.1. Classification (NCBI taxonomy): domain Eukaryota; kingdom Metazoa; phylum Arthropoda; class Insecta; order Coleoptera; family Curculionidae; genus Kuschelorhynchus; species Kuschelorhynchus macadamiae. The sequence continues at coordinate 268,110 of JAUTXW010004383.1, forward strand.
CTCTAATCGAAGCAGAAGAATTAGGATCGTTGGTAACCTTAATAATAAAAATACAAAAACGCAGGTGCCTTCTGGATTCCATATTTAGCCAGATTAATTTTTGAAGTTTATGAAACACATGATCAAATTTCCTTAGTGCGGATATGAAGCGGATACAGGAATTCTGCACTTTTTTAATTCTAGTTTTACTCACAGCATCCAAACAAAAACTATAACCTAAGAACAGGATTCAAACAAAGATTATTTTAAGTTCAAAGGTAATATTTCTTTATTGCTATACATATGTAATTTTTCACAATTACATAACCCCCCTCAAAATATTTCCGTGATCTTGTTTGTCTGTAGATGTTATAGCTACGATAATTACTTTTTTAAATTAAATTTTTAGTTCTGGCGTTTTTAAAAACTCAACTTGAAAAAATAAGTGGCTGTAGTGGAGTTGTGGAAGGTGTGGGCTAGTTTGAAACATCCCCTGCATGCATTGTTAGTGATCAAATGCCAACTACTAAGATTTTGGGGCACACAAAATTACAAAAAATGTTTCTATATCTGGACAACTTCTTGTATATTTTTAATGCAATTCCATTTGATTGTTTAAACCATATGAGCCCACTCCAAACTCCAAACTCGCATATAATTATCAAAATAGTTCCTGAAATCCTTGGATACGTATTCGCTTAATATTATATATTAATTAACGATAATTATTTCAGCCTTACCAGCAATTTTTTACATTCCTTTGCTAGCTCTAACATGAATTTGGTACCCCTAACATTTAATAGTACTGCCTTTTTTAAAGGCTCGTCGAATCTTATAGTGGCAGCAAGGTGGAAAATTACGTCCACTTCGTTACATAACATCTCTCTGTCTTCTTTGTTGATGCCCAAGTTTGGTAACATTACGTCGCCTACAACAGCATCAACTTTGTCAATTATTTCTGATCCTCTTTGTTTTTTGACCATGTCAAAAAGCTAGAAATTAAAAAAAAAGTCTAAGATATTTAATTATACAAACGTGTATATTCATACATGCAAGCAATAACATGTCACTGAAAAAAACACGTATTTTAAATTTTTTGGTGGTTTTACAATTTGACATTACTTTACGATTTAAACCAGGGAGTAATGTTTCTTTGTTATTAAAAGCAGATGCAAATCTTCAACATTTTGTAGAATTTACATATATATATATAATTCGGTTTTAATACTGATACCCCCAAGAAAACTGCCTGATCAACCTTGTCGGGGCAGATACCACGATCGCAGAATGGCTCCTTGGTTCTGAAACAAACAGAACTTCACGTTTTGGTGATTTCCTGATACATCGGTGAAGGAGTAGTCCCTCATCCTAAGTTCTTTCGAATAAATTTTTACGACCAAGAACCGCACAGAAATTATTATTTCTGTTTTTTTTCTATTTGGCATAGTATTATGTTGGAATCAATTGGTAATATTTCGGTACGAATCGAAGAAGAGGGAACAAAATGGCGGCTTAATAAAATATGTAAAAATTCACCCTGAAAAAACTGCTCAATAGATTGATTTCAAATTGTGTGCCATAACTAATTGTGGTATAGGGATCAATTAGTAAACTTGTGGTACTAATTCAAGATGACCGAATAAAATGGCGGCCAAATAAAATATTTGTAAGCATGAAAAAATCAGCCTCTTAAGTTTTACATATCTTCATGTTTGAGCGTCCCTAAATTTTGATAAACAATTAAGGTTCATATGGGGATAACCTGCCCATATTTTGGTAGAAATCGAATATGGCAAAACAAAATGATGGTCTTGTGAAATGTAAAAAAAAATTATTATTAAAAATTATTGATCCAATTTATTTGAAATTTTGCACACACATCAAAGTATTAAGTTGGAATCAACTAGTACGAATCCAAGATGACGGAATAAAATGGCGGCCTAATTAAACATTTAAAAATTCAGCCTAAAAAACTACTTAATGGATTGATTTTAAATTGAAATTTAAACGTTTTTTAAACATAACTTAAGACCCGGTCGGTTAATTATTAAATAAAGCTTAAAAGGGAGAATCCTTAGTCCTAGTTTTTATTAATAAGAATCTAATAAATGAAGGGATTAAACAAAATAGTTACAATAGCAAGAATTTGATTTTTATTTTATAAGATTTTACCATTTCTCTGACCAACGTAATAACGCAATTTCTTTTCCTTTTTAAAATTCGTAATCCACTCTGTTAGTAAATTAAATTGTGCTGTAAGCCACGTGTGAAAAGGTGATTAATCGTATAAAGAATATACATTAACACATTCTATGTATTACCATCAGACACGCGATAAGTTCTGAATGAAGAAATAATTTAGCACCGTGTCCTTGTTATGTAACATTTTTTTTAAAGAATATATCAGGCCGCGTTTGTTGTTAACACACTTGTCTATTTCACTTAAGTTCTTTTGCATATACTCACAGTCAATATTGCTTGGTTATCATAGACATAATTCTACATCAATATATCAGGTCAAGTTTATGGTTAACACACCTGATTATTACATTTTTTATCTTGTCAATGAATATTGTCTAGTTGTCGTACACGAAATTCTATAAATATTATGACATTTTATTGTCTTCAATATTTTTTACAAAACTCAAAGACCTTAACGCTTTAACAAGTCTCTATTAGGTAAAAAAAATATTTACTTAGTGACGGACAGTTTTTCGACATATCGATAACTACCTGTAGTTATCGAAAAATATCGATAGCTATGGATAGAAATCGATATATCGTCAGTTATCGAGATAACAATAGTTATCGATTTATTAGTAACATTACAGTTTTCGAATACCGGCATCTATCAGCAATAAGTGCTGATTAAATGGAATTAAGTTTTCTATACTTTATTAGTAACTATAAGTGATAAGTATATACTTATTGTACCTAATGAATATTATGGCTTATGGAGTCAGTATTTAGCCTCTAAAAAAATGAGACAGTCAAATACGACAAATTATGTTTGTATACCGATTATTCCGTGATGGTTTGACTAATTTCGATTTATTTTTAGGAAGTGTTTAGGGTCGTGACGGGGTTGGCAAACATATTGAAAAAGTAAAGGCGGAATAGCGCCATTTTAAATTCTGACTGCCAGAGGGTTTTCGCATTAATTTCGGAATACTTTAATATACTGCCTTAAAATTTGTTTTATATAGTATAACGAACTAAAAACGTAATATTGAGGTAAAGCCCCCATGAACTATAGGGAGGGGGATCTATTTCTTTATAAGGCTATTTCGAATATTATATATCTTAATAGTTCTTGGAAATATTATATAACTTCATTCTTAGCACAAATAATTTTCTTGTGTCAATAAGTTAAGGGGGAGTGTAGGCGGGAAAAAGAGGATTACCTCCAAATATTGAGTTTTATATGGATTTCGAGATTTTTGTGGGCATGAAGTTCAACTTTACCAATCATTTTAATTTGTGACAATTTGTGTTGCTGAATTTTATGCATATGCACAGAATATTAGTTACTATGGCTTTTATGTACATTGAACACTGATTCCGGTTATATTTGAATTTTTCCAAAGTATTTTACCGTAGCGCCTGGATCATCATCATATAGCCAGCGTATTAAAACTAGTAAAAATGGCATGGCTTCCGATAGAAATTATACGCTATAAATTTTAATAAAATTGCGTCACTATATTGCTTTGAAATTTGGTACATGTTTAAATACACATAAACGTAAATATGTGCTCAAAATCTAATTTGTTTTAACGTATGTCACTAACAATATCAATTCCAATGACTAGTGCAATTTTTCGCCTTAAGAACTTTTAGGTACATTCGGTATGTTTTCAATTTAACAATACTAATATAATAAAATAATAATGAATATTTAAAATACAGATTAATTTTACTATTATTATTAAATTTAGGATAAACAATAATCTACAAATATTGTAGGAATTAGTAAAATTGATGACTCCAACATTTGGTCTTGCATGGCCTCAATACAGTAAACATATGTTTTTAAAAAAATCATAATAGTTATTTAACTATCAACCGCTTGAAAATACCGAAAACTAACACACTAGAGTATCCTAGGAAGTAAAAATCGTCGAAAAAAACCAATATTTTTTGATAAGTTTTGCGATAACAAATTTCATACTACTAACCCGTATAATAGGACATTTGTATATTATATTAATATGTTATGTTCATTGTTATAAGAGCAAAGAAACTATGCATCGAACTGAGAACTTTAAAATTTCTTCTGCATAACTATATTATTACCGAAAATAACCTATTTTATAACTATGAGGCCAAATGTTAACGAACCAATTCTAACCTGTAGTGTCACCGATACCTTTTTTGATAAATTATATTTTCTGCATATGTCATAGCAATACCAATAACTGGGCATAAAATATCAAAAGCTATCGATACTTATAGGTAACTATCCATTATTCTTTATATGTTAAGAGCCAAGCCTCTAACTGCCTTAGATATGGCAAATAGCTTAGTACGATAGTGTTTCCTGTATATAATTATGAATGGAGATAAGAATATTTATGGCCGAAAAGTGAAGTATCTGGAAAATATGTTACAAGGAATCATTCATCTATTCTGCACATGTGCGAACCATGTTGTCAAAAAATAATGGTTATCCACTAATTTAGGCAACAAAAATTAAGATTTGAAAAGAAATACTATTCGTAACAGTTCATATCATGGAATACATCAAAAGACATGAATAAAAAACTTGCTTCATACCAACTGAGTAGATAACCGACAAAATGCATAAAATAAATATCATTAAAAGGTGTTTTGAAAAAAATATAGTACGAATTCCTAAATAACACTTTTATTTCTAACTTACGGTTTTCAGTCTATAAATGAGACACATATTAGAATATACCTAAAGAATGAATGCCCAAATTTTAAATTTTTAAATTAGTTTTCACTGAAATTTAAACGAGTAGTCATTGCCCTTAAATTCTTCTTTGGATTCAATATAATATATTTAAAAAACTGAAATGGATGTTTAAAAAATATCTCTCTTTTTCTAGTTCGACTTTCACTTTCGGAACTTACATACACAAAATAAACAGACTCACTCAACATCTCACAACCATTCTCTCTATAAAATAATATGAAATAGGAAAGAATTCCTTATGCATAAGAGTTGGCACGACTCTTGTTAATAAGCTCAGTTCCTCGGGTCTTGGACCGAAAATTTTTAGAAATTTGTATTTTGAAATCCGGCACGGTACGTCTGGGAAGAAGTGAGTGAGCTCCAAGGCCATAAATGGGTGCGTCATTTGGTAAAAATGAAATTTAGGTGGAGTTTATAATAACTTGGCAGTGGCGTCAGATAGGGGCTTTTTTTAAATATCCCGATGATTCAATTGCAGGTCGCTAAGGTTAATTTTTCGACGAGGGACATTTTTTTTCGGATTTCCCGTCTAAAAATCTCGGACAAGTTCGTTAACGGGAGATATTGGAGCCCGTGAAAAAATAAAAATGGGGTAAGTTTGGGTGCATTTTGCGGATCTGAAACCCGACCACTTTGACCAAGTTGAGACGGGGGTTCGATGGGGATTATAAAGAAGATTCAAAATTGAAATAGGATGCCTTTACCTCAAATGCGGGGAAAGTGGTTGAAATGTAAAATATTTGCAGATCTTACTATTTTTTTATATAAAGAGTTATGAAAGGTATATTGCGTCTTACATAATATTCTACATATACATGTGTTTTACATTTAGAATTGACAAACTGTCAATCATGGCAACATAATATGGGTTGGTATGGATCTGAAGCATTATTTTCAAATCAAGTTATTAATTCAGACTCTAGGCGCTATTGTTTTCATCCTGCCCAAAAGGGGCGGGATTTCTGTATATATCTTGTTTACATTTCTTCGAACATTGTCAATTGCAAAATAATGTATCATGGGCTCTTTGCGAAATTCCGGTCATTTTTCTGTTACATGGCTTCACTATTTTTATAGGGCGTCTATGATTGTTTCAAGCTATAGTCCTTCTCATAAGTATATAGTTTCCTGATGGTAGAAATACAATCACAGTAGGTTCCATCAAATTATATTAAACGAAACCTATTTGTTAAACTGTATGCTACTCAAAACTGATTTCAGTAGCATATTAAAATTGTATCTTATCTAGTAAGAGCGTTGTTCGCCCTTGGGCGGTTATTTGGCATGAATACGCAGCAGAATGAACAATGCTTCATTTCGTTTCGAGGTTTTATGCTATTTTACTTGTAAACTGGGATATCAAACCAAGGTGAGCTGGATAACTCTGTTAACCCAAATAAAAATTAGGCGTTCATTTGTTATTTTTTTATATCACAAATTCAAACAAAGTTACTCCAGAAAGATTAGAACTGGAGTTTATAAGAGTGTATAAACACGAAAAAAACGTTTTATTTTCGAGAATACGTAGAAAATCTCCACTAAAATAATAAAGCACACGAACTGCATAATACCTGAACCAAATTCAGTTATTTTAAGCGGTATTTCAACTGCTGCTGTTGTTAATGGATAGCACGTAGATGCACCCTGAGATGATTCTTTTCCTGTATAAAAATATGTTTTTATATCAGAACTTGGTACTACGTCGGTATTTCACCTACTTAAATATTACAAGTAGTGTTAATACAATCATTGAAGCACCATGTGGCCCAATATGGTAAAATTAAAATTTTAGATTAAGCCGGTTCTTTTCCACTATCCTTTATATAAAATTAATTACGGTGATTATACCAAATTTTATGCGCAGTGAACCCCAATACTTCTTTATTTTATTAGGGAGTTCAATCCTCGAGAACTTTAAGGCTAACCTTTATAATAAAAACTTCGAATAAATAGAACTAAAAAAAAATTGAAAAGTAGACAAGAATAATGATAGAGTAGGTGGATATGCATCCAGAATGAAGCTAATTAGAATATTGATATTTTTGATCTATTAGATCCGTTGTAGAAACTTCTAAGTTTTTGTTATTTAATAATCAGGATTCAGTGCGAGCTATGTTTCCGAAATATGTCAAATTTAAAATTTTTACATAACAACCAAATAAACTAAATGTAGTGCTTAGCAAAAGAAAAGTAAACAATCAAATTTATGGGCAATGTCGGGTCTAAATATATTCGTACATTAATTTATAAGTATTACAGCCATCAGTAGAAAAAAGAAAACAAATACATAAATAATTTGACGTTATGTGTATGGTGATGTAATAAACAATTTCTGTTTAAAGGCATATTAGGCAAAGTTAAGTGTTGACCTACTTACCCATCTAATTCAACTATTAATTAGTTTGTCTTTTCTGCTTTAAGCAAGAGTGCCAATCACTTGTCATCGTAAAATTTAACCAATCTTCAAAACTTTGCGCAAAATCTGTTGTATAATTAATTTTCTTTGTTAAGAAATGATGGTTCTTCGGATTAGACATCGTCAAATTGGAATTACTTTCCGACGTTTTGCCTGCGATTACTCGAGGGATCTTCAGGGATCTTCACTAACACAAGATGAAAAGACGAAAATACTGAATTAGCTCAGATCAGGTATTTATAGCCGACCTGTGCCCATCGACGCGTGACTCTTTGTGATAGGTTTCCACACATGATGTAGCACGTAGCCCTTATCTCTATACTTCCTGTTCCTTAAGTTTAGTAGACACAGATCGTCGAGCTTCACCTATATAGACTTTGCCACAGGAACAAGGAATTTTATAAACGCCTTCTGATTGCAAATGAATTACATCTTTTGGTGTCATTAAGCATCGCCCAATCTTTTTGTATGTACTAAAGATTGTGCGAATGTCGAATCTTCGCAGACTTTTTGCAGTTTTATCTGTGGTACACTGAATAAAAGGTAAAACTGCACTACCTAATGAGTATGCAATTCTTGTTGAAGTCTGGGATTATTAAAATACCTAATCAAATGCCTAATATCTTCAGTGCAATATCCGTTTGAGTTTAAAGCTTAAATCAATTTTTCTGTTTCTTCAGGAATTGAATTCTTATGTAAGTCCTAAAGACTAATAAATTGATGACGAATTGTTTTTGAGAGAGAACTAAAATTTAAATCTCTATACATATGTGTCGGTGTCCTGTAAGCGGTATGACCTAGGGTGCTGTTCTTTTTCTTTTGCACTAACACATCAAGGAAAGGAACGACACCATTTAACTCAATTTTCATAGTGAATTTTATATTAGAATGTTGTTGGTTTAGATGATCTAAAAACATAGTTAAATTCTCTTCTCCATTAGGTCATATTACAGCAGTATCATCTACATACCTAAACCAACCTTTAGGTTGTAATGGAGCAGAGCCTAAAGCAATTTCCTCGAAAGTCTCTATAAAGATGTTTGCTACCAAAAGATCCCTTGAAAAATTAAATATGTGGACGTTAAGCATAACAATTCAATTAAGATTGGATTAAGGTTTTTATGTTGAAATGTGTAGTAAGACATTATAGAAATTGAATAGTCAATTTCAAGGCACCTTTGTATACAGGGTTTCAACATCAAAACTGACTAAAATATCACCGGTATCTAAAGCAAAATCTTTAAACTTTTCTATGAAATATTTAGAGTTTTTGATATAAGAATTAGATCGTCTTAAGATGGCGAACCTATTGTACGGTGGGACGTAACGGTATATTAGCTTTATGTATTTTTGGAAGTCCGTAAAATCGAAGAATCTTGGCTTGGCTTCAATTTCTCCTTCTCTAGATCTGGTGAATCCAAGACATTAATAAAGCTGCAAATTTTCCTATCAATTTTCTTAGTAGGATTCGTTCGTATTGTCTTATAGCTGTCATCTTAAACTAATATCTCTATTTTCTTGACGTAGTTGTTCTTGTCCATGGCCACCGTTGCATTTCCTTTACCTGCAGCTAGAATTATAACATCTTCTTTGTCATTAAGGCTCTTTATGCCGTTTTTTAGTGCGGTTGACAAGTTGGGTTTTGGTGGTTTAGAGCTTGCAAAAATTTTTACTGTATCATATCTAACTGAATGCACTTGTTCTTGTGGTAATAGCAAGTATTTTCAAATGCTGTCCTCTACACTTGCTATTATGTCCTATATTGGAATGGTTCTTGGAGCAATTGTGAAATTATATCCTTTAGAGAGAACCGATTCCTCTACTTTTGTTAATGAAATCGATGATAAATTGAATACCGTATTCTGTACTGGCTGGTGTTTGCTGGGTACAGTTTCGAACTTCTTCTGTTGTTTTACTGTCAGTTGCTGGTAAATTTTTTCTGCTTGCTGGAAGCTGATTTTGCCCAATGTTGTAAATGAATTGATTTCAAGCGTCGAAACTTATTTAAGGTGAGGGAATCATTGAAATTACCAAGCACCCTAAATATTTAAATAGAAACGCGGGCTACGTGCTATATCCTGCGTGCAAATCAATCATCACAGTGAGTCAAGCGTCGATGGGCACATGTCGGGTATAAATACCTGAACTCTGCTCTTCGGAGTTCATTTATTGTTTTCATCTTGTGCAGTGGAGATCCCTGAAGATGCCCTGTGCAATCACAGGCGAAACGTCGGAATCAAATTCCAATTTAATACGGTCTAGACCCAAGAACCATGTTTTCTTAATTGACTCAAGCCGTGAAAGCTTTCATACTATAATTTCCTTTGTTGTTGGTTTTCATAATTCTACATTTATTTTCTAAGCAATAATGCGTGAAAGGGCTAGTCAGATTATAACCAACCTCTTATCAGAAAATAGGCACTTGCCACCTCGGTTTTTGGAAAATAGCATCCTATTTAGGAATAATACATTTTTTAAAAATACATTTTTGTACCTAAGGGACCAACATACATTTTGTAAAACACTCGTATTAGTACATTTACCTTTAAAATCACTCCCTAGCATGACTTGTTTAGATCACGCGTACGGTTTGAAGTATACTTCAAACACGTACGATTCTTTGAATTTTAATTCAGAGTCCTGTTAGTATGTCTTTCTATTTACAGAGTGTTCTAAGGTACCAAGGCTTGAAGCTTTCTGATTCATTTTCGATTGTTTGTATAATTGGGTGTTACTGATTTAGATTATCAAGAAGTTCGGAGAGATTTTCTGGAACATGTAATTTATAAATCTGAACCACGATAATATTTTTTTTATAGCTTTAATGGAACTAACGCTAAGGCTTTCTCCTCAAAAGTTTGCGCATATGAAAGCGATATATGGTGTCCGTCATGTTTCAATCAGGTTCAGACACCTAGATGCCACTATTGTCATATTGCATATATCGTTCAGAAAATCTTTTTGTATTTCTTGATCATCTAAATCATGACCACCCAGATATAAAATATACAACAAATATTCTATATAAAGAAAATCGTCACATATGAATTATCCGGCAAAAAAGCATTCAGTTATTACCTTTTTGGCTTATAGAGCTTTCGCGATTTATGATAAAAATTGTTTATACACTATAGAAACTGACTAAAACTTTAAGATGGAACGAATATTGCCCTAAATATATTAGACGGTCGTATAGAAAATATAATAATTTTGCGTCAGGACAGGAAACTAATAAGAAGTTACCAATAGGAAGTATAGTTTTTCCATTTATACACGGAATCACATCTAGAAACCAATTTTTACAAAGGGTCGCAGTTCGGTGAGCACAGGTTAGGTATATAAACCATTCCTAAATCTTTCCAAGATCATTCAGTGTTCCGATCTAGTAGAGTAAAGATCCTTGAAGATGCCTCGTGCAATCCTAGGCGGAACATCGAAAAGATATTTTTGACATTTTTTTAAAAAGTTTTAACTTTAAATATAAGACTTTAAATAAAACTTTTATAGTTTCCTATTGTTGCTGCGTAAATGGCATTATCAAGTGTGATTCCCAAAAAATCGAAACCAATTTACGATTTGACCTACGAGTAATTCAATAATTGACTTTATTCGAAGTTAAGGACAGAAATTTCGTTAAAGAAAAAAAATTCTTAATAGAAGCTGGTGATGAATTATTCTGAATGATGAAGGTGTGTAGAAAATATCATGTTTTTCTTTATTTTTCCAGAATTTTATTTACAAATCGTCACTTTTTATTTGGGTTTCTTTGTCTTAGGTTGCGCCTAGAAAATGTGGTTGATGAAGAATCATATATCAGAGTAAGGATTTTCTAATACAGAAACTAACGTATCTTGAGAATTTGCCAAGGAAGGGAACATAAAGGGGCTAAATTTTTTAGAATTCATTAGAAGAAATATGTGGTTACGGAAAAAAAATCAAGCGTGATAGATTTTTTATTAAGTGCTCCAGAGGACTATATTACATGCAGCCTGTTGGATTAGGTACGTTGTGATATCAACCAAAAAAAATTACGGAATTTTTGAAACTACTGAACCTAGCGTTGCTTAATGCTCACTGTTTCCGCAGATCATTTACTACTGTGTTTGAAGACTCTGGTGCGGATGTCCTACGAATTAAACGAACTTACGTCGAAAACCCGATGGAAAATAAAAAAGCAATACCTACGAATATTCTTGGAAGAACCAGGGAACCTCGTATTTCCACTGTCTCCCACATATCAGCCGTTAAAAGAATTAGGTTGAACTAACTGTGTTATCAATATTTATAATTAAATTTGTTAATTATCTGAGCATTATAGATTACATTTTGTGATTCTAAATAACTAGTTTATTTTCTAGTTGTTATTACCTTTTTTGTTTAACTAATGATGCAATGAACTTTCCGTCACCAGATTACGAAAAGAAATACGTTTCAAAACATCAAATAGTTTTAAAAAGTGAGATATAGTAAATATAACATAACATATAATGATAAAATTAGAAAAAGAGGTTACTTACAGGTCCAGCGAATATCTCCCTAATTCTGTCTCTAGGGTGTTTTCCTTTCTTACTTCTGACCATCAGTATAATTTTTTTCAATTCACCGCAAGATCTAAGCAGTTTTTCAATAAGTACTTTTCCCATGAATCCAGTACCGCCAGTGATAAATATCGTTTTATCTTTGTAAAAATCGGCTATTCGGTCGGGATATTCTTCCAGATTTTCCGTCATTTTTTTATTCTAAATAAAAGAAAAACATTGTAAATTAATGTCCCTGTTTGTTAATTTATTAAAGCATATTTGTTATTATTAAAAAAACACATCTTAGCTGAATTAGGAGAGTTTAACAGTGATACGAATATGGCTTATTTTTATCCATTTTTAATTTTATCAATTTGATCAAACGTATTTTTTTTGTATGTATCGATTAATTCGCGATGGTTTGACTACTTTGGATGAAATTTTCAGGAAATATTCAAGGAGTATAATAAAAAATGTAAAAAATGGGGGAATTTTTAACCTTGAGACTCATAACTTGGCTTAAATAGACCTAAAAAGGTCAAAATAAAAATTTTTATAAAAAAAATAAAATCGGCTTAATAAACGGCACTAAAAAGAAATAAAATATATTTTGTGCCACAATGAAAATTTAACTGTATAAGATAGGTGTCAAAAGAATCAAGAGCGTAACTATTAATGTGGCATATGTGTACACACTCAAATTATAAATGTGCAATAAAATATTATTTTTTACTTTTTAAAGTTTTTTCTGTAAGTCGGTACTATTTATTTTTTAATTTTTTTTTGCATTCCCTCGTGAGCGGGAAGTCCTGTAAATTATGAAAAATAAATAATAGTAATGATAATAACCATAATAATAATAAGAACCCCTCAAATTACCGACCTATTACGTGCCTTCCATATAAGATCATCACAGCGACAATTACAAGGAGAATAAAACAACAACTAGCACAAAAAATATTCTAATGAAAGAGCAAAAAGGGTGCAGGAAAAACAACCAAGAATGCAAGGAGCAGCTAATTATAGACAGCGTCATCATGGAACAAACTAGGAAAAATTATAGAAACGTTCACACTGGTTAAAAAGATTATAAAAAAGCCTTTGATGTGGATACCCCACAGTTGGTTAACCAGAGTGCTAGAATTATACAAAGTCAATAAAACCCTCAGACAATTTTTTACGCAGCAAGTCATGAGTACATGGAAAACTAAAATCTACCTACATCAGACTAGGTATATTCTAGGGAGATTCACTCAGCGCTTTGTGGTTCTGCCTCTGTCTCAATCCACTCTAAAACACACTGAATATCACAAACTTCGGATTCCACATTAAACACCAAAAAAATAGCCTACACAAAATAAACCATCTCTTGTACATGGATGACATAAAATTATACGCAAGTACAAAGGCACAGCTAAAGGAACTCCTTAAAATCACAGAAACTTTTAACCTGGACATCAACATGGAATTTGTTATAAGTAAATGCAAGCAACTTCATATCAACAAGGGACAGTGGAAAAACAACCCTACGACGGAAACAATCAACAATGAAACCATAGATAACATGCTCAAAGAAGAAACATACAGATACCTGGGCTTCCATCAAAGCACCAAAATTAACCACACTCATATCAAACCAGAGCTCAAGACGGAATTTAAAACCAGACTTACAAAACTACTAAAAACAAAACTGAACTCCAGAAATCTAACGAAAGCTATTAACATTTTCGCCATACCTATTCTTACGTATTCGTTTGGTATCATTAAATGGTCACACGGAGACATAGAAAACATTTAGATTCTCATACGCTCTGAATTCACTAAACACGGGAAGTTACATCCCAACGCATGCAAAGAAAGACTCACCATCGAAAGAAAAGAAAGAGGGAGGAGAATTATAGATAACATAAACAAACACATAATATAACAATAAACAAACTTACCTCCACAAGGTAATAATGAAGGTTGACAAGAATTATTTATCGCTCAACCTATCTCAAACGAGCCACACAGCAGACGCATACAGCCACATCCAATCACGGCTAGGAAAGATGAACACCTGGTCTAAAAAAACACTTCACGGAAGACACAGATACCACATAAAGCAAGACACATACATACATAGACGTGGTTACAAGAACGGCAGCTGTTCCTCGAACCAGAAGGCGTCCTGCTTGCCATCCAGAACAAACTCATAGCAACCAGAAACTACCAAAAATACATCATCAAGGACACAACCATTGAAGGCAACAGGTGCAGCAGTTGTCACCAGCAGAGAGAAATGATCGATCACAAAATGAGTGGATGTAGAATAATGTCTGGAACTGAATACACCATGAGATAGAACTCAGCAGCGAAGGACGTTCATCAAGCATTAGTCACAACATACAAACTAACGGAGAACACAGACCCTTACTACCATTAGACACCAACATCCATACTTGAAAACGAAGACTACAAGCTCTACTGGGACGTTGACATCAGACAGACACGATATCACCTTTCAATCCAAAAAAGAAAAGATCACTTATTTAATTCGCATGGCTATCCCCATCCAAGCGAAATACAGTGAGATAAGATCACCAAATACACCGACTTGGCAATGGAAATAAAAAGGCTGCGGAAACAGGAAAGAGTCATCATTGTTCGTCATATCAGTAACAGGCTTCACCCCAACATCGTTTTCACCGCATTTGGCTCAATTAGGACTTAATACAGACATTCACAAGAATATCCAGAAATCATTCATTTTGAAAACGTGTAGCATTGTTAGATCATTTCTTAATACACAATAGTTGTTTTTTTTCCTATTCTTTTTTTTTGTTTTTTTGTACTGACTTGGTATAATCCTGTCAGTATAAAATCCAACCACAGGAATACTGTGAGACCAAAAAAAAGTAATAATAATAAATCAGTTATAAAAAAATTGAAACAAATTATAGTTTAGAGGATTTGTATAAAGTTATTACCAAATAATTATATGCATATATAGACGGTTTATTTTTTCCTAAAATAGCATTTTTTAGGAGATTTAATGTGCAATAAGTTGTGTATGACAGATGCGCATTGTAAATACCCATATAAACTTGTACCTTTTCTAAAAAGAAGAGCAAATTTTATAGAAATATGGATCACTTTTCAATCACAAAAGTTAACAAAGCTTCAGAATTACTATCAAAAAAATAATATAAAAATAATTTATATAGACAGTTTGCTACTGCCACGTTGTTAAAAAAAATCAAAATTTAAAACTTTAACTTATTTATGAAGTCAAAACATGCAAGTAGTTACAAAAGGAAACGGACCGAACGTGAACGTTTATCACCTATTAAAAAAATATTTACTTGTTTTTAATTTAACTTATTAAACTTAAGAAAATAAAATAAGTTATTATCTAATTATCTTGGAACGTTTTTAGGATTTTCAAGTTTATGTAAACATTTCATGTATATATTTTTGACGATAAATAATAGAGACTATTTAATCTTTATGTTTTTAAACACAATTCTACTTATGGCTTTTTCATTCTTAATGGCTTTAATATTTTGAAAACTATTTTACTAACCGATATGCTGCATAAAATATGTTTAGAACCTGATGAGAATCAAAATTTTATAAAAAGGAAATAGTTCATTTGATTTAAAAAAACTAAATGTTTTTCAAAAATATTTCCAAGAAATATAAATAAAATCGTTAAAATGGTTTTACCCGGATCTTCCCTTGTTAAGAATTCCTTCATTTATTAGGGAAACTCAGGCATATAGTTATTTAATAAGATGTACAGAATATATTCAAATTGTTTATCTTTCAATCCGTTATTACATGAAGAATTTAAAACAAGGTTCTGGGTAAAGCCAATTTACTGATTTTTTATGTTGTTTTGCTTTTTTTAAAAACAACCAAATCAAAGCTAAAAAAACACAATAGTGGAAAGCAAAGTTTATTGTCGTCTTTAAAAATATTAAATACCGGCTACTTATGACTGCCAAAATTAATCAGTATTATTGACACTTAGTGCAAATATAAAACGAGTGTTTTTATTATGCATGAGTTTCGAAATCGTTAAATAAATTGAGGTCTGTAGTAGGTGTTAACAAAGTGTAACAAATAAGACATATACAGGTATTAGTATATAGAATAAAGAATAATATTTACTGAGTAACAGCATTTAATAAATATAAATATAGGCTAGGACAATAATACATATAATAGGCTTTTTCTTTCATAATTGCCAATAAAGAAATTAACTTTGCGAATTGTTTAAGTATATATAATAATAATTAATAATCTTATGTTACAAAAGTACATCCAAAATATAATTGGGGAAAATATATTGTGTAAAGTGCCGAAAATTGATTTTTCCTCTATATTAAAATGGGATAAACATGTTCTATAAGATCTTTATCCGGTAAAAAAGCGTTGAATAGTTTCCGAAAAAATGGCGAGAAACTCTGAAAATTAGCTTTTTTTAAATGTTAAAAACTTACGCTGTTGGTAACATATAGATCTAAACCTTTGTACAATAGTTTACGTGATGTTAAATATGTGTGCTGGATTTGCCCCTGGTGATTTTATTTTTTTATCCCGGGTGGCATTATTTAAATAACATGCTTTCAGTGTGAACATTTTGCAAAATAAAACTTTAAAAATGGCGTCAAAGACATATTATTTTATTTATAATTTCAACGGTTAATAACTTTTCAACGTAAAATCTATAACGTTTCCGAATTGATATTCAAGTAGTTAATATTTTTCCGCGTAATTAAAAAAAAGTTATTGCGATACATTTATTACGATTTTTTTTTGTTTTTAATTTAATATCGCTCTAATTATTAACGTTAAGAACAGAAACTGCGTAAATATACCACTAAATAGTTATATTTTGAGTGCAAAAAGTTTTTATAGCGTATGATTTTTTTTAAAACTAGACAAGTGCTTTAATATTGTAGAAGTGCTACATAAAATCCTTACCACACCCAAAATAATGAGGTAATCTAGAGTAGAGACAAATATTTTTTATAAGAAAGAGTTTTCTCACAATTATATAAATAAGACTTCTTGTCATTTATCGTGTGTTTAGTCCTGATTTAATACTAGCTCTAACGCCAGTTTGGTGTAAAGTTGTTACAAATTCAGATATAAGAAATTAACACTTTTTAACACATTCCTTTTGTTGGTGTGTTGCTCATTTCTTTCAGGCTCATTAAAACTTTAAAAATACTTACTTTATATACATTTTTAATATTTTAATGATAATCTTAGACATAAAGAACTTTCCTGTACCAAGTTTTTAGCTTCAACAAATCTTTAATCTACTTTTTAACAACTACTTATATAGAAATATAGTCCATAAAGGGTGGAACACTATGCAAATTACTTTAATCGCTTACGTCCATTTACATCGAACTTTATTTTCTTTATGCGTATATTGGTTATTTATTAGATACTTTTCTGGAATATAGGATATGAACGGTTATATTTACTTCCAACCTTATCACCCATTTTCGTTTCACAAATATGTACTACCTTTTTAATAGTCGATTTTGTTGGTTAGTTTTTACGTTAAACGTTTACGGGTGTTCCATTGTGTTCCTAACGTTAGGAATAAATCCCCGTCTACGGATTTTAGATAAAAGCGTCGTAACCGGCGTCTGAAGTTTTTTCCTAACATGAAACCTCACTTAAGATTTTTAATATCACCTTGAAAAAGTCATACTTTAAAGTATAAATTTGAAAAACTGCAAACAAAGTTATAAAACAGTTTTCAGTTTTGATTTTTGTATCACTGCGTATCAAATATTTTATAAAACAAAAATATGCCAAATAAGAAAATTAAACAATTTAGAACAATTAAAACTAATTTATAGCATACAAAAAAGTTCTGGAACTCATATTAAAATGATCCTCACAACAGTAGAAACAAGTTTTGTTATTTGAAAAATCTCTTTAATGACTTCAAACCACGATTTTTTTATCACCTCCCCTAAGAATGAAGACAATATTTTTTTCTGGCGAGTTTGCTGATGTATTTTTGCAATATTCTACAAAACAACTCTAAATTCTCGTGTCCACCTCGTTTCCATCGTTTTATGGATAAATTTAAAAATAAATTGAAGGAAAACATGGATGAATTCAAATTGAGGTTAATAGTTGAGGTAGCGACATAATTTCGAATTTTGAGAAAATGTCGTTTTTCGTTTTCTTCGTCTGCAAAGCTAACCAAATTTTCAATGTGCAGCGAAAGACATCAACAGGCGATGAGAATAGAAGCGTACAAAATTAAAGCTGTGTATCACTATTTAGTATGGATTCGGATATGCACTTTCTATACTAAAGAATTGTATTTATTGTATTATATAAAAAATTATTAATCATTGAGTTTTATTGCTAAAAACATTTAAAAAGTTTATATAAACGTAGTTTCAAAAGCGCTTTTTTCTAAATAAGGGAAAACTTTTGCGACATTGCATCGAATTTTTGATGCATCACAGGGTCGGCTGTTTCCGGCACAAACTGTTGTAAACAAATATAAACCTGCACAAAATTTAATTAAAACATATTACATTTTATATGTTTCAGGAAAATAAATTAAAAAGATAAAGCTGGTTTAAAAATAATTACTTCCCGATATAAATATAGAATTATTTTTAAGGAAACTTCGGTTAAGATTACCAAGGGCGATTTGGTTGATATTTGATTGGATAAAATTTGATATTAAAAAAAGAGGTTACATGGAAGCCCTTGTAAAAGTTCTAAAATTTTTGTAATGACATAAGTGATTTAGTGGATAATATGTATAATGTATACATTTTGATATCATTTTCTACCGATCTCCTAAAATATTTGCCTCAGTATTTGTGAAAAGAAAGGAGGAATAGTGGAAATATTTTATAGGTTTTGAGGCTGAATAACTTGAGAACGAAAATCTGACATCAGCTTGGTAAACCGCGTACCAGAAACTACTAGTGTGACAAAAAACGCCCAAATTAGCTGTAGGCTTTCCCGAAACTTTATTTGAACTTTTATTTTTAGTGTCGTTTTACATGGGGCGCACGGTTAGTGTTACTACTGACCGTTAAGCCATAAGTGATAGAACCGCAGGTTTAAATGAACTGTTTCACATAGCGCGCATATGATCAACTCCTACGGTTAGCTACGTGCAACCTACGTCGAGCCATGGGCAGCGTCCTTAAGGGCAACATGTATAGATGAGCTATTTCACATGTGCGCTAGTGATTTCAATCAATTTTGGGGCATATTTTATAAAATTAGTATAATAAAATATTATTAAAGCTACGTTCCAAAAAGGTAGAATCATATATTTTGACCCGAATTCGCATATGCGCATTGTCTGCTTTTCGTTTCAGAGAAATACAATTATCTTTATTAAAACTCACTGACTGAAGAAAAAAGTTTCTATAATAATTTTATTGGCTCAGGGCAAGAACAAATTTATAGGGGGATATGGGGATATTTCTTCTCCCCACCCAATATTTTATCCTGTTGGCAAATCACCTTATTTATAAATTGTATACACGAGTTACTGTGTAAATTTATTAATATTAAAGCTTCAAGTGCAAGGATCATCAGGTGGTGAGAGCGTTAAATTTACTTATATCCACTATATATTCAGATTATACAGTAAAATTTTAGGCGTTTTATTTCGTAAAAAAACTTTCCTCCGGAATATGCTATTATACTACGTTTGGCTAACATATCTTAACTCTGAAGCTGCCTTATTAGGGTAATTTGGAAAAATCCTGTCAAATCTATGCCTATGGTTGACTTAAAACTAGCTAATAGCTTCGTAATGTAATCTTAAAATATGTTACGTTTTAAAACTTCAATACCCTGCTATTCCGATAACGAAATGTTTCTGGCGAGGTGCAATATGGTGTACAACTCCCTCTTAAATACTGTTAAGTACTTATTCAATCTTTTAAATACGGTTTATTTTCTTTAAATATATTTTTCACGCCTTTCAATACAGATAAATTCATTTAATTGATTTCAATATATTTTTGGTTCCCTTAAATATCTTTGAACATTCATTTTTGTCTCATCGGGACTAGATGTAGAAGGCACTTGTTTTTTCTAGGAGATCAAAGTGTACCCTATACTCGGAAAAATACTGTTTGGCATAGACAGGGAAGTTGTTTTCTTTGCAAGGTATACCATTAAAGTAATAGATTATAAAATAAATATACATTTTAATATGCCATGTTGCCATTTATATCAAACGTTGATACCATAAAAAGAACTAATGTTTATAACAATTTTTTTTAAGAAAAAAAAGTCAACTTATTTAGAAAATCCCATGCACACATTTCCATACGTATAATAAAATAAAATAAATATCTATTAATCCAAAACGAAAATTTTTTGTGTCACAAACACATAAGAGTATAAGGAAGTATGTTGTAAACTATACTAAAAAATGTTATGTATATTAATTGCTCATCTCATCAACTACAAAAACAAATATACAAAAAAAATCTACAATTTTTTTTAATATTCTTTAAAAAAATTATTATAAATAATAATACAAATAATGTAGATGTAGAGTAAACATAGGGTAATCTTTATGTACATTATGTTTTAACTGGTTATAAGTGGAAAATGGAAACTTCAACGTAAAATGGAAGATGTTTAAGTGGACATTTTTAAATGGCAGCAAAATTTTACAATACCTTTTCAACTAAATCAGATTTTAGGGCTTTCAAAAATATTTACCTTAAAATCTATCTATCAGTCGTTTCAAAAATAATAATATAAAAATATATTTTTTGTGTTTTTTTTTAAATAAAATTTTCAAATTTGGCATGTGAAAAAGGCCTAAAATGTATTTTAGGCTTTTACAATATGTCTTCAATTGAATGATATTTTAAGACGATTGATTTGTTAATCATTTTCTCAAATAATTATTTATGAGTCGATATCTGAATTTTTCCAAATTCCACCCTTAAGGGAGTGGAGAGGAGACCTTCTTTTTGCTATGTAAATGTTCGATACAAAAAAAATATTTTTTAAAATCCACCCCCTCCGAAGCCAAAATGGGTTAAAACTTGTTTATACTTTTTTAATATACCTGCAGCTAAATGAGAATTTAGAACGATTATTTCGTTAATAGTTTTCAAAAATAAGTTTATTTTACAGTGGCTTTCAAACACAATTATCTAAAATCAATTTCTAAAATTTACGAAATACCCCTCCACCTGGTACAAATAATATTTAAATTCGATATGACTGTTAAAAACTTTTCTGTAATTACTGAAAAACTTATTTCAGGATGGTTTAAAATTTTATTTATTAATTTTAAAATTAATACTTTTAATTCTTTTTAATACCCTTTCCAATATGTTTAATCCTATTTAATATTTTTACATGGTGTACAAGATTTTGGAATCTGCGCACACTTCGGTTTCTCTACATATGCTTAATAAATTTATTACTCCTATAGTTCCCTTTGGAATTATATAATGCAATATCGGTATGCAATTAAGTACGTATAAGTTAAAACTTGTTATATACACGTCTCATGTCATATCGCCAGAAAGGTCTAACTTTTGGACTTTTGCGTAAGATAATTTGAATCATATAACCAATTATATCATCAATTAATCATTACTAAAATTTTAGTAATTAATAAAATAACCGTACGCGTTATGTTACGTTCATTCATCTCTTGGAACAACGCAGCCATTAAATATATGACACCTGCACGTGTAAGGAAAAAATTGATGTCAAGGACATTTCGTACATGGAATTGAGAATAAATAATTCTTCCCTGAATTGTCAACATACTTTTATAATTAAAAAACACTGTATTTTTCGTTAATGAAAAAAAATATAATACACAGTTTTTTAGTTTAGTTAAACAGAGTTATGATTTTTATCAACTGATTTTTTTAAAATTTACATCGTGATTTAAATCAGGCTACTGTGTAAATAAGCGATTAAAGAAAAACAACTTTTACTTTAAAATGTACTTTGTTAATACCTAATTAATGCTAAAATTGAAAAAAAAACTTAAATAATTTATTCTGAACCGAAACGCATTATTTATAATAATACGTATAAGAAAAACTAATGCTAATTAATAATAAAGTAGTAGCGGGTAGAGGACAAGAAAAACCACTCCTGGGTTTTTAACGGGTCAACGTTTCGACGTTTATTTGACTTCTTTTTCAAAGAACCATTATCGTGTTATTTTAAACATTTATAGTGAAAAGATATTTTTTTTAATAAAACATAAAAACTTAATTAAATAAAAAAACAATAGGTCACAATTATATACAAGAAGGTATACAAATTGAAATATAAAAAAATAAAAAAAGGCAAACTTTACGTAGCAAGGTATTAAAATTACAAGGCGTTCATTAGGTTAGATTTTCCCTCGTATTTTCCTTACATTTTATTTATCTAAACTTATTAAAATAGGAAGTTGTTGTAAAATTAAAACATATTTTCTATAAAACAGCCAATATGCAGACAAGGTAGATTATAGCACGTAACAGTAGTACAAAACTGTTTAAAACTTTTGCATCAATATATTGGTAGGATTTTAAGATAATATACCTGTGGAAAAATTTTAAAGGGTGTTGTATTGTTGTAACTGAGGTGCTAAAATTTACTTTATGTATTTTTATTGTGTGTTATATTAAAAAGATGTTGTAAATTGACAACAATTTCCTAGTTTAATAACTAATTACGTATTTCGTTCTATTTGTCGTTGTTGTTTTTTTGTAAGTATTTTTTTATATTTTTATACTTCGCCACTCCAACTGTAAAAGTTGTAGGGTTTATTACTTCTTTTAATTTCTTCGGTGTGGTTAAAGGTAAATGTATCAAATCTGGATGTTCATTTAAAAAATGCATGTTGAGTTTGTTACATTCTCTGTATATAAGTAATTATTTTAGATAAACTACGTAACAAACTCTTTAACTTTTACAGTTGGTGCGGCGAATTATAAAAAAAAAATGTGCAAATATATAAAAAAAACACTCACAAAATACAACAACGACAAACAGAACGTAATACTTTAAAGTGTTATTTGAACATGCTAACTTTTAACTGATTTTTGATATATACTTTAGAAGTTGCATTTTTTACCAACATTATCATATGCCCCAACTTTTGCAATACGTTGGAGAAGACCATCTTTAATATATTGGAATGAAGCTTTCTTTACCTGAGCATTATTGTTCAGTGGATTTTCAGTAATCTTCCGCTTTACTACATCAGATTCGATAGTATAATACAAGTAAAATCTGCTATGCCTTCTTTGGCCTGTTATCACTTCGTTGTCTTTTACAGATGGTTTCTGTCCCGATTATGGATACTTAATTTGCCACTTTTGAGCACAAATTTTTATTTTACAACGTTCATCTTTCGTGGTCTACCCACAGGTTTAAATAAATTTTGTCTACATTCGAAATTAGTTTATTTTTTTGTACACCTTGTTTTGCTGTGGTATTTCTTATGCAATTCTATGTAATCACAATTTCAATAAAAATATTACGTAGAGTAAAAAAAGGTTTTGAGTTATAGTAGTTCGTAATTACGTAGTTCTAATATCATAAATGTAGTGGCGGCTCAGCATATAAAAAATTGATGAAGTGAGAGACGATGGAGGTTCATCGAAATGAACGACATGTTTTAAAAAACGATTGTCATCAGTGCACAAGTAATACTATAGTAGAAAAATAACGAATACTGGTACCCATTTTTGACTCTATGATACAACAAATTGAAAACTCAGTTGCGCGCATTTTGTGCATGTGCACATTTTGAGCTTGTGCATCGCTGGGATCATGCTTGTTCTATTCTAGAATGCCATTTTTTATACTAAAAGTACCCTGTAAAGCTACTCTACAACATAGTGAAACCTTCGTTCAAATCCGTTGAGGATTTATAGAGAAAAAGGCGAACATACACTCATATATAGTTCCATATACACGTCCTTCCAACGAAAGCCACAATTTAACAATTTAATCCAATGAGTCGTGTCACTAGACAACGGATTGGATTTTTTTATTCATTTTTTTTTTGCATTTGCACTGCATTTGGATAATGTCGTGTGAGATTAAGATACTGGACAAATTCAGCTTTAGTGCTTTTAAAGTTTTTTAAGGCATTGAATGCTTGCTATTGCTAAGCTTCACAGGTATAGATTCTTTATTTATTTAGAGACCTAACTCTAAAGTCTATTCGACCTTATTTGTAGGAAAGGTAGCAAAGTTTGTTATCTGGTTTCGCGATATTTGCTTCGAGGCCAGTTATCTTAGGCGTCCCAGAGGGCTCAATATTGTGGCCACTTCTTTTATCATTATTATGCAAACAAGCCCACTTTTTTTTCGGCAGAAAACGAGTAATGACTGTTAAAGAGGTGTTTAATTTAGGCATTATTGAGATGGCGAAATTGCTGGAAGTATCGAACGATGATCAGTTGAAGTTTGTAGAACATGTAAGCCATCTAATTCAAGAATCTTTTATATCTCTCAGATTGCTTTATTTAATCAGGCATATTAATCATTAGTGCTATCTCAGTTTAAGTACTGGAACTTTTTTTATGGCTGAGGTTGGTATATGGATTAAGGAAATATAGTCACATGACTCCCCAATTTAAAGAGCTTCAGTGGCTCTGATGGATAAGAGACGAGAACTTAATCGCAGTTTTTGTACATAAAAAAACTTATCTCAAGAATATTAATTCACGATAGAACCACTCGTTGTCGAAATCTGCTGTCCATCCCGAGACACTCACTAGGCCATTCACCTAAATAATAAGCTACCCGACGAGCTTAATATTCCTTTTTTTAAAATACGATATAAAAACGTTTTGCCTCGCAGCAGAGTGTGTGGTATTCGTCCTCTTCAAAAAAATTAAATAAAATAAAAAGAATTAATTAAATCAATTTAATATAATCTGTGTTTTTTTTTCGCCTTTTTTTTTTGGTTAATAAAAGATGTATATAATAGTTTTAAATAAATCGTTTTAAAATTCTAATTTATCTATGTAAACATCATTTCCTTGAACCGGTTGTAGTAAAATGTTTTACATTAAGAATGTCAAATCTGAATTGCATGAAAAACATTTTAATTTAATTTTCTACATAAAAAAGACTAGAATGCAGTTAAAATATTCGATCAACTTATAAAATGTATACTTACGATTTGAAAAAGTTCTGACTTGGGACACTGAATCAAAAAGCTCGCAGTATACGTGAAATACAACTATTAAACCGCGCGTATTGCAAAGACCCGTCGTCAAAGTGAGGCAAAGCGGGCGCGCTTTGAACTAAATAAAAGCTAAAGAACAACGTGTAGAAATACGACGCGGTGCGTACGTCACGATAAAACAAGTTGCGGTTTAACCTATGATACCCGCAAGACGCTGTAAGCGAATTCGGCGTTTAGTGCTGGCAGAAAAGATATTTACTTTCATTTTTACGATACTTATTTATTGAGGTGGGGAAATACACACAGACGAAGGCCTTCCACGATTGCGATATGCTCTATGAGGAAATTGAATTTCGCTTTGCATGATGCGTTGTTAAAATTCGTTTTAGATGCGTTTTTTGTCGAATACTGGTAAAATTCAAATATAATTTTACAAATACTTTTTAAAATTTTGTTTTGTAGATTTCTTTATGGTTCTTTGTTGTTGTAAGGTATTTGGGTATTTTGAATTTTTCGTGTTAACTTACCCCTCTTCCGAGAAAAAAAGCATTTGGTGATCAATTACTATTTTCTTAAGAAGCCACTTTACTTTTCTAGAATTCCCTAAAATGTACCAGCGTACAAATTTTATTTTTCTTGATAATGCCAGCTTGTTCTTAAGGCCGGGGATAACAGTTATGCATGTCTCTGTATATATATACTCAAAAAAAATATTCGGCAAATTTCCTTTACTCGGAACTTCCCTCGTTATGGATATTTCCTTTTATTACGAATAGTGAAGTGTGACCCAATTTAGCTCAATACATAGTAATTTACTAACATATATATATATATATATATATATATATATATATATATATATATATATATATATATATATCTATATATATATATATATATATATATATATATATATATATATATATATATATATATATATATATATATATATATATATATATATATATATATATATATATATATATATATATATATATATATATATATACTGTCTTTTTTCTTGGGCTCCATTTTGTTCCATCATATTGGCTTCCTACCAATATTTTACCAGTTTTTACATTAACACACTCCGTCACTTTTTTAAGTCATGTTGAATTTGTACCAGTTTATTCTTATGTCACCTTTAATTTTTAAGTCAGTTCAATAAGATTTTTTAAATCGATTTAAGAAAAATATTTAACAGCCATTTTGTTTGGCCTTCTTGAATTTGTTTCACAAATTTACCAGTTTATTTCTATATAACACTTAATGCTTGAACAAAATTTGAAATTAGTCTAATAAGTAGTTTTTCAAGCTGATTTGTTATCTTATGTTTTGTTATCTTATATTCATACCAAAATGTTACAATTCATGCTTATGGTAAAAATTGACTTTTGTGCAAAATTTGTGGTAAATTGAATAATTAGTTTTTTTAGTAATAATTTTTTTAATGTTACACTAGGCCGCCATCTTTTTCCGGCATTTTGTATTTTTACCAAAATATTACAAGGTCATCTACTTAATTTTTGACCAAAATTTGAAGTGAATCTGATAAGTAGTTTTTAAGTTAAGCCACAAGCTAACAGATAGACAAACCGACATACGGACGGACGGAATTGATAAAACACATTTTTTTGCATCTAGGGATGCCAAAACTTGATATGTAAAATCTTAAATAGTGATTTTTTCTCGACTACAAACATTTTGTTTGGCCTCCATTTTATTGTGCCATGTTAAATTAGCACCGCAGTTTTACTAGTTCATCTCTATAACACAATTAGTTATGGCAAACAATTTGAAATCAGTCCATTAAGTATTGTATTTTGTTCCATGAATTTGTACATAATAATTGATTTTTATGCAAAATTGAGATAAACTGCTTAAGTAACTTGTAAGTAATATTTTTTTGACATTTTGTTTTGCCATATTGGATTTTTACCAAAATGTTACCAGGTCATTCCCATATGACCCTTAATTTTTGACCGTAATTTGAAGTCAATCCGGTAAACAGTTTTTTAAAACCGTCACTTTGTACCGTCATGTTGAATTCGTATCAGTTAATCCCTGTAATACATTTAATTTTACTGCAAAATTTGAAGCCAATTGAATAAAAAGATTTTTTTACGTTGGTTTTTCAGATATTTTATTTGGCGGCCATTTTCTTTAGCTATTTTGAATTGGTACCACAATTTTACCAGTTATCTTTATAAGTTTTAAGAAAGTAGTTTTTTAGGCTGATTTTTTAAATAATTTATTAGGCCGCCATTTTTTTTTGCTGTCCTGGATTTGTGCCAAAATATTACAAATTGATTCCTATGTAACAATTGATTTTCGTGCAAAATTTAAAGTAAATTGGATAATTTCTTTTTTAGTAATGAATTTTTCAACATTTCACTAAGTCGCCATTTTGTTCCGCAGTATTGGATTTTTACCAAAATATTACCAGGTCATCCCCACACAACCCTTTTCAACTAAAATTTGAAGACAATCAAGCAAGTAGTTTTTAGCTACGCCGCGAACTGACGGACAGACCGACAGACCAACCGAATTGAAAAAACATATTTTTTTTGGCATCTAGGGGTGCTAAAATGTAAATATATGTAAAACCTGCAATTTGTTTCACGATTATAAACATTTCATTTTTGCCGCCATCTTGAATTCGTTCCATAATTTTACCAGTTCATGCCTATACTACAATTCATTCTTTCACAAAATTTGAAATCGATTTATTAGTTAGTTTTTTCAGGTTGAATTTTTAAATATTTTATTAAGCTGCCATATTGTTTTGCCATTTTAGATTCGTACTAAAATTTTACCAGTTAATTTCTATATAATATTTGATTTTTGCTCAAAATTTGAGATAAATTGGACAAGTATTTTTTTAATAATATTTTTTTTAACATTTCACTAGGCCGCCATTTTGTTTCGCCATTAGATTTTTACGAAAATATTTAAAATATTTTTTGACGAAAATTTGAATTCAATCAGGTAAGTAGTTTTTTAGCTATGCCGCGAACAGACAGAACGACATACCGACAGACAGACAGACGGACGGAATTGAGAAAATATGTCTTTAGATGTTAGAGTTGAGCAAATGGATGAGCGTGTATCGTTTAGAGGTTGTAGTGTGAATGTTTGAGGAGGAATTATGAGAGATAACTTTTTTTTTGTACACGAAACTACGATTGGTGAGAATTATTTAAAAAGATACGTGCAAAGGTTGCAGAAAACTTTGGGAAAAGTTGTGTTTTTGTTGAAGACAACGAGCACACTCACAAGGCGCGTATTGTCAAGGAGTTCTTTAAGAAAAACAATATTGACGGAATGAAATGGGCTGCCAGGTCTCTAGATCTGAATTAAATTGAGCATGTATGGAGTAGAATGAAATAGTTGTTGAGGCCGCAAGACAATGAGATCGTGAATGTGGAAGATTTAGTGAATGTCAATAGGGATTTATGAAAAGCTATTCTTCTGGAATTAATTTTACGTCTAAACGCGCCTAGTTGACTAGAATATTTAATAGTTAATGAGGAGTGGGCCAAACCACTATAATTCTTTTGTGTTTTGTTTATTGATATTTTAATGTTCTGGTTTAGTAAAGTTCTTCTTCTTCTTTATTTAAACCTAAATGGTGGTACAGAATACAATGGTCCAGCGAAACTCATTCGTTAGAGATAAACACCCTGTATATTTCAGTAATGTTATTTCGATAAATAGTTTAGATGTTTTGAGACGTCATAGGTAATAAAATAACAAGAGCGATTTTTCAATTAGACGGAAAATTGTATGTTTTTAGTCTTTTAAGAAAGATGATTGCTAAGAAATTCCGAAACTGTCCCGGGACTAATGTTCCTTAAACAAGAGAACTATAAACAGCATGCTTTATTACGATTAAATTATACACAGTGTTCCAAGTGAAGTTTAGTGTTCGGCAAAACTGTGTAGAAAAATGGAGGATTTGCTTTCAATGGCTGTCCGCAATTTTTGGGGATATCCTGTATAATGCAAACATCTTTAATTCGAGCCTATACTTGTAGTCATGTGGTAACCGAAAAGAACAATTAACTCGAATAGCCAACAAAAAAAAACAGTCGTGTTTAAAAAAAAATCTTATCTCTGGAAAAAAGGAAATTTCAAAAATCGATGAAACGACTCTTTTGCATTTCTGTCCCAGTCGTAAAAATCGAATAAAGAATCAAACAGTTCTTTTCTAGGTAAAATGGGATCATCAAACTTTTTAGGTAATTTTACACTTTTTGTCCATCATCTGACACTATACATTAAACTGATATCTCAATTGTTCTCAACAGTTAACAAGTCATTCCAAAAAGTTAAACTTCATCAAAATACGCAACTTTTCAGGATAGACAACTTTGAAAATGTGGTAAAAACCAAGTGTGGACGCTTAGAGTGTTGACCAGTTTATATGGGTTATTAGGAAAGAACATTTTCCTCTATTCATTAAGCACTCTTTTTGAAATGATTTAACTTTTTAGTGATTTTAGTTTCCTTAAAGCAGACAAATTTGTGCTTAAAGAGAACTTGAAAAAAAACATTACAATTCTGAATTTCTAATTGTCAATTTTACTTCATGGGCGTACTAACTTTATCAAATTAAAATACTTATATCTTTATTATTTCTGCAAAGAGTGGTTTCGGAGCTCGAGTTTTTCAATTTTGTACAATTAACCATAGGCGAAGTAATCTTGTTTATTTTGTTGAACTGAATTTTGTAAAAGCAGAAATTATTTTTTTATATTAATACATATACAGGGTGTAAATTAATTAATGAATTTTCAACACTTTGTTATGTAATAATTTACCCTATAAAAATAAGAAAAAGATTTGATCTAAACAGGGGCGTGCGTATGCTTTGTTTTCGAAATACAGGGTGTAAAAATGATAATATTTTTTAGATTTTTTCATACACCTCGTTCATTTGAGATTTTTAAATAAAATTTGGTACACGGTTTACTATGACTAATATCAGAAAGTGACTAAATAAGTTTTAGAAAAATCTCCAAGGTGTTATTTCTTCCTGGATTGCAACACCTTTAACCTTACCGAATAATACAAACGTAACTGGCAAATTTCTCACTCTGCTCTGTAACTTTCTGGCTACTTATATTCTTTCGACATCTTGCATTGTTTAGAAATATTATAACAAAATTCCCATTCCAGGGGCGTATTTAGAAGTGGCTTGTAGGAGGTTTAAAGGGGTTGCAACCTTAAAAAAATCCTCTAAACTGATTAGGAATGACAACAACCAGATTACACTTGACTGGTATATAAAACCAACAAGTTCTGGTAGATATCTTAATTTCCATTACAATCGCCCTAAAAACTTCAAAATCAACTTTGTATTGCCTCTAAAAACACGCCTGGAAAGAATCTCTCACTCCAGTATATTACATAAAAACTTTAAAAAAATTTATGAAATTATAAGTAAACATCAAAAAAACTAAGATACAACAGATGTTCCAAAAGAGAAAAATGAGGGAATAACAACAGACATCAGTGCATTTAACTCTCAAAATCGTTGTTTTTTTTAATTCCAGTTATATGTAGACCATAATCTAACAGGTATGATTTCAAAAAACTCTTTTCACCTATTATCTCAATTTTATTGAGAGTTTCTATGGTAGTATGTTTAAGTACTTACTTATATAACTAACACGATATCCACATAAATCAAATTTTCAATATTACAATAAGAAGGTAATATCTTTCTTGACAGCTGCCAAAATAGTTTTCTAAAAGAAATTATGTCATTAAAAGTTATATGGAACTGTGAAAACCATATCTAAAATTTTTAAACAGTTCAAAAATTATGGGGAAAACGTTTTTTTTTGACACCAGCCAAAATATTTTTTTAAATAAATTATGCCACTAAAATTACATGAAACTGTAGAAACCATATTTAGCATTTTTAAGTAGTTTACAAGTTACAGGAAAGAAACAGTTGTTATTGATAGATGTCAAAATATTTTTTTTAATTACATCATAAAAGGTTAGATGGCACTGTGAAAACTGTATTTAAAAATCTAAATCAGTTCAAAAACATTTTTTTGGCCTCTGTCAAAATATCAAAAATCACTAAAAGTGACAAAAAACTGTGAGGAAGTATATTTAAAAATTTTAAAAGTCACAACAGAAAAAGTTTTTTTTGACAGTTGCCAAAATATTAAAAACAAAAAAAAATACGCTACTAGAGGTTACATAAATTTGTGAAAACTTTACTTTTTTTACTTACTTTACTTTACTAAAAATTTTAAGCAGTTCAAAAATTACGGTAAAAAAAAATTTTTTTTGGCAGCTGTTAATTTTTTTTTAATAGATTAACCTTCTAAAAATTATATGAAATATCCTATCTATTACCGAAAACCTCAAATCGATACTTTTAAACCTTCAAAAGTTTCAGTAAAGAAAAAAAATAAAAATTCACAGCTTCAAAAACAATCGGTATCTTATACCGAAATGTTTCAGTAGGAAAAAAATTACAGCTCTCATTTCAAATTTTAGAAGATTAGATTTTTTAAATTACATTTCCAGTTCCAGTAGAAAAAAAAAATAAAAACGCAGCTGCGGAAACAAAATTTCGCCTGTTTCTTATCCAAAACTTCTTAATCGATGCCTTAAACCGTTAAATGTTTCACTAGGAAGAAATTTACTGCACCAGAATTTTTAAAAGTTCTGTTCTTTGTACAGTCTGTCCAAAACTAAATCCGTTGGACGTGATCGAGGTCCCAGGTTACTAATATTCGTACCATTCAAACAAAAATATAATTACTAAGTCAAACCTATTCGTTTATCGCTCCTATCAAATTCGCTACTGTTATCTCTTTTTAGCCGTACACATATTGCATTGCTGCCAGTTGGTTTTTCGTTTGATTATTCAATTATTGGTTAGCATTCACTTTTTCCTTTTTCTGTTTTCCCGTTCTTTTCACGTATTAATAGTTTTTATTAGTTTTGTATTTCTTTAAGTTTTGTTGTTTAACGTGTTGTTTTAAGAACAAACATAGAGAAAAATGCCGAAGCAGTGGAATAGTCGGTGCAAGGAGCATGCATTTTGGAACCTGAAAATATTGGACCTTTGTTGCCTGTAACTGTCGTTAGAGAAGTAAGTTTTAATCAATTGGTTCTTATCTAAACTTTATAGTTGTTTTTCTGTGTTTCCACAGCTCTAAATTTGAACATTTCGACCGTCAGTACTATATCTCAAGCAGCCTACATTCCTCCAAAAATATTTTAATTAAAAGACAGGTGTTTAAACTTTCGTTTAATTGTGAACGAAACTGCTCTAAACAGCAGGCATGCAGATTTGTATGCTCTTTGTTATTGCATTGATATTGATTTTTATTGATCTATAACCATAACCTCAATGGTTTGTTTAAAAAAATCAGATTTTCATTACAACTTTGTAACAAGGCCAATTTGCCGGTTGGTCACGTGCAACGGATTTAGTTTTAGACAGACTATATATCTATATAGAAATGATAAACAAATTTATTTTTTTTGCAATTGAATAAAATTACATATCTCAACATGTTTGTTTGAATCGTTTATTTAGCTCAAAAAACTAATTACATTTTATGCAAATTATATAGAATCACAAACAAAACCCACAAAATAAACTCAAAGATAAAAACAAGTCACAGCAGTCACTGTTTCGATAAATAATGTAATGAATATTATTTAAGCAAAAATTAAAAATTGTGTCATCTACCCTGAAGTTTTTATAGACACGTAGCAGTTTTACAAATGCTTTCATCCTGTCGGAACTCATCTCATGCACCGATCGTAAGAAAGAAACATTTGTAATGAAAAGAACTGATTTCAAAATTTTAAAATTTATCGGTTTCGTTTGACATATAATCTGTTTCTAGGTTTCAAAGGTATTCGGAGCTTTAAAGTTCATAACAACTATATTTTTCCTAGAGTCGGGATGATATATTTTACAATCCACTACGAAGCGGGTAGATCCCTCTAAATCCAGGACTGAATATCACTCCAGAGCAAACAGCCAAGTAAAAAAAAATAACTTTTATGGTTTTCCTGTAATTGAAGGCTTAGCTGAAATGACAGATGAAAATAATTTTCACCTCATTATTGTCACTTTTTCTCCTCTACAAATTGGCGACGTTAGTTTTTCATCGAACGTTTAGGATTCGTATTATTTAAAGAATTACGAAAAAGCGCCATTTAGTGACCACATAGAATCATTACGGTACAGTTTATAGCTCTATGTGAAGAAACCACGTTCAATGTAATCGGTTCATCCGAAACAGAGATATAAACGATTGAAAGAAAAAAAGTTTGACCTTCCCCCACCAATTTATTATTAAAAATAGAAAATAATGATAAATAGAAAAAAAGTTGCATCATTTTCTGAGTAATACAATGATTATATTTTTGCCAAACCTTAATCAGAAAAAGTCATGAGAAAATCGGCATTTCCATTTTTGATTAACTTGAAAATAATTTCTAGGGATTTCTCTTGGCCGATTTACGTATAAATAATTTTTCCCCATTATTGTATGATGAACGGTTACTGAGTTATGGAACACCCGGTACAATTTGTAGAAACTTTTCTATTTGACTTTTTTAAATGTGTAAAAATATGAACGTTGATAGTTATATGACTTCCTTTTAAATTTTAAAAAGGTTAAATCAAAATTACCTTCTAGCGATTAATCGACACTTTTTGTACAAGATTCAAATTAAAGTTATTTTCGTCATGAAATTTTTAGCACTCGATTACACTAATGATTCAAACAATTTATTGTGTAATAAATGACAATTTATTGTGTAGTAGAAGACAGACATTTTTGACTTGTTATACAACAATGATAATTGCATATGCAGAACAGTTAATAATTCGCTTGTTTCCTGGTCAAGCAGAATCAGATAGTTCTGACTGTTCCGGGTCCAATCCTCCATTATAGGAAATCAGGTCCAAATCCGCACATGCAAAATTATTTGAACATCAATATTGTTAATGCTCACAAATAAGCTAAAACAAAAGTTCATAGCAAACTTGGAACTACTGAATAAGAGTCTTATGTCAGTAAAACCTACATCGACGGAGAGTGAACGAGTTTTTTCGATAGCCGAAAATTTCGCCACTAAGAGATGTAAGCTTTCTGACGAGGCTCTAATTGTATTAACATTTTAAAAAGTTTATTTTTCAAAATAAATGTTTTTTATTTGAAGTGTGTTTGGAGCAAATAAAATATTACCTTTGGTTTATTTAAAAGCTATTTTAATGCATTTGTTACGCTTATGCATATATTATTTTGTGATGTGAGGTATTTTCTAACAATAAACCTATCGTTTGTTGAAAACTTTCTTTTTGTAGGTATGTGGAAGGTATTCTTCAAAGGTTTAGTTATGGTGACGTATAATAATCTTTACTACAGATGTACAATTTTCTAATTTTTTTAATCATATTGAAATAAACATATTTCTCAGGATCCCGAACATGCCGGGAATACGGAAAACCAGGGAAATCAGAAATCCTATATCGGACCTATGTTTATAGAAACCTTTCCTACTTTATTTTTTATAGTTTAGCGTATATTTTTTAAAACACCACGTATGTTAAGGTATTTCAATTAGTAAACAAAATATTACCTTAAATATTGGTAACATTTTTTTGCGAATTAGTTATATTCCTAAAAGTAAGTTATTATAAATGTGTAATTCTAGATAGCATACTATAATGGAATATTTTATATCGAAGTGTCAACCTACCTAAAACGTTTTTTCCTTGTTTGCCTGTTCTGTGAATATTACTGACGACAATTTTTGTTTACAAATAAATGTCATTTTGTTATGATATATTAAAGAATTAAACCCTATTTACGTGGTTTAGATGCATTTATTTATAAATTAATTTCAGGTTTACAAAAAAACGTTTTTAAACAACAACAAAAACTGTAGGAGTTGTGATGCAACAATTAGAACTCGTCGTTCCAGTGGCGTAGGTAAACCCCGGCCCCGGCCCGCAAATGTGCAATGGAGTCTGGGGGATTTGTATTTACGCCATGCGTCATTTTAGGTATTACTGAATTAGAATAAATTAAGAAGTTTTTAATCAATATTTTCCTGCAGATTTTTACATATAAGTTAAATGTGTATAAAATTAAAATATTTGGCAGAATCAAAATTTTCAAAAATATAAAGTTTATATTACTTACAAAAAAAATAATAGTCTGACCGTAATTTTGTTGACACTCCGTTGGTTAAAAATCACATGAATAAAAACATTTTTTCTGCTTTTGTTGCTCCTTGTTTTTCTGTCATAGATAAAATAGGACAAAATTATTGTATTCTGTCATCCACTAATTCTATTTTCAACAGGTTCGAGATGAAGGACCTTTATCTCGTTTAATAGGATTATATACAAATGCATTTAACAGGTAAATTCCTATGCGACGATATTGCAAGCAAAGAAGCTTCATTGGAACGGGTTTTCCTTTGACGTACTAGGATGAAGAGAAGTCCATTTAAGAAGGTAAATGTACCTAATAATCGTAAAAGTAACTTTTAGCAATCGAATATATCTTTTTATGTCATGGTTATTCTTTGACCCTATGTTATTATAAGTGAAATTATATACTGTGTCCAGTGATAGAATTTTTGAAATAAAGCTCCCATAGTTAACTCACGTTTTGGTAACTTATCTCAAATTTTTGTCTCTGTGCTACAAAATTGCATAACTTTTTATAGACTTTACTTGTTTACGGGAATAACATCTTATTATTTGCTGTTCATTTTGTTTTTTGAATTTAATGATAAAAAGTTGCCTTATTATTAGATTAGCCACTAAAGGAGTTTATATGTCACCTACAACACTACTTTATACATAACGAGCTTTCCCTAACAATAACATGTTTCTAAGATGAATTTGTTTGATCAAAATACAAGAGTTCTAACCACACTACACCACAACTTGTTACGTTCTGTAACGTAACAAGTTGTGGTGTAGTGTGGTTAGAACTCTTGTATTTTGATCTATCTTCCACCACAGGTTCCAGTGTAAGGACTTAACATGAATTTGTTTGTTATAGAGCTTATTTAATATCACATCTGAATTAATAAAATTAGAGTGATATATATTGATTCATCTCAAAAAATTGAGTAGATATTGCAATGAACGATAAACAACGACTTGGTCCGGGCAGGCCGGCACTTCTCTGTCAATTTGCTGGAAACTGCGTTATCAAATATTTTTGGTGAGAAAATTAACATTAATAATTTTATGATTAAATAAAGCATATTATATATTTTTCAACATGTGAGTGATGATTGATAAGATATAAGTTGATAATCCTGCTTATGTATAGCCATTCACTTTCCGATTACAATTTTCCATTATCGTAGGTCTATCCAATTTTGCGATTTCGGTGATCCAAGTTGTTTTAGATCTTTCTTGCTTCAGGCCCGTATATTTCACTAGTTGTTTTAGAGGTGATGAGTCAGTCTTTACATGTGTCCATAATACGAGAGCTGCTCTTGTTGTATTTGGTTTTTGATAATATACAGGATTATTCAAATGAAAGTTCTCACAAGTTTTATTTTAATGAGAGAAGAAAATCAGGGTTGGAAAAAACCGGGCTCTATATAAAAATCCAGCACAGTGTTTTTTTTGTTTCATCAGTGGTTTTTACGAACCTACCATTCAGGATTTTAGAGTAGCTATTCAAAAGTGGAAAGTACCCATAATTGTAATTTAATAACCAATCTAGAAATTTAAAGGGAATGAATATTAACTACCACAATAGCTGACTATTACAAACTTATTTGTTAACATTATTTTAAATGCAAAATGCAGGTACACTTAACACTTTAAAATTACGTGGCAAAGAGTTATAAACACAAGCAGCCAAATACAAGAAGCAGGATTTTAAAATTGTGTCTTTTGAGAAAATTTCTGTGTGTTATGGGGTTAGGATTATAAAATACTCTCCAGATAGTGAAAGTCCACAGATATGTAAGTTCAAGCTATAGTGAATGGTAAGCGGTATTGTTTGAAATTTATAATCATATTTTTGATACGTCCTTTTAAGCATTTTTAGCATTCATGAAGACTATTTATGTCATATTATTTTATTTTGTAATGGTTTTTTTGATAATGTTGCCCTAGTTATATTTGATCTTGTATGTTTATTGTTTATGTATATGGTATTATATTATCATTTTCAAAATGCTCTTTAAAATTTAATTTCTTGTTTAAAATTCAAATATATTTGTTAGTCTATTTACCAAGTTTTAATTATAACTAAATTACCATTAAGAGAAACTTTTTTGTCAAAGGTAGGAAACAGTTGATTTCATTTTAACATTAAATTTTGGCTAATGCAATTTAATTTCTTTGACTAAGGTTTTTTTCTTGTTGGTTTACATTACCATTACCATTCGATCCGTTAATATTTCTCACTATTAGTCAGAAAAATAATATAAATTGCTGGGGTATATTTTCTGAAAAAAGACACGAAATTAACTTTTTACATTCAATGGGGTATAAAAGATGTTAATGTAAATTCACATCAAGGATTTTTGCAAACGACAATGTCCGGCCTTAACTTATACTGTTGGTTCATGACTTTCGTTGGGAAAAATATGGTTAATATATTTTTAATTCACGTTACACCAATGTCACAACAAGGATGCCACGATCCCAGTCTGAAACAGGTCCTGCAATGTCTCAGGCGCACTGATCCATTGTAGTTAAATGACAATTGAGGTTTTACTTCTTTTTTAGCTTATCAGGCCGTCATAGTCAAGCCAGTAGGGCAAAGGCGCAAAATGGGATCACAGAAACAACTACTCCGCTGACTAATACCACGATCAGCCTTGAACAACACTGTTGATTCTTGACTTTCGTTCACAGAAATAACGTTAATCTTTTTTTGATTTACGTTGCACCAACATCACAACAGGAATGCCTTGATTCCTGTCTGGAACATGTCCTGCAATGCCGCGGGCGCCCTGATCCATTTCAGTCAAACGACGATCGCGATATCGCCCTTTTTAGTGCTCACCAGGCCACCACAAAATGAAATCACAGAAATAACCACTTCGCTGGCTTATACCACGACCAGCTCGCTGTAAAAAGAGCGAAATCGCTATCTATAGTTTTTTCGGCTTATTTTTAATTAAAAGTAAAACAAAAGTATTGAAGGTGTCGTCTTTTTAATATCAAGTAGTTTAAACCAAGTCGTATTGGGGTATAATACCATCAATGAAAGAATGATGAGCATCAAGATAAACTGTAGCTCATGTCTGTTAAACATATTCCTAAATTATGCTCCAACTACTTCGGCACCAGATGACAAAGTAGAAGATCTATATCGCATGTTAGAAAGCCACATAAACAAAATATTAAAAAAGAAACCACTATGATAATAGCGACTTTAACAACAAAGTGGGAGAAACAACAAATAATGAGCAGCACATCCTCTCAAAAGTCGGCAAGTACGGTCTAGAAACACGGAATATAAGAGGTGAACGGCAAATCCAGTTTTGCATCGACAACAAATTTACCATAAGTAGCACGATTTCGAAACGACATAAACGCAGATTGTACACCTGGCGTTCGCTTGATGGTAGCTACAAGAACCCGATCGATTATATTTTAATTAACAAGACTTTACCCTCTACCGATTGTGGCAGCGTCCATAAACTGCTTACAAATAAAATTAAAAGTCTGTACTAAACGTAAGCCACGCAGACATATTCCACGCCAGCTACAGGACTACCCGGGTATACGTGATGCTTTCTTAACGCAACTGCAACTCATAAATACTAATCAAACTAACCCTAATCGAAAAATTGAGGAGACCTGGACCATACTAAAAACGGCCTTACTAAATACTAACTAATAAACTAATACTACCCTCGACACCTAGAAAGAAACAACAGTGGATATCGGATGAAACTCTTGATCTCTGCATCGCCAGACAAAAGATGAAAAGGCCTTGATGATCCAAACAAATATGATGAATACAGGTCTTTATGCGGTCAAATACAAAGACACTGTGCAAATTACTACTCTGACATCTGCAATGAAATTGAAACTCACTCAAACAACAACCAGCCTAGTGACCTCTTTCAAAAATCAAAATAATCACACGCTTTTAAACCTAAATCCTACGCAATCAACAATCAGGATGGAGATTTAATAACGGATATGGAGCAAGTCTTTGAAGCATGGATACACTACTGCGAAGAACTGTATGAAGTTAACAGAAACGATCTCTCTATAATAAACAATAAAAATGAACCAGATATTTTACTAAGCAAAGTTAAAAAAGCTCTCCGAAAACTCAATTATTAAAAGGCTATTGAGTTCGATAACACACCTGCCGAGGAGTGGAAACATTTACAGGGTAAATGCCTACCGACCAACTACAATTCCTCTTCACAAAAAAGTGAACACTAAAAATTGCGACAACTACCTACTTGTTGCACTCATTTCTCATGAAAGTAAGATCAAGCTTCACATAATTAAGACTGCAATATATAACCTCCCATCAAATTGCCCCAGATCAAGTTGGTTTTGTTAAGAACAGACGTACAAGAGAAGAAATACTGAATGTCCACATTCTTATTGAGAAGGCCAGAGAGCATTACATACTCCTTTACCTCTGCTTTGTGGATTACACGAAAGCGTTGGATAACATAAGGTGGAATAAGATATAAAAAAAACTATATTTAAACTGTCAGGCAGTCTAAAAAAATGATAACTGCTTCTCAAAAACAGCCAATATAGGAAAAGGGGTCAGACAAGGTTGTATACTATCGCCCCTACTTTTTAATTTATATCAGGGACACCTAATGAGGGTAGTGCTAGAGGATTGGGAAGGAGGTTTCAGTGTTGGCAGTGTTTAGATATCGAACTTCAGATATGCGGATGACACACTTCTAGTAGCAGGCAGCAAAGAGGAATTAGAACAACTTTTGTCCAAACTTGAAAATGCAAGTCTTGAATATGGGCTCCAAATAAATCAGAACAAAACTAAAATCCTAATATGCGACCGAGAACACGAGTCTGAACCGACACCCCCAACAATCGCAGGCTGCGAGGTCGTCGATCACATTATATACTTGGGATTTGTAGTAATGGTAGTTGCAAGCCTGAAATCCGACGTCGTATCCAACTTGAACGAACAGCCCTGAGCCAGATGACCAAAATATGGAAAGATCGAAATACATCTACCCGTTCTAAAAAATCTCTAGTCAGGACAATGGTGTTCTCGGTCTTTTGGTACGCATTTGAAACATGGACCATAAAGATGGCCGATAGACGCCGAATTGATGCGCTTGAAATGTGATGCTGGCGCAGAATGCTGAGGATAACGTGTTCAAGGAATACCTGATGGAAAAGACGCCGAGGACGATACTAGATGGACACCATACGTAAACTGACTGGACAAAGTTTAGAAGCAGGAACCCGACAAGCCGAGAATCGACACATATAAAGGCACACTATCGTCAACGTATTTTCATCACATGAAATCACTTAACGTCGTATGCGACGTTGGACTATGATGATGATGAATGCAAATGGATAATTAGTTTTTTAGTAATAATTTTCAATTATTCACAATACTTGATTTTTTATTCACAATTTGAGAAATTGAATTGAATAAGCAGTTTTTTAGTAATAATTTTTATTAACATTTCACTAGGCCGCCATTTTATTTTGTAATATTGGATTATTACCAAAATGTCAGGTCATGCCCATAGGACTCTTAATTTTTGGCAAAAACCGTGAAACATAAATATCTGAAAATAATCTCAGAGGGTGGTTTTTTCACGATTAAAATACTTCCCTTTTATGAGGAAGTAAAAATAACAATAACATAAAAGCAATATTAAGAAAATATGTGAGAGGGACAAAGGAATCTACCATTAAATACCATTCAGTGGCGGTTTGTTAATAAGAGCATCAGAGTTGCAGCGCTGGTCACAACATTCAAAAAATAATAATTGTCATAGTTTCGTTCACTCCGACACAGCGCCTACGCGATACTACAAACACTACATGATATATTACCAGGCGTTGTTGCACTGCCAAGTGACGTTTTCGGCCCGGCCCATCGAATAGCAACTCGAAGCAAATACATGTGGTGTGCGTTGTGAACTAAGGAACTTGAAGCGATCAATAAACGACAAGATTTAAGATATCAAATAAAAATTTATCGGCACACATACATGTCTATTTGATTGTTATTAGGAATCAAGAAGTGCATAATATAATGGAGCAGGTAAAGACGATGGAGGTTTTTGAGACATAAAGAAGAAGGCTTAACGAAGAAAATTGGAGAGCGTCAGCACTTAAAATTTGCGATGTCATACTTAATGTTTCAAATGATCGTTTTCCATACTGAACCAGATAAATGAAGCAAATTTATTTATGTGTAAAACATTTGATGAGTACAACAAATCGTTTCCTCATGACTGGTTTAATTCAATTAAGTCTTACCGAATGGTGGAAAAGCACAGATAAAGGCGGAACTCAGTGTTTTGTGTTTCAGTAACGAATGCAGAAATTATTCATCTTGTGCAGTACTACTCAATTAACAAACACAAAGCTGATGACGACTATAGAAGTGTAGAGAAATGTTTCTATTCTGAAACGTATAAAGATATTTCTAAGGAGTACCATGTGGTCAAAACCGGCTTAGTGGCTCTATTAAACAGAAACTTATCCGGTCTATTCCTGATTTAAATAAAAGAGTAATTGACAAGTTTGCTGCTATAGAAAAATAAGCGCACTGATTTCGTTTTTAAAGGAAATGAAGAAAAATCGTTTACCATGGATTTTATTATGTGGAGTGCAGACAATCAGGAACTGTGTTTTTTTTAAATTTTATGTTGACTTTAAATATTGCTAGTATATTGATATGCCCACAGATGAGTTATTCAAATTAGTTAAATTATATATTATATTTTATTTTCAACATAAACTGCAGCCTGCAGCACTTTCTAAGGTTACGCGCCGCCATTGAAACAAATACAAGAAGAGAAAGAATTCTAGGTGATGGGAGAAGGAGAAGGGAAAGATATGAATGAAGGGACCTAGTGAGTTTATTATACTCCCAGGAGAATCCAAGATGCTCAGTTCCTTCCAACATATGGAAATTGAAAAAAAATGTTGACTTATGGAACATTTTAAAAACCGTTAGAGCATTTTAAGTATAGACCACAAAAGCTTAATTCTGGTAAGAAAAATCGATATTTACTTTTGTCATACATATTAACGAAACAATGGGGCAAAAGTTATTTTTTTCTATCGCTTGGACAGACAAATCAAATTTCTCAACTGCGGGAATATTTAATAGACGAAATGTTCATGTTTGGCCAGGTAAAAATTATTTTTCTATCAAAGATATTACACAACTAAATTATAAATCATTTTTTCGGGGAGCATTGGCTGGAGACCGCTGTCTTAATTGTTTAGAGCATAAAATCTTAGACATTCTAAATGAATTGCCTCTTGAAACAACATAGACATGTTATATTGCACAGGACGGAGCATATTCCTATAATATATGTGAGGTTGGCAATTCCTTAAACCATCAATATAACGCCTGGATTGGTAAACATGGAGAATTACATTGGCCTGTAGATAGCCCAGACCTTACAAGTTTAGAAAACATTTTTTGGGATCATTTAAACAAAATGTACAGATACAGAAATTATAATGAAAATATTGAAAAAAAGCAAAGAAAGCTGAGAAATGAAATAATATACATGAACGAAATGATGCTGAAATCAGCAGTCTAAAATGCTTCAGCGGCAGAGAAGAACGTATGAAAGTACGAAGAATTACGTGGCAAGCATGTTGAAAATTTCTTTTAGTATTAATTTCGCAGCGTCAATATTTTCTCGGTTTCATTTGTTATTCGTTATAACCACTTGCTCTTACTTTTAGGTATTAGTAACTATGTAATGGAAATGAAATTCTGTTTAATTGAATAACTTATTTGAATAAAAATGCATTATCATTAAATAATTATTTTTAATCTTGACATTATCAACGTTACATTTTCAACCCTATTATTTATATCATAAATTTTGAATGGGATCTTTATGTTAAAAGTTAGAAAAATATTTTGAATACAAAGATTTTAAGACTGTATTTAAGCTGCCAGAATTTGCAAAAAATGAACATATAGCCAGTGGAAAATAAAAAAATGAGTGCCGCGGCTTTGTTATTTTAAATAGAACGACCTCAGAGATGCTTTTTTAAGTGATTATCTTCTTGCTAATTATAAATATGGTTTGATACTATTATCATTATATTCAATAAAATTATCAAAAACACATATATGTAGAGTCTTTATAGATAAAGGTATCAAACCTGGTATATTTACAATCGTCAAGACGGGACCCAGTTAATTAAACTATATTATATAGACTGTTTTTTTAACACGTCTGGCGTCCCCTTTGTTCTAACAAAAACGACTAGCATTATTCTTCTTCATAGTTTTTTTTACAATTTAAACATACCCCCCCGCATCGTTGTTCTATCGCCCAGCTGCCAGACAATGGTTTCCGTCACATTCAGGGTACACAACTTCTGTTACTACTAGTTTCATCCATTTATAAATAATGACGTAAATAAATGTTCACTTGCTTCTAGACTATGGTTTGAGATTCTAATGTTTGAATAATTGAATTTGGTGATGTATCCCTGTTTTGAACCTTTGCGTTTTGGTACCGAATCATAAAACTTTCCCGTTTTGCACACATCTCAATCAGTTAACGCAACTCCGCCTACAAACCGACTCGTTTTGTGCACATACAGTGTCCGCACAACCTGTTTCTTTCATGGCTTTATTGACGAACCTGGTGTTAACCCGGTTCGGATCCACCTAACGAAACAGTCTGTTAATTGAGTAATATTCTTACATATTTTGTACTAGGGCGTAACCGTCATATTTCTATTATATTGGTTTCATTATTAAACAATTTTAAGGAGTACCTAAATGCAAGAGCATCTGTATGTAATATGTACTGTCTCTTCCTAGGAACATTATAGCTTTAACTATAGCTTTATTGGCGAATCTGGTGCTAGCCCGGGTGGATTTACCTAGCGGTACAGAAATTTGATTCAGTGTTAGTCTTTTATTAGGATACCTGAATAGTTTAGCGCCGAAAGTATATATACAGGGTGCCCCAAAATCAGTGGCATATTAGAAGTATCTGGAATGCCAATGAATAGATACTTTGAAAATTTGGTTGATCATAAACTCTCTTTTTAAAATAATTTAAATTGTGCGGTGATGCCGCTTCTACCTTAAATAGGTGGTAACATGCGTTTTCTAAGTGGAATGCCATACATATTATTGCATTTTTGAATTGACCTGAATATTCTAAAGGCTTTTTGTATTATGTTTCCTATATCTATATTCAAAAGTTTTCGAGGAAATGGCGCTTGAAAATTGACATTTTTGACACATTGAAGAACTCCGATACGATATAATTTGCAACAAAATAGATTTCACTTTCCTATCCCAGTTTTTAATTATCTATTTCCTGACACCATTTTCTAGTTTGACAGGAGTTGTCAAAATTTGACATTTCCTGTCATAGCAGAAGTTGGTACCAGAAGATAGATAACCAAAAACCAAGATAGGAAAGTGCAAGCCATTTCGTTGCAACTTAATGCGTTTGGGAGTTGCAGAGCATCAAAAAGTCAAAAATGTCAATTTTCAAGCGCCATTTTGTCGAAAACAGTTGAATTTAGGTATAGGAAACATAATACAAAAAGTGTTTAGAATGTTCAGAAC
Organism: Kuschelorhynchus macadamiae; assembly: GCA_030620095.1. NCBI lineage: Eukaryota > Metazoa > Arthropoda > Insecta > Coleoptera > Curculionidae > Kuschelorhynchus > Kuschelorhynchus macadamiae. The sequence continues at coordinate 312,955 of JAUTXW010004383.1, forward strand.
AATATAAAAATGCAATAATATGCATAGCATTCCGTTTAGAAAACGGATGTTCTCACCGATTTAAGGTAGAAGCGGCAACACCGCACAATTTAAATAATTTAAAAAAAGAGTTTATGTTCATCTATGGTTAGAGCCAAATTTTCAAAGTAATCCATTCATTGGCTTTCCAGATACTTTTAATAGGCCACTGAGTTTGGGGCACCCTGTATATATATATAGATATATATATATACAGTTATCTCTCTGCCTTTCTTAGTCGTTCAGGTAGAGAAAAGCATTTGGGGCTGAAACTTCGCGCAATACTTTGAAGTGTTGTGAAGGTGTTCTCAAAAAAATATAGTTTTATTGAGAAAATGCAAAGATTTTTATAAAAATAAAAAGTTTTTTTGTTGTATTGGTCTAAGCAGACGATTCATGTATGTACGAAACGGGAAGTTTACAGGTATATTTTTCCGGCGATACCAAACGAAACAGTACGAAAAAGAAACAGTCCTAAATTGGTTCTTTAGTTTGTAACCGCTTGTAAAAGATGCAAATAAAAAATACTTAAACTTTAAAAGTAAACAATGCAAAAAAGCTGATTATTGATAACCCCGTAAGGTGTGGTAACAGTCAGAAAAATTGATTTGTTTAGCAAAATCAAGCAATCTATTAAGCAAATAGTCCTATCCTATAATATTCCTATTAATTGATTAACTTTATAAAAAATAAAAAAGTCAAGTAACTAAATTGACAAATTTTATACCTAAGTGATAATTAACTCAGCTGTAGTTTACACATAATATGTTTGATCTCATTTTCCTTTCAAAATGCTACATCATATTTCTTCTAATGGGTAAACACGTAAGTTTGAAGAAAGTATTACGCAGAAATAATATTTAGCTGCTACTTCTTAGACTTAACTCAAGAAAAGATATAATATTCTCAATAATTACTTCTAATGACATTGAACCACTTTCGGTTTAATGCTCAGGTGAGCGAATGAAATACACTGCTCTTCTGCTGCCAGCTTTAGTAACATATTTATTAGTTTACATATCAAGCCATTATCTAGGCATTTAAAATCGTAAATAAATTTAGGAACCTTAGAAAGTATTTTAATCTCTTATATGGAACAGTGAAACCCGTATTTAAAAATTTTAAGCAATTAAAAAGTTACAAGAAAAAAACATCTTTTTTGACACTTCAAATCTTATTTTCACATAATTACGCCACTAAAAGTTACTTGGAACTGGAAAAACCATATTTAGAAATTTTAAGTAGTTGAGAAAACACAGGAAAAGAAAAAAAGTTTTTTGACAGCTGTCAAAATACTTTTCTTAAATAAATAACGCTACTTAAAGTTATATAGAAGTGTGAAAATCATGTTTAAAAATCTTAAGCAGTTCCAAAGTTACTGGGAAATAACGGTAGTAGTTATAATAGGGGAGCGCCTCCTCCTCCTCCTCTTTCTCTCTCTCATGTCCCTCATTCTTAACTTCCTCCCCTTTTATTTTCATTCGCATTATATTTTTAATTTTTTCTCTTTGTTCTCCCACATTTGATTTTGCATTCTTAAGTCTTATAAATAGGTGCATCAAGATCATTTTAGTATGTTAAGGTACGAGTGACTGTTAAAAGAAAAAAATCTGTTGAATAAATCTATTAATAATAATATTAAAATAAAATGAGTGAATCAGTTGGAGAAAGAAATCGATCCATTCCGCTTCAGACAATTAGCCTCGAAGAAATTATACCAGGAGTTCAAGAAGAAAATATACCATTAGTTCGAGAAGAAAATAATGGGATTGTTTTAAAAAATTTGAACAAAACTGAGAGTGAAGAGAAAAAAGTGTTTTGTGCTATTTGTTTTGAAATAATCGAATATTATGATTCATGTAGACCAAATACATGTTCCCACATTTTTTGTTTAAAATGTATTTTAAGATGGAATGATGAAAATTGTTGTTCTATAATGGTAAACAATTGTCCTGTATGTCGCACTAGATATTACTATTTGGTACAAATCTTCAAAGATGTAATTAGACATCATTTTGTTGTAATTTTAAAAAGAGGATAATATTTTTTTTATAATTTGTGTTTGTGAAAACTCTGGTAACAAATAATTTTGTAAAAAAAAGTAAATGTAAATATATATATAATAATTGACACACATTTTTTCCTTTTCCTATATTGAAACGACAACAATGATCTAACAAGTTTTTTAATACATACTAATTTTCACATTACATAACAAAACAATTGTTATGGGTTTACACAAAAAGTGCCACGCCCTAAAATGGCACCACTTTTGCAAATGGAAGCTTAAATTTTCTTATGGGAATTTACATGTAAAAATGACGGTTTTGATTGTCGGACCGGCATCGGCATAGCCTAATCTACTACTTTTTAATTATACTAATAATATTAATATAATTTGCATCAAGTAAGAGAAAACTCAATTGAATACAGAAACAAACGTTAACAAAATGTTATGCTAATATATGAGTGCTTCTAGTGGCAGTTGACATAATCGACACTTTTTTTTTTTTTCATATGATTAGCTATTTCATTTACAAATACAGTGTCAGATGTTAGAATAAAAAGAAGTATTTTGCATATAGCACTGAAAATATATAATCGCTTATAGTAACATTTGACATTTTTTAAAATTAATATTGTTGACGTATTCTACTTATTATCTTTACAATTTATGTTTAAAATTAATATTTTTGACATTATCTACCCATTACGTTTATAACCTATATTTAAAATTAATATTGTTGAAATAATCTACACATCACCTTTACAAACTATGTTTATTATTAATATTTAACAACATAATCTTCTATCTCTTTTTTTTTCATTTTTATTGCAGTAAAAGCAAGCATGTTCAGGAATTAGTAGAAAAAGATGTATCCTACAAATAGCACAATGTAAATCAGAAGCACTAACAACCTAAGCTCTTTTGTAGTGGCAGCTCACATGATCGGACTCCCCTCTCCGTAAATATCTCATGTGAATTGCACTACAAGGAAGGCAAATAGCAAATGTTCCTAGTCTTCGACTTTCAATTTTAGAGTAGCTTTGTATAACACATACATCTTTTTCTTCAAAATTATTAAATAATTCACTAGCCCTAAACTTGCTTACTTTTACGTCAGCCTCGGTTCCTAAATTTAGCAATTGTCCATCCATGTCCACTCCTTCGTCAATTTCCTGATCATCTTCCTCCATCTCATCTTCTTCCTCCTCAATATAATTAATGTCTATGTTACATAAGAATGATCTTCTAACAAGCCTAGATGATTTGTCCAAAAATGAATGTTTATAAGTGATGGAATCGCCTTCCAAGTTAATAAAAATTTCTTCTCTTTCTTCAATTTGAGCGGCGTTCTCCACATTATTTTCTTCAATTTGGTCAGCGTTTCCAATCATATTTTCTGCCATCGTTAGGAGCTTTAGGTTTAGATAGATATATTTGATAAAAAACAATTTTGGTTATAGGTTATAAATAATATCGACAACTGGTATTCCAGCGAATGATACTGTATGATCAACAAAACGGACTTAGTATATATCCCACGACCAAAACCTGCAATACAAACTGTCTTTTGTCAGAACTGGGGGGGGGGGAATGACATTGACGAACCCCTAACCCCCCTCAAAATTCTTTTTTATGTTTCTCCTTTTTCCTTCTTTCTCCTTTTTCCTTCCTTCTTCTTTTTCTTTCCTTCTATTTTTCTTTTCTTCTTTTGTAAAAATCTAACCTAACCTAATTACCTAACCTAACCTAAAACCTAACATAACCTAACCTAACTTAACTTAACCTGAAGAGGGTAGCCCGAAATTGGGGAGCCGGGATTTGCTCGGAAATTCCCTTTTTGTTTGGGAAAGTGAAAGATTGTCGTTCAACTTTAAGTAGGACACATGTGATTAACTTTTGCATATAAAATCGCCTCAGCGAAGATACGAATGCAATTGATTTCTGCATTCACACTGTGCAGAGCTCGCGAGTTTTCTGGTGTTTACATTGTGTCTATTTGGTAATTTTTTAATTTTTATTTTTATTTCTAACATTTTTATTTGGCAAGATTTAATTCTTATATATATTGGTGACATTTTTATGTACATTTGTGGCATTTTTATTTGTTATTACGATTTTTTTCATAATGGACAAATTTTTGGCATCGAGTAGCAAAATAATTGACAATGACTTTGACTTATACACATGTACTCAAATGCAAAATGTTGCAAACCAACAAAACAATGAAACAGACGTATTTACAACTAGTCAACAACAAACTATTCAGGACTTGAATGAAATTATTTACAATAGCCAAGTTCAGAATAATGCCAACAAACACAACAACGAAAAATATTTATTTACAGCTACTCAACAACAAACTCTTGGCGATCTTAATGACATTATTGACAAAAAACGGACTTAATTACAACAAAAACTAAACAAACTCTTGAAGAACTGAATGACATTGACGAAACTCAAAATTCTAGCTATGAGGATATTGTTTGTTTTCAAAAATCTAATCCAAATTATTTAACATTAAAATCGCCAATTAATTCTCCGAGACCAATTTGCTCTCCCTTTTTGTTTAGTGAAAATTCTGATTCGGAAGAAGAACAAATTGATCAAAATTTAAGTTTGGCTATTTGTCCTATTAATTCACCATATGATATTGTAAATTCTGATTCGCAAGAAAAACAAATTGATCAAAATTTAAGTTCGGCTATATCTTCTATTAATTCACCATATGCTATTGTAAATTCGGATTCGCAAGAAAAACAAATTGAAGCAAATTTAACTTCGGATATTTCTCCTAATAATTCACCAGTTGAACAAAATTCAATTTCGAAACCATCATTTATCATTAAAAAAAAATTTAAAATTAATAAAAAAAAATAAAAAACAAATAGCAAACCTTAAGTGTTGGGTTTCGCTATTCAAAATTTAACTAATTTGATCACAATTAAAAATAAAAATGGTGAATTATTAATTTTGACAAATTATTGACTCATTTGAAGAAATGGATTCATAAAGTCAATTAATTTCTATTGTTTTTTTCAAAATTTGACTATAACTAAATAGAATTGCACAATATTAATTTTATTATTATTATTATTATCCAGAAAACTTCAGAAATGCATAAGTGTGTAACATGTAATAAAGTCTTCACTAGAAAGGATAATTTATTGCGACATATTAAAAAACATGTTAACGGAAATTCCACAAAACTCAACAGTTGGTTGAAAAAACCAAAGCTTGTTAAAGGTAAGAACATTTTATTTTTCATGTTATATTTTGTAAAATATTTTTTTCTTAATTTATAGATTCTACAAATATTGTAAAATATTGTAAAGAATGCAAGAAAAATATAACAAAGTCTATGGGGTGGACATCTTCGATCTAGTGTGCACAAGAACAATTCCAAAATAGGCTTAGAGGAAGGTGTTGAAATTATCAAGTCAGCATTCAGGGAACGAATAATATCTTATAGGATTTCCTCACACCAAAACTTCATAAATGTGAAAGAATATTTTCAACATTTGGAATACAAAATTGCACATCTAATAGATCAAGAACTGCAGAAACATAAATGTATCAAGCTAAGTATGGAACTGTTCGGTTTCTATTTTAACCCCAGCAGCGACAGCTATGATGGCAAATCTTTTAATGCGCCGTTCCAAGTCATTTGCCAGGGATATCAGAAAAAAGAACTGTTAGAGCAAATCTGCACCATTATTGACCAGAAAGCTGACGAATTTGCAGAAAGAGATTCAGGTAAAAAATTTATTTTCGATTTTACAACAGCAACAAAAAAAGTAATTTTTTTAATTTTTACGTTGCAGGATGGTCTTTGATGAATTTACTTCATTTGGAAATTAATGTTAACAAGCACAATCCGCTGAGAGCCTCATCTTTTATCGAACTTCCTCAAGAGATCAAGAGACGTCAAGCTGTGATCAACATTAGGAATGATGACAACTTTTGCTTCGCCTGGGCAGTTGTGTCTGCTCTTCACCAACCAAGCGGATTAGATTTTGAAACTTCATCCTACCCACACTACTCTTCTGTTTTGGATATGTCAGGTATAGAATTTCCAATGTTGCTAAAGAACATTAAGATTTTTGAAGAAAAAAATAACATTTCTATTAATGTATATGGATTAGAAATTATAAATCCTAAAAAGGGGTATGAAGTAATTGGTCCACTTTATTATTCATCGAATAAAAAAAATCAACATGTCAATTTATTGTTAATAAGTGATGATGATGAAAAAACTTTTCATTATTGCTATATTAAAGATTTATCAAAACTAGTTTCTGCACAAATTTCTAAACATCACGGAAAAAAATATATTTGCGATGGTTGTTTACAATATTTCCCTACAGAAGAAAATTTAATACAACACAATAGCTATGATTGTGATCATTTACGAATTAACCTACCTTCTAAAGAATTAATAAAAGATAAGTTTGGAAACTATTCATATGATAATATTTTGAAATTTGTAAATTATCATAAACAAATGAAAGTTCCTTTGGTGGTGTATGCAGGTTTTGAATGCATTTTAAAGCCTTTAAATAATGACAATGTTGATAAAAATCCTAATAATTCATACACCTTAAAACAATATGAACATATTCCACATTCATTTGCCTATTACATTAAATGTTCCTTCGACGATAATTATTCTAAATTTGAAAAATATAGAGGTCAAAATTGTGATACATTATTTATAAATTCTTTAGAAAGAGATGTGTATAACATATACAATAAATATTTAAAGGCTCCTAAAAAAATGATCCCTTTGAACGAACTGGACAAAATTTATCATAACTATGAAAAAGTTTGTCATATTTGTAATAAACCTCTTTTAAATGACAGGGTTGCAGATCATTGTCATATAACCGGTCTTTATAGAGGTCCAGCTCATTCACTCTGCAACATAAATTACAGAATACCTAACTTTATTCCAGTTATATTGCATAATTTGCGTAATTATGATTCTCATCTATCTCTTAAAAAATTATGCTTAAACAAAGAACAACTAACAGTTATCGCACAAAACAAGGAAAAATATATTTCATTTGAAAAGCTTATTCATGTGGATAACTATTTTGATAAAAAGATACAAAAGGCTAAGAAAAAAAATATATCATTAAGGTTTATTGATTCTTTTGAATTTCTATCCCATTCTTTATCAAAACTCTCTGAAAGCTTAAAAGATGAACAATGTAAGGAAATAAAAAAAATGTTCAATGATGAAGAAAGATTTAAACTTATTCGGCAAAAAGGTGTATTTCCTTACAGTTATACTGATGATTATTTAAAATTAGAAGAAACAACTTTAACTCAGAAAGACCAATTTTATAATACTTTAACGGATGAGCACATCAGTGATGCAGAATACCAAAGAGCTGTAAAGGTTTGGCAATTGTTTAAATGTGAATCTCTTGGTCAATACTCCGACGTTTACTTACTCTCTGGATACTTTACTTTTGGCAGATATTTTTGAAAATTTTAGAAGCACTTGTTTATCCACATATAAGCTCGATCCAGCTCATTTTTACACTTTTCCAAGTTTATCCTGGGAGGCGTGTTTGCGTTATACTGGAATAGAGTTAGAATTGTTAACTGATCCAGATATGATACACTTTTTCAAAAAAAGCGTTCGCGGTGGTGTGAGCTCTTGCATTTGTAGAAAATCTGAAGCTAATAACCCATTTCTTTTAAATTTTGATCCTTTAAAGCCAACTAAATACATAATTTATTATGATGCAACAAATTTGTATGATTATGCAATGTCACAGCACATTCCAACGGGAGATTTTGTTTGGTTAACAGATAAAGAAATCAATGATTTAAATATTATGAGGGATATGTTTTAGAAGAAGCCAAATTCTAAATGCATAAAATTAATACCCAATTTAAATGATAAATCAAAATATGTTATTCACTATCAATTATTAAAACAATGTTTGGAACATGGACTCAAGTTAACTAAAGTTCATAGAGTTTTACAGTTTTCTCAATCTGATTGGTTGAAAAAATATATAGACTTGAATTCAAGATTAAGAAATGATTCAAAGAATGAATTTGATCGTAATACTTACAAGTTGGCAAATAATAGTATTTATGGCAAGACTATGGAAAATGTTGATAGGAGAATTGACGTAAGACTTGTTACATAGTGGGAAAAAAATAGAAGAAAAGATGGTGCTGAGAATTTAATTGCAAAACCATATTTCAAGGACTTAACAATATTTTCTGAAAACTTGGTAGCTATTCAAATGCAAAAGATTCAAGTTACTTACAATAAACCAATATATGTAGGCTTCTCAATATTAGATATATCTAAAACTGTCATGTATGATTTCTTTTATAATTTTTTAAAACCTCTTTATCAGGAAAATATTTCACTTTTATACACCGATACCGATTCGTTCATTTTAGAAGTCACAACTCCAAATATTTATTCTGACATGATAAAAAATATTCACAAATTTGACACATCTAATTATGAATTTAATAATATTCATGAAATGCCTATTACAAAGTCAGTTATAGGAAAATTCAAAGATGAATATGCTGGTGAACCCATTACTGCTTTCTTTGGTACTGGAGCAAAAGCATATTGTATTAAAACGGAAAACAGTTTAACAAAAAAAGCAAAAGGTGTTAAAAAAAGTGCAATTAAAAAGCAGTTGGATTTTATTCATTATAAAGATGTTGTTGAAAATCATTCTAAAACCTTTTGTTCAATGTATGTTTTTCGATCTAGACAACATACAATTTTTACAGAGTTAATTAATAAATTGGCTTTGAGTTCCGAAGATGATAAGCGGTATAAAATTCCCTATAGTTTTAATACATTAGCTTGGGGACACCAAGATATTGCTTTGTATCAATGGAATGCAGAACATGAAGATTTAGATATATTTATGTAGATATTATAAGGTATTTAAATTTGTTGTTTTTGAAACCAAAGTTAGTCTTCATAAGTCTTTCACAAAATGTGCTTAGAAACTTTTGACAAAGAAATTGATAACAGTTATTTTAAAACATATGAAAAACGACTTTCCACTTTTAAAAAATGGAAAGGAAAATTGAGACCAGAAGTGTTAGCTGGAGCTGGCTTTTACTATACTTCAATCAATGATATTTGTAAATGTTTTTATTGTGGTATTGAAATTTTTGATTGGTTAAGTTATGATGATCCTATTGTGGAGCATAAGAAATTTGCTAGGAATTGTGATTTAAATAACTGTTTATGGAAAAATAGGAATCGAATAATTGTAACCATTCAAAATAAGTCTTCAAGCTACACATTTTATATAGTATTATTAACATCCTTATTTATGAACTTTTACATATATTTAAATTAAGTATTTTATTGTTATTTTTTTACAACTGCTTTTGCTTTCGTGGTGAAAGTATCTGCTTAATGTTAGTAAATTTGGAATATAATTATTAATTTGTTTTAATGACTATCAGTAGATCTCAATGTATTCTTCTTTATTTTATTTTCCAAAATGTTTTTTATGTTTATCATCCCCCTGGCGTAACACAGTGTGAAATATGTTTTTCTAATAAAACAGACGTCACTCTAAGTAAATATTGTAAATTTATGAAAATTGGATTAATTAATAATAGTACAATTAGTTGGATGGAACGAATAAATGGAGATGAAAATGCAAGTAAATTTTTTGAAATTTTGTATCATTATCCAAATCGATCTATTTTTGATACAAATTGGATAGAAAGGTTAGAGTTTAAAAATAATCAGTTACAAATTTTAACCCCCAATTGTACCAATTATTATGACGGATTCAAAAATTATTACTTTTCCATCATTAGTGTTACATTAAACTTTGCATTATTTTTATACATTACCATTTTAATTATTTATCTTTATTACAAATTTCAAACTGGAAATCTATTTTTTCATTAATCCATTTTAATCGAAACTTTAAAGAAAGTGGGGATGAGAATATTTAAGTACAAGAATAACACAATATGTTTCAGTCTCGTTTAGTCATTATGAACAACGCCGTGGTTCATAAACCTTTGGAAACGCTTCTTAATTCAAAAATTTATTTTTTAAATAATTCTTTGTCAAAATTTGTTCTTGTTGGCATTAGTTTAAATGATTTTTCTCCAAAAATTGTAATTGGTGGAAAAACTGGATTTTCAATCGCACTAACCGAAGAAAATTGGAAAGACATTTGTGTTCATCAAGGAATTATTGTAAACAATTTCTACTTTCCTCAAGTTGATCAAACCAGTGTGAATATAAACAACATTCATCTGCAGGTTCAGAAAATAAATGATACCCCTGTTCTACAAATTACAAAAGGCCCACACTTCATATACTTAGGACAAGAGTCTTTGGACAATTTGTGGCGATTAAAGGAAATTATTGATTATAGATTATCTATACCTAAAAGGCAAGAATTCAATACATATTTCAAAATATTTCAAAATAATATTTCAGCTGATTGTGGCGACTTGTGTACGCAGAAACAGAAAATCCTAACAGTGAAAATGTTTCAACTATGATGGAATTACTTTTTATCCTGAACAAATGGAAAACAAATTGAAGCAAAATGGAACAAAACGAAAATATTACGAAGAAAACAATGAAAATGGATCAAAAAGAAAATATTACGAAGAAAACAATATCTTTTCTGGAAGAGAACAATAAGGTGCATGTGTTAGTGAAGTGGAGCTTTGCTTACAGACAAGCCCGTAGGAGTAACTTTCAGATGTGGTACTTAGATAGACTCCGTTTTGAAAAAAGAATAAATGATTGTAAACTTATTCTAGATTCGATATTATCTGAGGAACATAGAAATAAAATATATTTGACACGTTTTAATAAAAATTGTATTTGATGTTTTACTTAATAAAATTTTAGTTTCCTAAATGTGAATTTTATTTGAAATTAATTAGCACATTAAGACTTTGTAATTTGTATCAGCTAAAGCATAAAATGAGGAACAGAAATAAAACAAATTTAACTAAAATTTAATTTCAATTTAATTAAACAATATTTTTTTTATCAATCCATGTATTATATTTGTTATCAAGTCCTAACCATTTCACATAAACTTTGTTTCCTTTCCTTCTCAAAATCTTCTCAATAAGATACACATCGGTATGCTTTACTTTTAGTAATTCTTGCTCATAAAAACCACCCAGAATGTCCTGATTATCTTCGTCTTGAATTAAATATGTCCAAGGGTTTGTCATCTTAACTTCTTTAATGTGGAATATCTCATTTGACCAATTTGGTGTGTAACCTTTTGAAAATGCCTCTCGATGCTTGCTTATTCGTACGTGATCACCCACTTTAAACTTTGGAGATTTTATATCTAACGTTTTAGCATGAGTAAATGCAGATTTCAAGATTCTATTTTCATTTGTTTTATTTACTTGTTTTGGCTTCATTCCTATTGAAGAATGTTTTGTATTGTTATAATCTTTTACAATATCCGCTAATATATTAAACCATTTGTAATTTCCTTGAATGCTAAATATTTTCCACATATTATTCTTTAAAGTCCTGTTCACTCTTTCTACTATACTCGCTTTCAAATTGGAAAAGGTGCTATAATGGTTAATTCAAAATTGTTGCATCAAATTTTGAAAATTTACATTGAAAAACTCTCTCCCTCTGTCCGTTTGCAAATTTTTTGGTGGAGTTTTTGCACTGATTAATATTTTTTTCATGGCCGCTGTTACGTCTTTTCCAGATTTAGATTTTACCGGTTCGGCCCAAACATACTTAGAAAATACATTTATGGTAATCAAGATATATTTAAATCCCTTATTAAATTTGGCATAGGGTAACATTTCAACCAAATCAGCTTGAAAAAGATCATTTAACCCTTTCACTACCACCCTTCTGCGTTTGTAGTTTTTTCTAGCAGGTTTATGTAATTCATTAACGACTTGTTGTTTAACGGTTGTCATGACAACAAACTTGTTTATTCAATTTTAAGGAAGTTCACTCTCTATGTTTTGTAACAATTCGAAATATAACTTTTATATGTTTTTTCCCATTCATTCAATTTATCAATTTGTATTGTATAACTTTTTTCATTTAAAACTTTACTAATTTTAGTAATCTCCTTTTCTAACGCATTAAAGGATTTTTTTATCTCTCCAGTTAAGAAAGTAGTTGATCTACTATCACTATTTTTGAATTCCTCCTCTGTTTTATTTAATTCTTGTTCTAATTTCTTAATTACACAGGACATTATATTTTCCAAGGAAATATATTGTTGATTTTCTTCCAAAGTGAGTTGGTCAATTGTTCTACTGTTAAGAATGCTATTTTGATTTCTTTTTTTTTCATCATCTAACCTTTTTATAAAAGTTCTTAATTGTTTAATTTTTTCCTTGTGTTTTTCAATTATTACTTCTCTTATATTTGTTTCCATTATTTTATTAATTTTGTTGATATCATCGCTTAATTTTTTGTCTTCCTTTTTAACATGTTCATTTAAAAATTGCAAATCTTTACTTATTTGATTTAGCGTTAGCAACTGTTTATTAACGTTTTCAATTGAGGTATAACATCCTTTAATCTGGTTTTCATACTTTAAAAAATTTTCATCAAAAACCTTAAGCTTTTTAGCAAAGATTTCATTATTTGTTTCATTTTCACTTAATCTCCTTTTTAAATTATTAATGTCACTTATTCTCTCTTGATTTTGTTTTGAAATATGGCGTCCAAATTTATCAACTGTCATGTTGAGCTTTCATTAAACAATAAATATGATTATATTTGATAGCTGCTACTTATAGTATTACTTTATCTTCTCTTAATTCTTCAATAATAGAGATAATCTCGTTACTATGAGCATTATTTCCCGCATCACTTGATGAAATTAATAAACGTAGCCTATCAACAATTTCGTTTACATTATTCCAGTATACATAGTCTGTATTTGATCTGTTTGTTTTCAAAATTAATCCCTTTCCTGTAGATTTGGCTCTAGTTGTTCTAAACGGAGGTTTTCGTTTGTTAAATGCTGTAACTAATCTTGGCAAGGCTTTTGTCTTTGTAATCCCCTTTCTTTGTAAATATGGTCCTATTATTGTAACATATTTGTGTGATGTATTTCCTTGTACTTGTTCATTTGAATCAAAATTCCTACGATATACATTTGTTTTAGCTAGAATGTTCATGTAATTATCTAAATCTTCCTTCTTATAACCTTTCGGTTCTTTTTTGAAAAGCAATTCGTATAAACCTGGCGTGCCTGTGTACGTTATTCCTCCCACTTTAATGTCTTTTCCAATAATTTCTACCGGTATCTGTGTTAAACCAAAAGAAAACTTATCCGTTTCGAGGTCATGAACTATTCCATAATAATGGTCAAATTTATGTTGTGTATCTTTCACACCCTCATCAATATATGATCTGGGTAATTCATGAAAATCTGCTAAGTAATCTTTATATGATGGTGTACCAACATAGGTTTGAATTGTTTTTCTAGTTTGTTCCAATATGTCTGACAAGTTTAAATTTGTTGTTGTGTCACTAGAAGGATCTGAAGTTTCTGCTATAACAGTTGATGACAATGGTTGTACTACAGAAGAGGAAGAAGTGATACTACTGTCATTTAAAAATGTTGGTAGTTCTGTAGGGAGTGACGGAGTTTTTTCTGTTTTCTGAATATTTTTCGTCGGAGTTGATGTTTTATAAAGCTTTGTAGGTGTTTTGAAATCTTCATACTTTGAAACTCTTTCTTCTTTTAAATCGAATGGTTCGGATTTACCAATACTTGAAATTAGCTGTTTAATTGGTTGTGTTATTGGTCTATAAGTTTGTTCTAATTCGGACTGAGAAGTAGAAGTAGCTAATTTCAAGCTTTGATATTTCTGCTTCACGGCTTGTCTCGATGTTATTAATTCTCGAGCTAAACGTTTATCCATGCTGTACAAGTTTTAAATGAAATAAAACTGCAAATTTTTTACTTTTATAAATATATAAAGGAATCGAATTTACTCCTATATCTGCCGTGATTTACTTCACAATCTTTGTCAATTACAAGAAAGCCATATGAATCCATCCAACAGTTAGCACAAATATTTTTAAACTGATCAAATGTCATATCCAATATACAGTGGTCATTATATATATGTTTTAAACTCAAACAGTCCTGTTTAAATAAAATTAATAAGTTTGCATTTTCTCGAATTAGACGTTTAAGGATTGAGGAATATCCTTGAAAAATAAAAAAACAATCGGTGTTTCTATGCCTTCCATGCGTGAAATAGTCCCTAATAATAGATTGATTATGACAAGGAATATCATCAAAAACGATAACGGAATTTGGCTTTATCTCATGAGGTGAAATAATGTTCTCATCGCTATCATATTCAAAGTATCCAATTTCTTTCATAGGCTTTAACAACTTTCTTAAATATTCATATTTTGGTTGATCTAATGACTTTGAATAAACATAGACATTTTCAAACCTAATTCCATTAGGATGCTCGAGCAGTGTAAGCATAACTTTGGTTTTACCGCTACCACTGCAACCAACTATAAGCCCTCTTTTTGAACCACCACCGCAAAATAAGTCACCATGCCTTCACAACTGTTTACTTAAAATTTTTTCGTCATGATTATTTACTGGTAATGAGAATTTTTGTTTTGCAATCCTCATTCTTAATCACACTAGTAAATATTTTTAGCTGTAAAAGTATTTATACCAGAAAAATGTCAATGTGCTTTTAGTATAAAAAGAACTTCAATGACTGTGGGTCGTCATAAGTTGAAAAAAACTATTAAAAAACGTAATAGAAAAGGCTCTGGTTTAGTAAATAAATTAATTAGTAAACTACATTTCGAAGTTCATATACCAGGATATAATTATTGTGGTCCCGGCACCAAATTGGAAAAAAGATTAACTAGAGGTGACGTTGGTATAAATCCATTGGATTCCGCTTGCAAGGAACATGATATATCTTACTCTCAGACTGAAGATTTATCAAAAAGACACATATCTGACCAAATATTAGAAAAAAAAGCCTGGGATAGGGTAAAAGCTAAAGATTCTTCTATTGGTGAAAAAATTGCAGCTTTAAGTGTTGCAGGAATAATGAAGGGTAAAAGAAAGTTCGGTTTGGGATTAAAAAATACAAAAGGGGGTAAACTTAAATTGAGAAAAAAACGTATCATTCGAACACCCAAAAAAATTGGAAGATTTCTACCTCTTTTGTTTCCCATTCTTGGCGCCCTGGGTGCACTAGGTGGAGGCGCGGCAGGAATTGCTAAGGCAGTAAATGATGCTAAAGCAGCTAAACAGCAACTAGAAGAAATACATAGACATAATATTGCAATGGAAAATGCTTCTAAAGAAGGCAAAGGATTATATATTAGACCATATAAAGGAAAGGGACTATTTATTAGACCTTATAAAGGAGGATCCGTCAAAGGAAAGCAATCAGACAAAAAAAAACTCAAAATAAGTTTTCCAAAAAGAGCACTTACGAACAATGATATTATTAAATATGTAAAGCTGTTAAAAATAACTGCCTTTAGAGGTGTTTTTATGCTCGATGAACTTCCAAAAAAAATTAATCTGAAAGAATGTGGTATTGTAAATTTGGATAAAAAACAAAATAAAGGATCTCATTGGACTGCTTATATTAAAAATAACAAAAATGTAATATATTTTGATAGTTATGAAAATTTAAAACCGCCTTTTGAACTTCTCAAATATTTTAATTCGAATGGCAAAGTGGATGTATTTTATACTTATGAAAATAAACAAAAATTTAATTCATATAACTGTGGTCAACTATCCCTAAAATTTTTGCAAAAAAATATATAAACTCATTATTTATTGTAATATCTCATTCATAAATAAACTGCAATGTCTACCACAATTGCCATATCAGGAAACAGTTCTGTTTTGTCTGCTGATTTTAATCCGCCCATATATTTAGAGGATGAAAAACAATATTACCTGGGTTTAGCTGATTTTGAAACGTTTATGACTATCCCCAATATAAAAGAAGTATATAAAAAAAGTAATTGTTATTCCCGACGGAACTTATGACATTACAGATATAGAAACATACATAAGAGAAAGTATAGAAGATTTATTTCCGAATGAAAAACATTTTTTTTCTTTTAAAAGCAAATGTTAATACTCTAAAAACTTTTTTAATGTGTAGTAGAATAATTGATTTTACCAAGGAAGATTCGATAGGAAAAATGTGGGGTTTTAATAGCAGGATACTAGAAGCTATGAAAGAGGAAGAATCAGATAATGTTGCAAAAATAACTAAGGTGAATGCTATTTGTATTGACTGTAATATTTGTGTCGGTTCTTACAATAATGGTAAACCTGTTCATATTATTCACCAGTTTTATCCAACTGTAGCTCCAGGGTATAAAATAGTTGAATCTCCTTTGCCCATTTTGTATTTTCCAGTTAGCGTCAAAGCAATTAACAATATAACAGTTAAAATAGTTGATCATGACGGAGAACTTATCAGTTTTAGAGGAGAAACTATAACAGTAAGGTTACATTTACAAACAAGTGAAATATAAAATGGTTGTTAGATATAATAGAGCCCTTGGGATGAGACTTGCCCCTACCACTATCAACAAAGTAAAAACTTATAAAAAGAAAAAGCCTAAACAACAGTTCAGTATCAAATCCAACACCAACAAGTTAAGACGAGATAATCGTAAATTTCTCACATCCTTGGGTTTCACTGTTTTAAAATAATGAACATATTAAACGTAAACGAAAAGCTTTATGTAGACAATTCCATCGTCAGTTCTGAGCTTTACACATATCAACCATATATTTCTTCAAAATTCGATTACAATGATGAAATAAGGATCCCAATTCAAGAACTCGATGCTTACACTCTACCATCAGATAGTTTACTTTATATGGAAGGAAAATTAACTAATACAGAAGGTAAATATAAGAAAGAATTGCTATTTATTAACAATGGTATAGCCTTTTTGTTCAGAGAAATCCGCTATGAACTAAACGGAATTACTATAGATTCAATAAGAAATGTTGGATTAGCATCAACCTTAAAAAGCTACCTTTCTCAAAATACCAACGAAAGTTTAAAACTGGAAAATGCAGGTTGGTTTCCACATCGGAAAGAAGGTGATACAATTTTAATTGATAATGATGGAAAATTCTCCGTATCCATACCACTAACAATGCTTTTAGGATTTTTTGAATATTACAGAAAAATTATTATGAATATCAAACAGGAATTGGTTCTTCTTAGATCAACTGATGATTTAGATGGTGTTATTTTCAAAGAAGATCCGGCACACCTTGTTACTGCTCCTGACACTCCTCCGATAAAATTTATTGGAAAGTTCCTCACATTCTAGTTGATATGCCACAACAACTTGCTCTATCAAAAATATTAGAATCAAATAAAGATATATTGATAGGATTCAGGAGTTGGGAACTTGTTGAATATTCTTCTCTAACCGAAACAACCCGTCACACATGGCCGGTAAAAACAACTAGTAAACTAGAAGCTCCTCGTCATGTTGTGATTGGCTTTCAAGAAAACAGAAAAGGGAAAATTGTTAAAGATATGAGTAAATTTGACAATATTACCTTGTCAAATATTAGAGTATATTTAAATTCTGAAAGATATCCTTATCACGATTTGTACTTAAATTTCGAAGAAAATAAATTTTCTGCTTTATACGAAATGTTTGCCAACTTTAGACAGTCTTACTATGGTGTTCCAAATGAACCCATTTTTAATCCTGAACAATTCAAAAACATTAGTCCTATTACACATATTGATTGCTCCCATCAAAAAGAAACAATTCAAATGGGATCCGTAGTAATGAGAATTGAATTTGAGACACACAATGCAATTAAAAAAGATACTTCTGCTTATTGTCTTATTTTACATGACAAATTATTTAGCTACAACCCTCTTACTAAAATTGTGAAACAATTATAAACTTTATCCCCACTATTTTCATATTTCGATTTAATTTAAAGAAATTTTCAAAAGCTTTTAGTTTTAGTCATGACATCAAAACTACAACTACAAATTGAAAAATTTATTTTTAAAATTAATCAACTGAAAGAAGAAATTGCAAATTATTCAAGTAAAAAAAGTCTCATTAAAAAATTTGCTGCTTTGAAAATATGAGATTGGTTATATATAGAGGATTCAAGGATGAAAAAAATAAATTTATACCGAAAGAGCTTGCAGCTTTTGATGGTTATGAAATGACTCATTACATTTTTAAAAAGCCTTTTCCAATGGAGTTTCTTTCACCTGATTGTCACAAGCAGGCGGTATGGTTAACGAAAAATTATCATTGTATACATTGGAATAATGGATTTACTCCATTACATCATTTCCCAAAAATAATTGAAACACTTACGAAGAAAGCAGATTTTGTGTTTGTAAAAGGAAGCGAAAAAAAGGATTTTATACAGAAATATTCTAAAATGCCTGTGATTGAAATAGATGAACAACCAGCGCTAAAGCTAATGGAACCAAAATGCTTCTATCATTCAAAATCACCTTGTATGTGTGCTTTGACAAATGTGTTATTTTTATATGACAATTGTTTTATGAATGAATAAAAATATAAAAAAACTTAATTACCTTTTTATTTTGCATTAACCAACCATGATTGAATACAATTAATATGATACCTTAAATCTAATTTTCTAAATTCATTTAAAAGTTCATACTCATTTTTATATTTTAAATAATCATTACAAAATTTAGCGGCTAATTTACATTGTTCCATTCGATCTATATTCTTAACGTATGCTGACAAATCTTGTGCTTCTGCGTCTTCTTCTCCTACAATTGATAAATATTGGAAGTATGCAGCAGATATAATAAACTCTTCATACATTTCAGTAACCATTTGCTCCATTGTAAATATTATTAAATTTATTCTTCCTTTTCAATTTCTTGAAGAATAGTATCCTCGTCAATAAATTGCTTCAAGTCTTTTAAATAGTAACCAAAGCCAATATCTTTTAGATCTTGAATAAGTTGAAAAAAATTTAATGTTTCAATGTATTTGTTGCAACAGAGGGCAGCCTTTACGAATTCCGCAGATTGATTACAATAAAAGTCTATCCACTCCGGACCACTTGCCATACAATATGAGAAATAGGTTTTTGAAAGATTACTAAATTTCTCCTCTAATAATTTAACTGCAATCAGCAACTCAGCCATTTCATTTATTTAACAAAATATTTTAAATATGTAGGGGGACGTCTCTTGCGAATAGGATTAACTTTCTTTGATAATACCTGTTTTTTATCTTCGTATAATTGAAACCTCTTTTGGGTTGCAATAATAGCAGGTATAAATTGGCAATCTTCTCCTATAAATTCTATTAGGTGGCTTAATTCTCCTACAAAGTATGATTTCCCAAATGTATTAAAAAACGTAGTAGGGCTTATAATTCTTTCTAAATAATCATCACAACAGTCAATTGCTTCCAAATAATCTCGTTTCAGTGGATAAAACAGCTTGGTGTATTCATCTTTCGAAATCACTTCAAAGAAATTGAGATATTTAATTTTTAACTGTCTGATAGTTGTAGTTAATTTTTCGCGATTACACATAATTCACTTATTACTTGACACATTTTTTCTTTTTGTTTTATACAAAATTGGTGGAAAAATTCAAAAATAACTTTTTACGCAACTCGAGCACAGCTTAGTAAATGTGCCTCGGCATACTAAAATCATCATGATGCACCTATTTATAAGACTTAAGAATGCAAAATCAAATGTGGGAGAACAAAGAGAAAAAATTAAAAATATGATGCGAATGAGAATAAAAGGGGAGGAAGTTAAGAATGAGGGACATGAGAGAGAGAGGAAGAGGAGGAGGAGGCGCTCCCCTATTATAACTACTAACGGTTTTTTTTGACAGTTGTCAAAATATTTTTTCAAATAAAGTACGCCAGTAAAATTTACATAAAACTGTGAAAATCGTTTTTAAACATTTTATGTAGTTACGGGAAAAAAACTTTTTTTTGACAGATTACGCTACTAAAAATTAACTTAAGCAAATATTTATAAACTTACATATCTCAACATGTAGATTGGTCTGCCTACGGAATGTTTCGATACATAATAAGAACAATTTTATTTAAGCAAGCATAAGAAATAATATCATTCATCTTAAGTTTAAAAATATTTTTATTCAGTTGCGAAAAAGCCAAAAAAGATGTTTGTTTGTTAATCTAAACGGAACAAATAAATCGGAACACATTTAAAAACGCTACTAAAAGTTATATAAAAAAAAATATTTTTTTGGAAAGGGAGATACCAATTAACTACTGCAGTGTATATTTGTTTTCACTTTACACATAGTGGCGGAACTATAAATTTTAGGCCTTCTTGCAGGTTTCGACAAAAGGCCCTCTATAGGACCCTAGAGAAAATTTTTGATGACTGAGCCTCCTGCACATTTCGGCAAAGAGCCTCTTCTATACAGGTGCAGAAAATAATTGGTGACAAAAAATCATTCATCGTTATTTATAATTCTTTTATACCCAAAAAAGTGGGCCTGGAAAATAACTGAGAAGAAAAAAAAACAAAAGCTCCTGGGCCACTCCGCGGTATAGAAGTTTCTGACCACTGTTCACACAAGAATATTTTAACACTTAACGTCATAGAGTAAAGCACGTTATACACTATTCGTTGATTCGTCCATTCGTTCATTCGCCCGCATACTGTGTGCCATTCCCCCGAATCAAATCTTTTATTTATTTTCAAACATTGAAACATATGAAATCCATGTGAAAGTCTTCAATAAAAATTGATGAATAGTGTCGGTAAAATATTCGTTGATTCGTTTGTTCGCTCATTCGTTCATTCACATTCATGGGCGAATCGAACCAAATAAAGAGTAGCGGGCTTAAGATTGATGGGCGAATCAATGAATGGACGAATATTTCATCCACGCTATTCACCAATTTTTATTTAAAAGCTTTACATCATATACGGATACTTTTTTTTGTTCGAGCAGTGTTTAATGAGTTAATGTTGCGCCTAGTCGACTCGGTTATATAACCCTTTACGACATTGATACTCATTTCGTTCAGTCGTAACCAAGAAAAATACAGTTTCATATTAATGATTTTGAAATGTCTTAGAATGTGGATTATTTTAATATAAAATTTGCCAATTTGTCGTCTTTATACAAGTGTCGCGGTTAGTCTGGAAGTCAGGCTATAAGTAACATGTACTTACTTCCAATCCTCATAAATATCCCAAAAAGGCTGATCAGTGCAAAAGGGAAGACTACCGCTCTTTTCATAACGCGTTCGACTTTTCAATAATATGTAGAAGCTAAGATTTTTTGGATATACGGTTTATGTGATGGATCGGTGAAATAAGGCACTCGGAGCGTGATAATACTGTATTATATAAGTTTAAAAATATATATAATAAATGGAACGAGCTTAAACATTACAATTTTAAAATTATACCGATTTCAACAAGAGCTGGAAGAATAATAATGTTATGAGAACTAAACCTTCTTAACTTATTGATTTTCCATTATCACGTAATTAAGTGCTTTATCCCTTATCTTAATTATGTTGATCAGGAACATTTCGAGGGTAGTTTGCCCTTATTTACAGGCGTCTGACGAAATAAAAGTTTAAATACAATGAAAACTTTGATACTAACTCTATGTATAAATATACTGGTGTATTTACAGAAATATAACATAATGTAAATTTTAGCTATGCGCATATTATGTCTTAATGGTGTTCTGGTGGTTTTGTACAAGGATTATTACTATAATCCTTGGTCAATTTCTTTTTGCAAATATCGAAAGTAAGGCAGTTTGTGCACATTTACTCGACTCAATACGTCCATGACTGGGAGTAGTAATCCTGTTTGCACGAAAAATTTTGCAAAAACCTAAATAACGTATAACCTAAATACAATAAAAACAATTTTAATAAAGACAGGAATATATAAACGAAATATGAATTTTTACCAATTTTCGTTACGAGAGATTCTTTTAATAATTCATCAGATAAATCTTCAATGTGTTTTAACTTATTACTTGCAATATTTAAAGCTTCCGTAACTAAATTTTTTAAATAGGAGCCTATTCTAATTTCTCAATAGTATTTTTGTTAGTTTTCTTGTAACAATCGTCATTAAATTGAAAATCAGGTATTATAGGTACAAATGTACTTTCTGCTACAAATGTCTCAGAAGAAAGAATTTTTGAACTAGTATAAAGTTTGCAATTTTCGGTGAAAGTGAAAATAAAATACCCCTTTTATTTAGAATTATATTTAATACCTTAGATTCGCAATTCAGTGTCACGTCTATTGCATTTGGACAAAGATATATCCAAGAATTAGGTGTTATTAGTTTATGCCACATTTCAGAATTTGTATGTAAGACACGTTTGTGGCAATTTTCAGGAATTGTTGCTATTGCTGATAGCAATTCGCAAATTGGTCGGCTATTTGTGAAGTATAACGGTTCATTGCGCTCGTACATTTTACTAGTTTTACCCAAATTTTTACAATTTTCTAAAGAGGTTAACGACTTATATACATTCCGATCTTCAGATAGTATTAAATATTTAATTGTAGGTAATATAAATAAATACGATTCTAATTTCGGCCGATATACAGGTAATAGTATTAAATTGGTAGTTTAATAATAAAAATTATTCGTTCCTCAGAGAAGTAATATTGTATTTTTGTAAGTTCTAATATAAAGTGGCTATTCAGGATTTTCAAGGATAAGGGGTAAATTGTGGATTTTGGCAAGTGAGGTAAGGTTTTTATTAATTTATTAACTAATTGTGGTGTTATAACACAAGGGTAAACAGAATTAGATTTGGCAAATAAAATGGTATTAATTATAGTTGAAAATTCATTTTGTAATTCGGTTACTAGTAAAGTCATTACAGCGAAATTGAATAGATTGTTTCATTTCTATATTGAACATTTTGTTATTTATTTATTTAGTTAATTTTTTTGAATTTTCATTAACTATTGGCTTATGTCGATCTAAGTTTTTATGGTATTACATTTAATTAAATTAAAATTAGTTAATTTATTATTAAATTAATTAAAAATTGTAATAGTACTAAACATTAAAATTTGTAATAGTACTTCTTACAACCTGAATTTGTTGCGAAAGTAACCTTGCCACATGTTCTTCATTGGTTTCGATATTATTTAGCATTTCATTATAATGGTTACCGACATTTTCATCTAGAGTGCCCAAAACGGTTTTGTCTTCGATGTCCCGTGAGGCCTCTTAAGGCCTACTCCGTTTGAAAGATTTGCGGAATATTTATTTGCAAAATTTTTAAAGGGGTAGTACATAAAAATAGAGTTTTATAAGCAGTGTCATTTTGACAAAATGTAAGAGTTTGTTGATCTGACGATTCAATAAATTTTAGAGACCGCCTAGCTGAAATTCGTGGTCGCTTACTTTCCTATCGTAATATTTCTTATTTACTACTTTACTTTCAATAGCTTGATTTTTTGCAAGTTCTTGTGACTTTTGCATCCCTAATATTAATAAATCTAGGTAATTGTCGTAAGTATATTTAAACTCAGGTTCTTTAGTTAACGCGCTAGGTAAATTAGGTTTACAACCGAATAATATTTCGTGCGGTGAGTATTTTGTTGACGTGTTGTATGAGAACGCTTGGTCTACCCGATCGTCCCAATTAGTTTGGTCATTATTTACATAATGATTTAGATATTCAGCTAATGTAGCGTGACTTCTTTCGAGCGCCCCATTGTTTTGCGGGCGATAAGTAATACATTCATTTGCTTAATTTTGAAATATTTGGCAACTTGTCCTAATAATTGACAAGTAAAATCTTTGCCTTGGTTCGTAACCGTGCATTTAGGAATCCCGAATTTGCAAATAAAGTTTTGGGTAAATTATCTACGATAGTCTGTGCTTCGTGATTGGGCAATGCATATGATTGTGAAAATATAGTTAGATCGTCCTGCAGGTTTAATATGAACCCATTTCTTTTTTCCGTTAAGGGTAAAGGTCCAACTATATCAAGAGTATTAGAACTGTTTCAAAGAACAATTTCCAAAGATTTTACAATGTTTTACTAACTAATTTATTCCTTTGGCATGATTCACATAGTTTGATAACATTTTTTATTTCTGACTTCATAATAGGCCATCGATACGTTTGTTTTATGTGATTATAGATGAGATGATATCCAGAGTGACCAGAAGAGGGGGTTACTATGGTTTTCTTGTAATATGGTAGGTAGGTATCTCTGAAGGTTCAGGGTTTTTAAGAATAATATGGTAAATTTTTATTGTTATATTCGTATCTTTCAAAATTTATGTGAGCATTGCTCTGATTTTGTTCCAGCTAAGTTTATTAAAGGAAAATTGTATTCTGGGTGGACTTATAGAGGTTTGATTATGTGATAAAAGTTGTGATTTTAACTTCACTAAAATGTTGAACAAGTCTTCGTATGAAGTCCCTACCCAATAATGTTTAAATATAAAGGCGTGAAATATAAAGAAGTTATTTTTTATTTATATGATTAAATTTTTTGTGTATTTGTTCTTGAAATTTCCAGATTCAAGTCGCGTGAATAAAAATACAATTTATTTTTATTAAAATTAACAAAACAATTTGTTTGTTAAAATTAACAATAGTCACTGTAGGCTGTATATTCAAATTTACCCGACATTAAAAATAAGGATTATAGTATAAACTGGTATCTTAAGTTTACAAAAATATAAATAACTAATTGTAATTTAGCGCATATGGGTGGAATGTGGATGGAAATAACACTACTTATATATAAAAAAATACAAAATTTAAATACTCAATATACGGAGACGGAGACCCAGAGCAAGAGAGAGCGGAACCAGCGGCAGGGTCGACAGGAACAAAACGCGATCGCATGCAAAATGACATCGGATGGAACCATCGGAAAAACTTAACAGTAAGCCGATCCCATGTTCTATCCAACCCTCTGGCCTGTCTAAAAAGAACGTGACTGTGACATCATTTCAGAACATTTCAAACAGAAATATAAATAAAGTAAATATCACTTCAAACCAAAGCGCCGAAAATAAATCTGAAATAAGAGTTATTAAAAACCACTATTTTATTTCTTTTTTAAATTTATACGCATATGGGGTAATGTGAGTGAGGAAAAACCGAACAGAATAATACAATTAAAATATTGAGCTAACTGAAAATTAGAAATTTTTAATAAACCTTGATCTTGTAATAATGAAATTTTTATATGTTTACTAAAACTCTTGAGCGAGATATTTTTTATATTAACAGGCAAGGCATTCCATATCTGGGTGGCAACAAAGATGAAGGAGCGCTGAAAGGCGGCAGTCCTGTGCCGTTGTATAACGAAGTTTTGATTGTTTCTGGTATCATGTGTATGTGTAATGGTTGAAAATTTTGACGCTAAATAACTCGGACGGCCGCCTTTTATTACGCGATAAATAAAACTATACATGTGATATTTTCTGAGGTCTTGCATATTTAATATTCTTTCATTATTTGAATACGGAGTGATGTGGTTTCTAAATGGAATATGATATGAAAATCTCAAAGAACTATTTTGCACCTTTTGTATCATTCCCCTAGTGCGGGTTGTTCACCGTATACAACATACCCATTCGAACAAAGAAAGTACTAGGGTTTCGCATAAATAATATTTTTGTTTTGATGGAAGTAAATTTTTTAATTTATATAAATTTCTAAGCCGGAGAAATGCAGCTTTTAGTTTAATTTTAATGTATGATTCAAAAGCTAATGAACTGTCAAATGTTATACCCAAGTTTTTGCATTGGTCCACAATAGGAATTTCAAGGCTGTTTAGATGTATTTTTAAGTTACTTACTATGTTTTTTCTAACGTTTTTATTGCTTTCTAGAATTAAAATTTCGGATTTTGAAGCATTTAAATTCAAATTATGTTTGTTTGCAAAGGTATCTATGTTTTTTAGGTCAAAAATTTTATTTTATAGTGCCTATGTCGAACCTATTAATTGGCATATATAATTGGGAATCGTCGGCATATTGTTGGAGTTTTTCGTCCCTTACCTCTTTGCACATATCCGAAATAGAAATTGAAAATAGCAACGGTGACAAGGCAGAACCTTGTGGGACACCTCTAATGACAGGTTTGAAGTCTGAACTAAGGTCATCTGAATCTGTTCTAATTACAACACAACTTTCTCGACCATTTAGGTAGCTTCTAAGAAACTCAACAGCGCTATTGGATAAACCAAAGTAGTGCAGTTTAGCTAAAAGTATTTATACGAATGTCATTGAGTATATTTACTAAGCTAGTACAAGTGCTAAAGCCTTTCCTGAATCCTGACTGGCATTCAGGGATAATGATGTGAATTTCTACGAAGGAAGTAAGTTGACTAGCGATGTGTTTTTGGATTATCTTGGATACTGATGACTATGCTGATTGGTCTGAGGTCAATAAAATTTATAGGTCCTGCTTCCTTAGCAACTGATTTAATTATAGATTTTTTCCAGACCAACGGATATGGTTTATCAAGAATACATGAATTAATAATTTGTATAAGTGGATTTTTGCAGAAGTTTAGACACAGTTTTATATCCGTGATGGATAGTCCATCTACACCAACCGCATTGGAGGCTATGGAAGAGATAATTGTATAAATTGTGTTTTCATCAATTAGTTGAAATTCAAAATTTTCATTCATCAATGTATTATTTTGATAAAATTCAATTAGATCTAAGGAAGTAGAGTCAGTCATTCATCTGATTAGCTAAATGTTTTGGTACCTCATTATCATTTTTATTTCGAGTTAAATCAAGTTTATCTGCAGTCGCCCAAAAAGCTCGTCCTTTTTTCGGAGCAAATTGATTACAAAATGTTACCTCATCCCCTTATAATTGCATGTTTTGTGTAATTTCTAAGCTGTCTATAATATTGGACGTGCCCTGCAGTTTTATTTTTTAGATACTTTCGATGTGCTTTATTTCTTAGTTTAGTCAATGATTTTATATTACTAGTTGGGGCATGTTTATTAATAAGTCTTAAAATATTGTTATTACAAATTTCTATCTTTTTTTCGATACTGCGGTTGTAGTAAATTTCGATCCATCAAATAAGAGAAACGTCGAGAACAAAATCATATTCGTCAATATTTTTGTAGTCCCTTTATTGCTGATACTTTAAAGGTGGAATACACTAGATTGTGATCTGTCAAAGATTCAGAAACTGGTAATGAACCGGATTTAAGTGACAATAAGTTTTTACTTGCTATGATTACTTCTATAAGACTTGAGCTATTTCGTATCTAAGTGAACTATTGTTGGCTCAGAAATACGCTGGGACAAATTGAATGTATCTAAAGTTTTAATCTATTTGAATATGTACTATGGGATAAAAGATCTATATTAAGATCTCCTGCTACTATTATATAGGTAAAATTAGGTATGACAGTTGATTAAATGTCTCCAAATTATTAAGGAATTGAGGAATACTACCAGATGGAGGCCTATAAATGTTAAGTAGTAAAAAAGATTTGTTTTTTACCTTATAGAAAACTCCAAATTATTGTATGTAAGATTAAAATTGAATATGGAAACTTTTAATATTTTTTAAATATATAGCGCTACTCCACCTCCCCGACTCTCTCTGTCCTTTCTTAGAAATTTGTAACCTGGTATTTTTATTATTATTTAGAATTACTATCAGTGCTGGAGTTCAACCAAGTCTCTGTTAAACAGAAAATATGAAAGAAGTTCTGTGAAATGTAATAACAAAATTCATCGAAACATGTATTTAGAGAGAGAATATTATGATTGTGTCTCAGCCCACCCGTATTGCAGATAGCTCACAAACCCTTTTAGATCTAATATTTGTAACAAGTTCTTTAATTGTGAATAACACCAATGTAATCGATATGAGTAACCTCTCCGATCACTGTCTTGTAACTTGCAACTTAAACTTAAGAAAAACCTACGGCGGAAATTAAGTTTCGAACGTATTGTGACTATAGCTCTTTTGATTATAATGATTTTATGGGCGACCTTGTAGGAGTAGACTGGGATTCTATTTTTCAGTTTGACCATGTTGATGATACATTATATTTTTTAATAGTAATCTTAACTCCCTATTCGATAAACATGTTCCCCTAGAACCGTCTAGATTCACAAAGAAAAGAAAGCGTAATTAAACCACAAATTAAAATCGAATCCTACTGATTTTTGGCGCACTATCAACTATTTAAATATAAATTCTAAGTCTAAATGCAATTCTGGTATTCCTTATTCAGCTGTATCATTTAATGATACCTTTGTCAATGGTGTGTCAATCTCTCTAAAAAATTATGAAGAAGTTATTTCTAATTTATACGAAAATAGAGTCCATGCCAACATTGACCGCCAATTTGAATTTGCTGAAGTCAGCCAGGAGAAAATTGAGAAACTCGTAACTCTCATTACATCCCGTGCTAGGGGTGTGGATGGCTATGACATAAAACTTATGTCCCTGATTATTCCGTATCTGACACTACATGTAATCTATCTGATCCACAGATGCTTAAATACTGGAACATTTCCCACTCTTTGGAAAAAAGCTAATGTAGTTCCCGTTCCAAAAATTACTAAACCAGGCTTAATTTCCGACTATCGCCCCATTAGCATTCTTTGTATGTCGAAGATACTAGAAAAAATAGTTGCTGAGCAATTAAATAATTTTCTTCTTATTAATAAAATTTTACCAGATACTTAGTCTGGATTTCGTCTGGGTCATAGCACTATAACAGCCCTTCTAAAGGTGTCGGATGAATTGCTGAGGGCCCAGGATTGTTGGAAAAACTCCAGCTTAATCCTATTAGACTTCAGCAAGGCATTTGACACCTTCTGTCATGCTACTCTTATTAAAAAGTTAGGGTTCTTTGGTTAAGCTAGGTGGCACGGCCGTTGAATTCATGCGCAGTTATTTGAGCGATAGGCAGCAAAGAGTTACATTGGACAAGGACGTATTGCCGTTTTTATCAGTCAAAAAAGGGGTACTACAGGGGAGTGTTCTGGGGCCTTTAATATTCTCTATATATAGAGCAGATTTTTCTAACTTTCTCTCTTATAGTCAATCTCATCAATATGCTGATGACATGCAGCTTTACCATTCATGTTCATATAATAGTCGCCTAGAGGCTACCACTTTTATTAACAGGGCTCTTGCAAGTATAGCAAGAGTATCAAAGGCTCATACACTATCTCTTAATAATAAGAAAACAATGGTTCTTATTTTTGGCAAGGACAGAGAATTAATCCGTAATGATGCACAGTTTGTTTTGGAGTTAGATAATCATATTTTAAATTTCTCCCGAGCCTGCAAGAACCTCGGAGTACATATAAATCATGATATGCGCTTTGAGACTCACGTATCTCATCTGTTGCAGATTTCATACTATAAACTAAAAACACTATATTTATTTAAAGATTTTCTTAGTGCCTTCTATGCCTTTTATGTATTACTGCTTGACTTATCACTTGTATATTTTTATATCATTATTGGTTTGGTGTTATCTCCACGCAACTATTATTTATTTATTTAAGACTATGTAAGTAAAAATATTGTTACCTTAGTTTTTTTTATGGTGGTTAGGTGAGCAGCTATGCTGAATCTCGCCACCATTCTAAATATGTATCTAACTTTGTATTTATCCCCAATAAAAGCCATTTGAATTTGAATTTGGAAGATGTCCGAACAAAAAATTTATTTGGTGTTGATATCGTTATCGATATCAATCCCGACGTCCGGCATTTGAATTATAGCCAAATTAGCCATAACCACCAGCTTCACCCCGTACAACCAGCCGCATGATCCCTAACCGCCCGCTCACAGCATCCAACCCGCCCACAGACTATATAATTAAAAATAGAAGAGAGTGATAACTTCAGAACCATCAGAACAAACACATTAATCCACACTCAAACCACAAATATGAGAATTTATCTCTTCTATTTTGTTATTCATTATTACTGAGTTTAAATTCTTTGTAGGTATGTTTTTATTGATTTTATGTGTGCGAGTTTAGTTTGTGAATATTCTGTTGTAACGAAAAATGGGGTATTAGTGTTACTATTATTTTCTAATATACGTGTACTTGGAGCATTGTTTACAGGGAGGTCTACTTAAACAATCGGCATTATGATTCATTTTGCCTGGTTTATATTCAATTTTATAATCATATTCCTTGTGAAGTAAACGACATAGTACAAGGCGAGACCCAGGGTTTTTAACGTTTAATAACCATGTACGGGGTTTATTGACAGTTAAAATAATAAATTGACGTCCATACAAATAAGATCTAATATGTCTAACACTCCACACAATACTTAATAGTTCACGTTCAGTGGTATTATAATTTGATTAGGCGATCATCAGAGGGTTTCCCTTGGGGCAAAACGGAACCGATAGCATAATTGCTAGCATCTGTTGTTAAGAAAAATGGTTGCGGGAGATCAGGGTATTGAAGCAAGGGTTCAGAACATAAGATAGTTACTAGAACTAACTTACTACAACTGCACCATCTCGTAGTTTTTTGTTAAACTAGCATATTAATAGTTACAGAAACTATCAATAAGGTTGCCTGCATTACAGAGACCTAACATAACCTAACATAAACGAATGGTGGCCGAATTGAACACTTGCCACTAGATGTCTCTGCTCCACACATTCTTAATTTTGTAATTATTATTTGTTTTATTACTTTAAAACATTTCTGAACATTGATCACCAGACCAAATGAAATTAACATTCTTTTTTAAGAGTCGTGTTAAAGGCTGGGTGATCTTACTAAAGTTTTCGATAAACCGACGATAGTCTTTGGTACAGCAAACTCGTAAACGGCTTTAACTTTGCTGCGGTCAGGTTTTACTCCTTTATCTGTAATTAAGTGACCAAGATACATAACTTCTTTTGTTAAGAATTCGCCTTTATTGGGTTGAATTTTTAGGTTGAAAGTGGATAACCACTCAAAGACTTCCCTTCTAATCGAATATTATGGTCCTCTAAGGTATCGGCGTGTATGACGATGTCATCGAGATAAATGAAACACCTATACAGTTGTATATCAGCAGGGATGTTATCCATAAGCCTCTGGAAGTAGCAGGAGCGTTTTTTAAACTAAAAGGCATACGATCGAATTGGAAGTGATCCAAATGGTGGGATGGTGGAAACATATTTTGAGTGTCCTATGTTATCCAGAGTGTATGATATTAGGAGAAAGAAAGGAAGAAGCTAGGAGTCTCCTAGAGTGACTTCATTAAGTTAACGGTACTCGATTACGTTCCTCCAACGTTTTTTTGCCTGAATCATCTTGTTTTTTGAATACTATCCACATGGGAGAATTCCATGAGGAAGTTGAAGAAACGATAATGTCTTCGGTTAGCATTTTAGAAATATGTTTATCGACCTCTTCCTTATATATTTGCGGATATCTAATTGATTTTGAGTTAATTGGGGCACAAGGGTTAGTGTGGTTTGCATGCATGACCACGTCAATAGTTGTAAGTTTATCATTTTCTTAATAAAATATATTATTATATTCATGACAAATATTGATAAGACTTTCTTTTCCTTCTATATTTAAATGTTCAGTACGTAATAAATTAGTAATTTGTGTTAATCTATCGGAATTAGAGTTACTTGCAGTTTGATTATTATTAGAGATAGGAATAACATTTGCCTTATCGGAAGAAAAATGTTCTTCAATATAGATATTTTTTTATTTTTACTTCCTTGTCAGTATTATTAAGAATAGACGTGATCTACCTTAACCAAACAAGGGTAGAGGTATACGCCTTCTAAAATAGAAATGTCTGGACATATGCCTTCACTGATTTCTGGATTAATAATTTTCATTTTGGGTATAGTTTCGCACTTCGGTTTTATAATATATACGTTCGAGCAATTTTCACGGGTATCGAGGTTATCACTAGAGTTTGGAATTTGACAATATCGTAAGTTTATTGTTCCGATAGTCTATTAGAGAATTAAATGAATTGAAAAGTCGTCTTTGATGACGTGAAAAGTATGCGAATATAAATTCTTTCCTACATTAAGGTTAATATTTGTATAAAATAGTGTTTTATTAGTACTAGTATATTATATTATCTATGCCTTTTAAAATAATTTGATTGTCAAAAAATTGGACAATGTTTTCTTTAATAGTGGATAATTTAATTAGAGAGATATCAGCGCCCGTATCGATTAAGAAATTGCAAGGATTTTTTATTGTTTCACTTGCGTGCAAAGAGACGTATGTGGTTGTATTTGGATTAATTATTAAGATTCGGCTTCGATTTGGTGGCAGGTTGACGGCGGCTGTTCGAGTTTAAAGAATTTTGTTGGTTGGATATTCCAGAATTTCCTTGAGAATTACTATTCCTATTAAAATTAGAATACCTATTATTTGAGCTGTAATTTCGATTTGGATCTCAATTATTTTTAGTATGGTAATTGTTAGATGAACGAGAATGCATGCTGGAATTGTTTTGTTGATTTTTATTATTATTGAATTTGCTTTTTCTACATTCTTCGATGATTAAATGACCCAATAGCGACAAATTTTTTGATTCTGCGAGAAGTGCTTACATTTGTTTGATTTTGAGAGTAATGCCTAATATTACCGTCATTTTTCCTAAACTTACAATTAATGGTTGCATGTCCTGGTTTATTACAGGTAAAACGCAGTCTAGCCGATGAATTATTTACGACTTGATATTCATAAATTTCTAATTTCGATTTTAATTCCTGTTCCTCGTTTAATGCGATAGATATAACTCTTTCTAATGTATCTGGATTTTGAGATTTTACTAGGATATTAACGTCTTTATTTAGACCTGTGATAAAAACATTTAAAGCTTCACTTTTTAATAAATTAACACAGGCTTCCCGTGCCACAGTAGGAAGGAATGGAATCTAGAGCATTTATAAGCTGTACTACATAACAATTTTTTATTTTGCTAGGATATGAGATAACATTTTCATCCGGATTTTGCTTACAAGATGTTAGTTCTATTTGCCTTTGACCTATCGTACGTTTTTCTGAATAAATTTCTAAAATATATGTTTTTAAATCTTCCCATTTATCAAAATCGCGATTTCGAATCATAGTTTTAACATTGTCAGTAATTTTATAAAGAATTATTGCAAATAAAATATCTTTACAGTTTGATTCAACTAATTTCATTGCGCTATCACAGTTGTACCTCTTCAGAACTACGAGATTTCCTTCACTGGCTTCCGGCGTGCATCACCAGAGAAATACAAGCTTATTGTCCGTGTTCTGGTTATGACCTATTGGAATATAGGTTCCTGTGGCTGCAATTAGGGAACTTGATTTTAGATACTGGTATTGGCTTCCTTGAACGAGTCCAAGTTACTTGAAGACGGACCTGTTGTTTTTCTTTTTTTCGGATGGCTGAACTATCCCACTTGTGACACCAATTTTTGTGAAGGATCGGTGAAATAAGGCACTCGGAGCTTGATAATACTTTATTATATAAGTTTAAAAATGTACACAATAAATGGAACGGGCTTAAACATTACGATTTTAAAATTATACTGATCTCAACAAAAGCTAGAAAAATAATAATGTTATTATAACTAAAACTTCTTAACTTATTAAATTCGTATTATCAAGTAATTACCCGCTTTATCACTTATCCTAATTATGTTGATCAGGAACATTTCCAAAGGGCAGTTTGCCTTTATTTACAGTAGTCTGACGAAATACAAATATATTAATACTTAATAGTTATTTGCTAGATTAAAGTATCATTGATGGAAAATAACTTACTAATGTCTTGTTTTTACAAAGTCGAGAGTTTAAAATAAGATACTATTTTAAAAAAATAACATACAGGATGTACTAAAATTACAGGCACATTACATTTAATTTGTAATTAAAAAAAACAAACAAATGCGTTTTATTTTAAATGGACAAATACATGTTGTACATATGAGTTGATTTGTTAATTATTAAAAAAATATCGCACATATACAAAAATATAGCCCACGTAAGAAAATAAACATTTATTTTAAAATATAAAGAAAAAAGATTCTTCTTTAAATTTTCGTTTAGGGTTTTTAGTTTAGTTCATCTCTACTTCTCTTTCTAACTCTGTGCTGCGGAAAATTTTAGTTTAAACATCGATTTCATTAGCCTATTTCTTAATGTCAAAAAATTGATTTAAAAGAGTCACGGGATTTAAAAAAAATATTTTAGAAGTGTAGAGGTTAGGAAGGCAGCATATTCTTTTGAATGTATACATTCTCTAGTAGGAATGATTTAACTAGGTAGCTGCTTCAGCTTTTACTAAATTGTCAGTATTTGAATTTCTATAAATGTTAAGTAAAAAAATCTTAAATACAATTTGGCAAATTGCATAATTTTAATAATAGTGAAAAGTTTTTCTACAACTTGTTCGTACAACAATATTTTGGTCGTACATATAAAATGATACGCTTGTACTTGATATCAAAGTTTTGTCATTTGTTGCTATACAGAGGGTCAAAAGATTTAATTTTTGAATGGTATGCCCTGTATATCATACTTTTATATGCTCTTTCTGATTATTAATGCCAGATAATGTTTGCATTTGAATGTTTGACCCATAACAGTATTATTCAACTATCAATAGTATTTATGCAGTTATACAGTTATTTCAAAGTATTATCAGCTAATTCATTCACCATGTGGCTTTGAAGTATATCCATAACGCAGGTTAATAGAGACGGAAATATTAACTTTTTGCTTAATAGAAAAGGAACTTAAGAGAGCATAGTTCAGCAGAATGTGACTAAGTATATACGTTATATGTACCTGGGTGTCCAAGGGACTAAGGTTTAGCATCTTAGCACAGGACCGCCTTTGGGATATCGATCCATTTCATATGAGTGGCGATTCTGTAAAAAGAGGGATATAAATTTAAATTAACTCCCGCCATAAAGCTGCCGAGATATAAATTAGATGGCAGCTAAATTGGCCAGATTTCTATTTTTTGATAAGCCCAGGTTTGCTCAGTACTCTAATGATCAATGTCCCATCCCATCTGAAAAAGATCGAGGTGCTCAAAGCAATACATTTTCTAAATTGAGGGTCAGTTATGGTGTGTTCTTTGTAAGAATGGACAGGACTGCATTACTTCTTTCCTAAGTCAAGTTTATTTGAACTCATTTTCTGTTTATGCGGGACAATGCGCCCCCTCATTCTCTTGCAGATGTTCGGGATTACTTGAAAGAGGTAGAAATTGAAACTACCAGAATGACATAAAACACATGGAACAAAATGGTAAATGATCTTAAAGTGGTTGGAACTTCTTTGAATAACCTAAAGTGCGTCAGAACTATGTAATCATTACTTTAGTTTATATTTGTATATTTAAATTTGCATTAGTAGTTTTTATCTCCGCTTTGTCTTATTTTCATATTTTTTTCTATTCTTATAGCCCCGTCCTCTTATATTTTATAATTTTAAATATACTGGGTGTTAAAAATTCGAGGTCTCAGCAATGGGGTCTCGGAAGCTGTAAGAAATACGGAGTCGGTTAAAAAGGGCAAAGTAGCAAAATTAAGGGCTCATTGGTATACCGTCAGAAATTTTTCAGAATTACGAATACTTCCGAAAATATTAGTAAAAAACTGAAAAATTACAATTCTATAAAACTAAAAAGCTCGACGTTTCGAATGCTGGCGATCATAATCAGCTTAACAACTAACAGCAATATATTAAAATATTCATTACAGATATTATAGAAATGGAACAACAGCTTCTTAAAGATCTTTTGAGGCAAATCCTGAGTGAAGTTTTTTTTTCAAATAAAGAACAATAATTTAAGGGAACATAGTCAATCAGGATTTTACATGCAATCTGAATAAGAACCACCTAAACTTTAGCTCCTGTTTCATGTCTGCTGTTTTTAAAAAAAAAGTCTTTAAAATTAAAATTTTCCAATAATTAACATTTTGCAGAGGTTACAAAATTGCCTAAAATGTCAATGTTTGCTGATACTCAATGTATCAACGGCAGATCTAGAATATATTCTGCATCAGTGACAGATCGACCTTGCAAGTTTAACACGCAACCTCCCAAGAAACA
Organism: Kuschelorhynchus macadamiae; assembly: GCA_030620095.1. Classification (NCBI taxonomy): domain Eukaryota; kingdom Metazoa; phylum Arthropoda; class Insecta; order Coleoptera; family Curculionidae; genus Kuschelorhynchus; species Kuschelorhynchus macadamiae. The sequence continues at coordinate 349,130 of JAUTXW010004383.1, forward strand.
TTTTTAATACCTCTTGGCAAGGGAGCTTTATGTAGGCTTTAAGATGATTTTACTTAGATTAGTGTGTTAAGGAAGCTTAAAGGCAAACCAAATGCGCCTTAGGGAAAAATGATCATAATATAAGGTTTTAACATTAACCATAAAACCTACTCATAAAACCAATAAAAAAATTAGTTTTAAGCAAGCCCTATAGGAAATTAAATTGCCTTACTGTAGCAGTTTGCTCCTAAAAATCCCGTTAGATACTTTGATTGTAACGTTGACTCAAAATATTCAAAATGATTTGAAGGAAGCTTGAATATGTACGCGATAAAACCATCATAAGACTATATTTCTTCAGTGGTATATTTTATTTTATTTAAGTCAACTAAAAAACATTTTTGTTTGAATTATTGAAGTCAGGCATATCAATAATTTTTTTTCGGACTTTGTTAATTTCGTCTTCAAGATTAGTTTCCTTTGTAAATCCGCTAGCTCTGCCTCATTGTCCAAATTTTCCTCCACTATTTTTAACTAATTTTCTGTTTCTTTAAATGTTTTAAACTTTCTTTTCACTACGCAAGGAATTTTTTCTCATTTATTTCTATCCAGTAGTGAGTTTGAATTTTCAGGTAAGCCACCACAAAACACTTTTATCCTCCCAAGCCCTCGGGATAATAACTAAGCATAGTTCTACGCTCTGTGTCTTTTGAAAAACTTTAAAACTCGTGACATGGATTCTTTGGTTTTCCATAAATAAACGCTATTATTTTCAATATTGAATTACGGATAATATAACAGGACATCTATCTATACGAGCATTTAAAACTTACTTGGAACCAGAGTCTAAAATTGCAGCTAAATTTGCGCAGGGATAAAATATTTTATTGTAAAAAATAACGGCAACAAAAATGAAAGTATTGATAGCCGCCCTGTCGGTTGTCACCTATCTCAACACTCGACTTGCGTCATCTTTGTTTTTACGGCCAATTGGCCACATCATTATACCTTATAAATTATAATGTTTAAATTTATTTATTTATTTGAAAAGTAGCGGGCAATCCTGTCACAGTACTGAAATTAACTAAGATGTATTAAATAAAATCAAAGGTACTCTATATAGTATAGTATCTTCTGTTGAAGCAGCAATCAGAAGATTACCAGTGGAACAAGCCGACAAAGTCAGATATGAGACAGCGAAGTTCATTAAAAATTCAAAACCACCGAAGTCGAACCTTTCCGTAGCCGAAAAAACCGCAATGAAGACCTTAAATGAAGACGCAAACATACTGGTACTTCCAGCAGATAAAGGCAACGCCACAGTCGTCATGGACAGAACAGACTATGTGGAAAAGGTTACTCAACTTTTGGATAACAATACCTATAAGGTTATGCAGGCAGACCCCACAAGTAGGATAGAAAGACGCATTACCAATCTGATCAACGTATCCGTTCTACCACCAGCGGAGAAAAAATCATTAAAACCAAGCAGTTCCAAGATCCCCAGGTTCTATGGTCTTCCGAAGATACACAAGGACAATGTACCACTTCGACCGATCGTCAGTGCAGTAGACTCTCTCACATACAAAGTAGGTAAATATCTTTCAAATTTTCTTAATCCGTTTACTGGAAAAACAGATTCTTTTATTAAAAACTCTGCACATTTCGTGGAAAAACTTAAGACAATCCAGTTGGCTCCCGAACATATTTGGGTCAGTTTCGATGTAGAATCACTTTACACAAATGTTCCTGTCAACGACGCAATTTCCATTATATCAGACATACTGGATAATAATAATCTTGATAAGAACTTGATAGACCTAGTGGAAGCTTGTCTTACATCTACTTATTTCATTTTTCAAGGAACTTTTTATGAACAAACTTCAGGGGCAGCTATGGGATCTGCTCTACCACCTGTGGCAGCGAATATCTTTATGATTTTGAAGATATTGCTCTAACATCCGCTCCACTAAAACCAAAGCACTGGTTCAGATATGTAGATGATACTTTTGTTGTTTGGCCTCATGGACAGGATAATCTTCTCATATTTCTGGACCACCTTAATCAGCAACATCATAATATCAAGTTCGCGATGGAAATTGAATCTAACTAAAATAACGACTCCCTTTCTAGATGTATGTGTTCAAAGGAAGGAAAATGGTACATTAGGATATTCTGTGTACAGAAAACCGACGCATACAAATAGATACTTAAATGCAAATTCCCATCACCATCCAGCACAAAAAAAATCGATTATTAACTCACTAGTATTCAGAGCTATTTCGATTTCTGATCAATATTCTTTAACATCGGAAACATCGAAACTGACCGAAGCTCTCAGAGGGAATGGCTATTGCCTGAAGATATTACGCTTTCTATTAAAAGATATAGTAATCCAACTCCGCCAAAGGAGAACGATAAAGAGCCACCATTAGGTAGTGTTGTTCTTCCCTACATACATGGCACTGCAGACAAAATAGGACGATTACTTCGGCGGTCCAATGTTCAATACACATAAGAAGATTGGACAATGCTTGCGATCCCCGAAAGATATTGTACCTTTCCAAACAGATGGAGTATATAAAATTCCTTGCTCCTGTGGAGAAGTATATGTGGGAGAAACAGGACGCTCAATATCTACTAGACTTAAGGAACATTAGGAAGAAACAAATTGTTCAATCTGCCGTAGCTGAACACCAGCATAACACTGGCCATTTCATAAATGTAAGGGAAACCAAGGTTCTAGCATGGGTTCCAGGTTTTTATAAATGAAAAATTAGAGAATCTATTGAAATATTTAAACATACAAAAAATTTCAAGAGAGATACGGGTTACAGTCTAGATCACACGTGGAAACCGATCTTAATACAGGTTCACGGTTCGGCGAGTACAAGTCGATTATAAAAGCCCGCCTGAATCTCTTCGAGCTCATTCAGTGTTCAGATCTCGTAGAGTAAAGATCCCTGAAGATGCCTCGTGAAATCGAAGGCGAAACGTCGGATATTAATTCCAATTTGACACGGTCTAATCCCAAGAACTATGATTTTTTAATTGACCAAAGCCGTGAAAGCTTCCTTTCTATGGTATTCTCTATGTTCCATTGTTGATTATAATTTACACTTTTAACACATATATTTTTTAGTAATAATTATAAATAAATATAAAAATAGATAGCGTATCTCATCAATTCAAAGACTACTTGTATCTCGTATCACAGCAAATTGATGAGAAATACTGTACAAAAAGTAATGCCTAAAATTAATAACAAAAATTAAAATCTTGGAAATGACGGAATTTACTTAAAATCCCAAAACTTAGTACAAAGAAATACAAAATACAAATCTTTAAATAAACCATAAATTCAACTTCTAAAAATATGTAAGAACTACTCTCCAAATAAACACTAGAATCAAAATAAAATATCTTTGATAAACTCTCAAGTTTGACAACCCACTTTATATGTAAATCCCCATAAACCACCACAAAAGAAGAATTTAAAATCAACCGTAACTTCTAGAACTTTGACACAGACTAACTCTTGTTTTAGAAATCAGAAAACACACACCTAATTTGACAATAACTGCCCCCTTTAGAAGACGCATCATGATCCCTTAATTAATAAATACTTCATAGGTCTCGGATTTGAATTTGAATTTGAAATTTGAAAAAATTTCCAAAAAAAACATAGAATTTTTGAAACGACTCTATTATAAAATATTCTATTGTATTTTTAACACAGTAAATTGACAATTCATTATAATTGAATCAAACCAAATGAAATGTTTCAATTATTGTTAGTTTTAAATTAACTGAATGCGGGCAAAGAAATCTTCCCACGAATATGGCTATTTGATTAACTTTTAAGGAGATGTAACGTCGAGTGCAACTTGACAGGTTGCACTCGACGACGAGTCTGCACAATCTAAAAGATAGTGTTAGGTAACGTGTTATTTATTATTTTCTTTGGCTTTTAAAAACCCTCAAATTTAATATTAGAGAGCTTTACTTTAACGACTTCTTTGACATACTCGTGTTTAAAATTTATCATGAGAAACAGACTATTTCTTTAGAAATATGTCGTTTTAAAATAAATTAAGAGTTTCTATACTCTATTCTCTTCTTATAGTCTATTCCGTTACTCACAATACAAAGAATAGAATGGATTGTGGGGTACTCTTAAATATTTTGTTCGCAAACACACTGCGTGAACTATGTAAACAACTGTAAATCATTATGTAAATGGTATTATTTCATTAACAATATTGGGAAATCCCATTTGGATTTAAAATATATTTACTGACGATAATCGTCTATCCCTCGAAGACCCATATTGTTATATCTCGTTGAACTCTTCGTTTAGTTCTCTATTTCGATCTAACATAATATAAGGGGGGGCTGCATTTGAAAATGTTGTGAAAAATAACTATACGCGAAATTTGGCAACACTGTCATTTTTTTTATTTTGAGAGTTGGGTACCAGGCAGTAAATAAAAACTAAATTTGTTCTTTTATGTCTCAGGCAGAGTTTCAAAAAATACCAAAGTACCTCAAATATACCGGTTTAAATATGTATCAAATTAAACAGTATAATTAGGCCAATTAACTTTTGTATTCAACTTCGTATACTTGGTGAAATAAGGTAGTGTCCCAAAATAAACGGGCCACCTTTGTACATATCGAATTTTGTCATATTATGCTCTCACTAGCGTTTAGCAAGGATTATTATAACACGCAATAAATAATCAATCTGTCGTTTGCGATCAAAAAATTGTAGAGAGGCTGAATCTTTAATATGTTGTTTATCGGTAAAATATCACTTTGTCGTATTCCTACCTGTTTCCATCACCATTTATCTTATTTCATTTTCGCCGGAGCGAAAAAGTGTAAGAATAAAATTATAGAGCTTAAAATTTCCCACACGTTTTGTCTTAACAAGGAGAAAAGATGCCTGACTAACACCACTTTTCAGAAAAATTTTCGCTGGCATGATTACCCCTCAATTGCCACAGCAGCCGCGAATAAATTGGGTTCCATTTTCCGAGATCTGAGTTTGAGCCTTGAGTATTGCTCGCTTCTTTAATCCTTAATACCCTTGATTCTGTCCAAAGAATCGCCAAATTGTGGACGATCTGTCTCTATTTTATAAATACTACCACGGATCCTGTTCTGATGAATTATCATGCATTACGCCCTCCTTAGTCATTCCTCCCAGGGAGACATGAGCATCGATCCACATGCATCCCTCTTCTCCTCATAGGCAATTATTTAAATCCCGCATCAATAAACTTTCTCAGTCTTTATTTAAAGCAACCACGGTACCTAGTCCTTACCCTTCGGCTTTCGTGGTATGCTCATGAGAAAACATTAATGCCAGCCACAAAGTTTTTCTAATCGATTCAAACTAGGAGTCTAAATTAGGGCTTTATTATTGCTGAGTAGTTTGATTACTGCCCGCTGAATTTGTGAAAATATTGGCATATTTTGATTTCAAGATCAGTCCATAAAATTCTTTCTGTTGGGCTCAAAGGTTAATGTTTTTTAACTTTGTATATGAATCAATAACTATGAATAAAAATGTTTTACGAGTTATCAACGAATACTCAAAATAAAGGAAATTTTTTTGGTGAGTTTAAAATAAAATATTTCGAAAACTAAAAAAGATATCAACAGCGTATAGCAGCATTTATATAAATCATTTGATGTCATCTTCTTTTATCATAAGTCATAATATTATATAAGAAATTTAGTAAGGTATGATTTTCTCCCAGTATTAACGAATCTAAGGTTCCAACATAAATATTTTGATTTTGTTACCTAACATATTTTTGAGAGAGTAATTCAATGTTTGCATCTTATTTGAGATAACTCATTTTTTAAATTCTCTCTTTTAAAAATGTTTGTATAGGAAACAATAAGTTTAACAAAAAAAATAACTAATATAATTTTATTGATTATAACAAAATACACTGACGTTCAAAACAACATAACAAAAGTGAAGTGTAATAACATATCACACCGTGTAGAATAGCATTTGATTTTGAAATCAAAATAAGCGAATATTTCCAAAATTCAGCAGGCAATATCGAAATTTCTCAGGATCAGAAATATAAAGCATTAGTGTCGACACCAAAGAAAAACTTTGGGGGCTGATCTTCAAAATAAAACAAGCAACAACGCAACTACTTGAAGCGGTAAAATGCACTAACAACACTAAGGAATGACACCTAGCTTGGATCGTTCAGAAAAATTTTGGGGGTTGATCTTAAAATTAAAAAAATAAATATATTTGTTAAACTACAGAAGCACTAATATTTACAAAACTAAGAAAGTACCAACGAAACTAATGGAAGCACCAAAAAGCAGTAACGACTTGATCAGAAACTTTAGGAGCTGACCTAAAAATTAAATATAATAATATTTTCGAAACTAACAAAGCACTGACGAAATCCAGTGAATCACTAATGAATGGCACCAAATTTAAGCGAATCGGAAATACTTTGGGGCCTACCGTCAGGAATCTCTAGAACTAGCACAAAAATTATGAAAAATAACCCAAAAAACTGGAAATAAAAAAACAAGTTAGTTGAATTATTATTTGTTATTTAATTATATATAGTTAACGAAATAATGCAGAGGTTATCATTACAGTATTACAATAACCTTAAAAATAATTTTAATATTAAGTAAGATAGTTGGCAACATCCTTTCGAATCAACCAAATCAAGTAATAATTTGAACAATGTATAATTCCATCTCCCTGTTGTTATGTCTAGGTCTTTTAATGTTTTAGGCAACATTGTGTACAAAATCGAATTAGGCGTTTAAAATTAAAGTAAATAAACTATTACACGACTTGCAGTAGTCTACCTCAGGATATCTGCTCTTTTTTCTGTGTGGGACCGTTTCTTCCCCCTGTTGCTGTCCGTCTTCTTCTATTAACCACGTTTCAACTGTTTTTTGTTTTTGAAGTTTTTAAAGGAAGTATATCGGCTTATGAATATCACATTTGTACTTGAATTATATATGTCTTTATACTTGATTTAAAGCACAAAGATTGATAAACAAATGGCTTAAACAATATCCAGATCTTCGATCTGGATGGCTGAATTTGAAAAGCCTGTTGTTTCACCTTAAACTAGAACACCCACTATTTTTAGTTGATTTAATACTAAAACTGTAATCTTGGTGTAACAATAATCGTATTATTTTCCCTGCATGCAAACCTGGTAGCGAAATCCCATTAAAGAGTTTTGTTCACTAAAACTTTAATATTCATAATTTCAATTCAAACTATATGTATAATCGTGTCATTGTAGAACACTTTCTTCAATTTATAACTTGTTACTTTCCTCACTATCGCTTTTCTACTAATCTTTATAAGTGTACTGGTGCTGATGAGGAGAAAAAGTATATTACCGAAAGCTTGATCGTAATATATTTACACTAAAATTATATATTATATAAATAAATAATTATTATTGCGATAATAAATAATGATGTAATTTTAGTTTTCGTTATAGACAAACAATCTTCGTTATCGATAAGACTCTTTGTAGGCAAAAATCACTTTTTGTTTTTTTCTGAGTAAGTAAAACTAGAACAAATGTGGAATAAAACTAATTGTTTATAACATAACAACAACATAATTTTTAATTTTTTTGTGAAAATGTCTATTTAATTATCGTTGTCTATAATTTGCGGATAAAAATTTTGCATAATTGCTAATTAGGAAATCGTTTGTTTTACGATTTTTTTATAAACAGTTGTGAAAATAGGATAATTATTGAGTTTCTTAATATTAAATTAACATTAATTAGAATATTAGGAATCTTATGTATTTACGTTAATTTAAGATCCTAATTTATTTATTTATAATATTGTAATTAAATCATTTATAACAACTTACTGTTCTGTCCTCTATATTCTTGACGACATGGTGGACGTATAAAAGTATAATTTTTACAGCGGATCCTGCTTTGGGTCATGGTGAATGAGCTAGGAAATAAAGAGGTTCAGTACAAACAAGATGTTATTAGGCAATGACTAAGTCTATACACATTTTCGTAGGTTTAAGTACATAGAATCGAAATCACCCATGTGTGGAATAAATTAAGTTAATAAATAATTAAGTTTCCTGTAGGGTTTTCGTAAAAAGAATGTCATTTTATTTTTGCTTTTTTAAATGGTTTTGTGTAATATTTCAAATTAAAAATAGATTTATTTGTCTTTAATACAAAAAAATACTATCAAAAAACAAAAATTTAAAACCATAATAATAACTACCTCGATTATAATTGTTTCACAAGCACATTAAAATAGGCAGATCTTAATATACTAAATTACAAGGCTGGCACCTTAAGGCTACTTATATCTGATCTGTAGCCAAATGTCTGCATGCACTGCAATGATGTTTTTATATTTTATTTTTATATTTTAATAGAACTTTATTTTTTTCTAGCTTGTTCCGACCCCTGCGCATGAGTGTCCCTTTATGCTTTGCCTAGCTACGCCATTTATTTCAATAAATTTTTTATAATTTACTACCATGTTACTAGTCATTTTATTAATTTGGTTCTATTCAGCCAAATTGTAATCCATGTTTGATATTAAGGCATCGTTGCATGTTCTACGTGGCTGTGAATCAGTTTTTTAATTGTGGGTGCAATCCTTTTCGTCAGTTTATTTATATATGTATTTTCTTTTAATCTATATAAGCAAATTTTGATGTACACTATACTCCTATATAGTCAACTGTTATAATTGCTTCGCTTATATACTTTCCTAACTGATGAATAAAAATTGTTTCAATTAGTATTTGAGTATAAAAAAAACATAATAATCGCCCCAAGATTTGATCTTGGGAACGACTGTTTTCAGAGGCAGATACTGTTAAAGTGCGGGACACGAAAGAAAACCGGGCGGTCCTTAAAATACAGGTTCATAGTCTTAAGCAAGCGGAAAAGTAAAATTAGTGTACGCAAATAAATTTTATGTTATTTTATTTGTTGTAATAGTTTGCCGCTTCACCTATAAAGTGCGCCAGCTAAGCGGAACGGAAAATTAACCGGGGATTTAGTAAATTTCGCACTGGTCCTCTTGTAATTGGGATGTGCCTAGTACAACATGTACTCGCCGCTAGAAGGTTCTAGCTATTTCCAGTGGCGCCTATACACGAGCATTTGTTTTCATTTCTATATAAATGCGTTGCGTTGAATTTGAATTATTATTTCGAAGTAACTATGGCGAGCAAAAGAGGAAAAACAATTCGAAGTGGTGCACGTGAAGTTATTGCGAGCGTTATAGAGGCTTGTACTAGAGAAGCTGAAAATAATAGTTTCAATTCAAAGAGAACATAATGATCGCTCATGTTCTACTTCACCTTTAAAATATCCTGGTAAAAGAAGACCCCGATTATCACACAAAGATAAAGTTGAAGATGGTGATTTTCAAGTAATTCGGAACAATAGAGGATTTTTATATAAACTTGAAGAAAGGTCCTGGCCTGCAAACCCTTACTTCCTGCTGTAAAGAACAAAATAGATTTTCCGGACGGGTATAAAACCTTAAATCGGCTTTTACGATCAAATGGTTTGTTTGGTGCAAGTGTCAAAATAAACGAAAATTGCTCATTGAGAGACCAAATATTTTTCACTGGCGGGTGAAATATCTATCAATCTATTGAAGATAAATACTAGGAAGTAGAAGGCAAAATTGAAACGGTTATTGATGATTTACTCAGAGGAAGACAACAATTTAGATGGAATCGAACCCCATTAGAATCACAGCCGTCAACTTTAAAAATGGCTTAGTTTTTTTTTCATATGTTTTGTAAAATTGTTCATAAACTAGTTGTCAATAAACTACTTCAAAATAATTAATTTTCTGTTCAATACCGGGTGTCAAAAAATATCTAATATTGCTATTAATATTTGAAAAATTACAGAACTCATATTTTTCCAAATTAACACATCGATGTAGTTATAGTAGGGGAGCCATGATTCCAGTGAACAAGATTTATCAAAATTTTAACTTATGCTGTTCGACTTTGTGCTATTCGGGTATGCCAAAAGTGACCGTTTGTCATATTACTTTGTACAGGGGGCGTCATTGTGAAGTACTATACAGGGCGTTTCCTAATTGAGTGATAATGTTGAAGGGGGGTGATTCTTGGATCTTTTTAAGAAAAAGTTTAATATGAACCTAAAAGTCTTAATTTTAGAGATACAGGGTTTTAAAAAAAAAATTTAAATGCTAATTCTGATGCTATTATAGATAAATAACTGTGTGAAATTTGATACACGTCTTTTATGCATAAAAGGGCATTTTTTGTTAACAATCAATTTTTGAAATTTCTATCAGTGGCGTGCATATGTAATTAACCTGGGTAAATCCGTATGCTTCTTAATGCATAGAAGACGTGTATCAAATTTCATGCAGTTATCTACAATAGCATCAGAATTGGGATGAAAAAAAATATTTTCTGTTTAAACTTTACCATCCTGTGTCTCAAAAGTTAAGACTTTTAGGACATAAAAATACCCCCTTTAACATCAGCAAGCAATTAGGAAATGCCCTGTATAGTACTTCACAATGACAGTCCCTGTATAAAATAATACGACAAACGGAGACAGACGGCCACTTTTGGCATACCCGAGTAGTCCAAAGTCGAACTGTATAAATTAAAATTTTGATACATCTCGTTCACTGGATCTGATGCTGGCTGCCCTTGTAAAATCTGGATTTGTAAATCGTGTATTACTATACTGGGTGGTCCAATAATAACGGACGTAGGCAGTAAGTTAAACAGTTTTGTTGGATAGATAATTTTTTTAATTATTATAAATTTTAATAATTTCTCTTTTTCAGATCAGTCATCAAAATGTCTTTTCCTTCTTCGCATACGCAGATTTTAATCAGTGCATTGGGCATTCTCTGCATTCTCATTTGATCTCGTAGTCGTCAAAGAAATCTCTCTGTGAAATTAAAAAATCGGTAAACTTCCTTTACCCGGAAGTTCCCTCGTTATGAATCTTTCCTTTTATTAGAAATAGTAAAGTGTGACCCAAGTAGTTTTTATATTAACACACATCGCCATTTTGTTAAGTCAAGTTCAATTCGTACCGATTTAACCCTATATAACATTTAATTTTTTAATAAGTAGTGTTTGCAGGCTGATTTTTTAAATATTTTAAAAGGCCGCCCTTTTGTTTTGCTATCTTATATACATACTTGATTTTTGTACAAAATCTGAGGTAAATTAGATAATTAGTTTTTTTAGCAATAATGTTTTTAACGTTTCATTAGACCGTCATTTTATTACGGCAAATTTGAAGTCACTCTGATAAATAGTTTTTAATCTATGCCGTGAACTGACACACAGACACATAAACCGACACACGGACCGACGGAATTGATAAAACATAGTTTTTGCCATCTAGGGATGTTAAAACGTGAAGATATGTAAAACTTGAGAAGATGATGTTTTCACGATTACAAATATTATATTTAGCCGCCATTTTGTTCCGTCATCTTGAATTAGGACTACAGTTTTACTAGTTTATCTGTATATAGTCGAATGCGGTCTTATCGTGCGGGTTCAAAGGTCACCAACATTATTAATCATATCAGAAAACACAGTGAATACCAAAATGTTGTGTGATTATTTTATCGAACTATTAAATCTCGATGGGCTATTTACAAATATACAGGGAGAAAGAAAATAGTTTTTTTTAATATATTACGCAAGATTCTTAAGACAGCCACTTGATATTATTTTATATATTAAATGCCGAGGGACTAAATAAGAAAATTCGCTAAATATGTATTTTATTAAAAGTTTTTGGTTGGCAAAAACAAAAACACACCAATAGCAAGCGCCTTAATAAAGTCGGAAGGCGGTTCGAATCAGTGGAACAATCAGGATATGTTCTGTTTATACAGCCACTTAATGAGAGTGAGATTTTTTTATCAATCACCAAAAATTATGAGCCCCGCTTGACCTAAAAATCTAACCACTTATACAGTGTCATTTATTTAAATGCGGGCCACCCCTGTGCAAAGAAAACTTGTTTTTTTTTTGTATTGTGATAACAAAAACATTTTATTTTGCAAAAATATTATACACTTTTGTTAAAAACACAAGATAATTAGTAATTACTTCCCTCGTGAGATTTTTTCAGATCTTTACGTTTAAGGGTCCCTAGATGGCGGAAAACATGTTTTCTCAATTTCGTCTGTCGTAGGTATGTCTGTCCGTCAGTCTGTCTGTTCGCAGCGTAGCTAAAAGACTACTTATCCGATTTCTTCAAATGTCAGTCTAAAATTAAGGGCCATGCATGCGAAAAATACAGGCTATATATATATATATATATATATATATATTTATATATATATATATATATATATTTATATATACATGCAGTGTGTATCAGCCAAATGGAATAAATTCGATAATAAATAAATGGGGCGTGTTCGGAAAAACGCTTGGACCCGTCGATTGGTATTTTTAGTTGCTCATTTTCTCCAATAAAAACTTTTTATACAGGGTGTGTCCTGTAACAGTGGTCAATGCCAACTTTCTTATTTCAAATGCAACACCCCGGATATTATTTAATTTTTGGATTCTTTAGGAGATTCTAAACATATTTTATGTTCAATGTCCTATACCTATCTTCAACTATTTCGGCAATATTAAGTGTTTTCAAATTTATTTTTATTTTATTTATTTCGAATTTATTATTATTCATGAAAGTGGCTCTGGTTACTGAACTATTTATTTGATTACAAAAATTCGCTACAACACACTCAATACTTATTTACCATTTAGGTCTTCATATTAAGAATGTAAGCAAAAACCATTTTAGCGTTCCTTTTTATTGATATGGAACAAAAAGAGTCAGTTTTGTTTACTTTTAAGTTTTGTTTACTTTTGTGTAAAATGCCTGGCCTTTCTCTTTGCAAGACAGTAGTTGTCAGTGTCAGTGTCATAGTCTTTTGAATTTCGTTAACTACATAATACCTAATATCAGAAAAATGGTTCATTTAACAGAAATGCATAAAATAACAATTCTACAAATGATTGGTTATGGAGATAACACACGAACACAAGTGGAACTTGCTCGCTTATTTCATGAAAATTTTCCAAATTTGCCGCATATATCCCAAGGGACAATTAGTAAAATAGAAAAGCAGTTTCGCGAGCTTGGACATGTGAGGCAGATAAAAAAAGCAGCTGCCTATTCAATAAATGATGATAAATTGGATATTATGCTTGATTTTGAGGAAAACTCACATATTTCTAGTCGACAAGCCGCCGCAATGTTCGATATTAGCCATTCGTCGATTATTCGAACATTAAAAGAAAATAAAATGCATCCCTATAAAGTGATACCAACTCAGGAGCTCATGGAAGACGATTATGATAGGAGAACTTATTTTTGTGAACAAATGATGGCTATGTTAGATAACAATGTTATTCAATTAGAACATGTTTTGTTTTCGGATGAGTGCACTTTTACACTTCACGGTCATGTAAATCGTCAAAATTGCCGCTATTGGTCTAGGGAAAATCCTCACTGGATCAGCGAAGAACATACTCAATATCCTGAAAAGGTTAATGTTTGGGCAGGAATTGTTAGGGATCATATCATAGGCCCCTTTTTCATTGACGGCAATTTGAATGGCGATAATTATTTAGCACTGCTCCAAAATAATGTCATGCCAACTTTGACAAATTTGTATCCGGATCCAGCAAACCCACAAGTTCCAGCGAATATGATATGGTTTCAGCAAGATGGAGCACCGCCCCATTACCAAATTAATGTCCGGCAGTACCTCAACGGAATATTTCCAAATCGGTGGATAGGGAGACGAGGATCGATAGAATGTCCAGCGCGATCCCCTGATCTGACTCCATTAGACTTTTTCTTATGGGGACATATTAAAAATGTTGTATACAAAACAAAACCCCTCGACTTAGCTGACTTAAGAAGACGAATAACGCTTGCGATTAGATCGGTCACGCCTGAGATGCTAAATAACGTTAGAAGAAATTTCTATTTAAGATTAGGAATTTGCCAAGACGTTCGCGGCGAGCATATTCAACAGTTCCTAAATTAACTTTTTACTTTTGTTTATACATTATGAAGAAATAAATAATTTTATTTCTTTAATCTTAATTTTTGCAATAAATTTGAAAACACTTAATATTGCCGAAATAGTTGAAGATAGGTATAGGACATTGAACATAAAATATGTTTAGAATCTCCTAAAGAATCCAAAAATTAAATAATATCCGGGGTGTTGAATTTGAAATAAGAAAGTGGGCATTGACCACTGTTACAGGACACACCCTGTATAAAAAGTTTTTATTGGAGAAAATGAGCAACTAAAAATACCAATCGACGGGTCCAAGCGTTTTTCCTAACACGCCCCCATTTATTTATTATCGAATTTATTCCATTTGGCTGATACACACTGTATATACAAATATATATATATATATATATATATATATATATATATATATATATATATTTATATGTAGCCTGTATTTTTCGTTAGCCCCGAGTTTCTGATAAAGCGATTTTACCGATTTTTATATATCAAATTTTGTCTTATAATTAATAAAAAAATTTACTTATTTTAAACCAGCTTTAAAATTGGAACAAGTATTCTATAATTATTTATTTATTGCCTATAAAATTACAAATGTACTAATAAAGTAAGCAAAAAATAGTGTCAAATCTAATAAAAAATGTTTTAAATTAAAATTCACTGCCTAATATCCAGGAACCGTGGCAAAAGCTCTGAGAATCGGTATAAGGAATGTACAGAAACTTGTGCATGAAAAAAAACATAATTTACTTCCGAAGAAGATTAAGAAATGTACACGAAAAAATCCAAAGGCAAAAGACTTAAGTTGCAATGCAAAAATGGATATTCATAATGCAATTTATGATTTATACACGTCAAAGACTAATATAATCCTTCAGAAAATGTTTATTAATATAGACTAAAAAATATCATCATCACTTAAAAAGTCCCCATATTCTGAGTCGTCCTCAAATGGCGCAATGATCATTGGTGCTATTTCGACATCTAGAACTCGTTCTCGATTCCACCAATCCCATATCAATTCCTCCGTATGTTTCACAGATTTCTTCTAGTACTCCGGCGTAAAATAATTTAATGAATCTTACCAAACAATTTGCCGCTTCATCTGATATAAGACCATCGTTCACGTGTTTTTCGTAATATGATTTTGCCCCAGCCCATATTAATTCTATTGCGTTAAACTGGCAATGGTATGGCGGCAGTCGTAAAACCTCATGTCCATTTTCCCGTAATATTTCATATACGGCATATATTGTTGGTTTTTTAAAAGATTTTGCCAATAAAAGAAGTTCTTGTTTCAGCATATTGGGTAAAGAATTTTGTTTCTGTTTTATTAGCCATTCATAAATATCACTTTTCTTGCAGGATGAAGTAGGTTTTTTATTTAAGATTCTTGAATGATAAGATGCATTGTCCAGAATGATTAGAGATGGAGCATCTAAATTTGGAATCAGTTCTTTTAACCCTTTTTCATATTATCATGGTACTCTATACTTTTGGATGTTGAAGAAAATCGTAAACTTGCACCTGGGAGAAATCCTGTTGAAAAACCTGCATGCAAAATGATTAACCGTTTTCCCGTCTCATATCCCTTTTTTCTCTTGACACTTCTTACAAGCTCGTCCTGCCAAGATTTCGAACCACTTCCATTAGAAAATATCCAAGTCTC
Source organism: Kuschelorhynchus macadamiae (assembly GCA_030620095.1). Classification (NCBI taxonomy): domain Eukaryota; kingdom Metazoa; phylum Arthropoda; class Insecta; order Coleoptera; family Curculionidae; genus Kuschelorhynchus; species Kuschelorhynchus macadamiae. The sequence goes on from JAUTXW010004383.1 coordinate 364,893, forward strand.
GTCTAAAAATAGGATACGTTGACTTACTGACTTACTTTTCAATTCGCATAAAAATCTTCGATTACAATCCCTTTTATATTGAAAACCCAACATTTTTTTTAAATTTTGACGATTTTAGTCCAATTTCCAATATGCCTCGTTTTTTTTAAGTTTCTTTTAAAACTTGAAGGGTTATGTTAGTTTTTGATGTGTATAAATCGTAAATTGCATTACAAATATCAATGTTTACATTGTCACTTAAGTCTTCTGTCTTTGGCTTTTTTCGTGTAAATTTCTTAATCTTCTTCGGTAGAAAATTATGCCTTTTTCATGCGCAATTTTCTCCACAATCCTTATACCGATTCCCAGAGCTTTTGTTACTGTCTCCTGGATATTGGCCGGTGAATTTTCATTTTCGTAATATCTTATTAGATTTAATACCATTTTTTTCGCTTGTGGATACAAAAAACCCTAAAATTGTTTTTTATTGCTCATTTTGTCACTGACTTGTCATTATGTCTTTGAATGACATCGCTCAAAGATTTTTGCAACTGCTGGTATTTATATGTTTATCCTCTTTTTTCATTTGAAAATATCATAGGTCTATCTAATTCATCTTCCGAATTTTATGCCGAGGATATGATTACACGTAATAAAAGAAAAACAAACTTAAAAAGTTTGTCGTTGATAAATCGTACGACCCGCACGATAACACTGCTTTTGACTTTACCATAATAATTATGTATGGCAATCAATTTGAAATCAGTCCATTAAGTTTTTCAGGCTGAGTATTTTACTAAGGCGCTACTTTGTTTCGCCATCTTCGATTCGTAGCAAAATTTTATCAGTTGATTTCTACATAATACTTGATTATTGTGCAAACTTTGAGATAAATTGCATCCGTAATTTTTTCTTTTGCTATATTAGATTTTTACCAAAATGTTACCATTCCCATATGACCCTTAATTTTTGACCAAAATTTGAAGTCAATCGAGAAAGTAGTTTTTAAGCTATGCCGCGAACAGACAGACCGACAGACCGACGGACCGACAGACAGACAGACCGGCGGGATCGAGGAATGTTTTCGGCTTCCAGAGACCCTGAAATGTAAAGATCTGAAAAATCTCGGAGACTGATTTTTTTACTATTACAATACTTTTCTTTTACGAAGGAAGTAAACATTTAAAAGGGATTTTAAAAGATCAGTTATTTTATTTTTGTAGAAATATACTGACACCATTGGTCCAATCTAATGAGATTGTCCAGAATACTGCCATTACGGCAATTTTTTTTCTTTAGCATGTCCTTTGATAGAGGTCTGGCCTCGCGAGCCACTATTGACATCTGAGTCTCATCGCCAGTAACATACTTTTTGGAAACTGTCAGAACCAATGACGAGTCTTGCTTACGTTCATTACCTATTTTAAAGTGTTTGTGTGTAATTGCCCAACGATTAATTGACACCGAAAAAAATATGTACAGTGTTTCTACAACCAAATTCAGTGACTCTGCACATGGATTGCAGTGGGTGAGGTAAATGAGACCATTGTAAGAACCAGACATATTTGACGCATTATCGTAAGACGAATCCCTCAATTATTTTATATCGATGTCACATTGACTTAAAAAATTTGGTGGTGGCAAGTTTTTCCTCTTTATGGCTTTCTACAGGAAAAAATGTAAGAAATCCTTCTGCTAGTTCTCCATTTGACGTCACATGTGTCAACACTACAGTCCATTTGATCAGTATAACATATGTTTGGTATCCAAGCGACACTTACTGAGAAATATTTGGCTTCAAGAATGTCATTAGAAATACCTGTTAAAACCATATTTCGCAATATTTGAATTAGTTCCACCCAAATCGTACTATCACCACGGGATGCTAATCCAAGGGATGAACGAAATTTAATCACTGACTCATTGTTAAACTTTTATCCAATATTCTCTTTTTAGTAATAATAATGTACTAAAATATTTCACATTCAAAAAGAAATAATTGTTCATTGAAATTTTATATAAAATTTTTTATAGTTTCGAAACTAAAATATATTCGTTATCAGAATCTAACTTATAATTTACAACCATTGAATCGTTATCCAGCCATTCTTGCTATTTACCCATACTCTTGTTTGTTTGAAATTTGGTTTAAACTATCAATTTTTGTATCATGACCACGTTGTTGTATTGTGTGCTGTATAAACTTTAATTAGTATGTGCCAAATGTAAGCTATTCCAGATTCTAAAGAAGTTCCTGGACACTCAGGTTAATTGTGTTCTTCTAAACTAAAAGATCCTTCATGTCTTGAAATAAAGTTTAATTTAACCGGAATAGTCAAATTTTTAAAAAGATTGTTTATGACCAAGAGCAAATTTTAAAGTAACAGTAATCTATATATTTTATTACGTATTGATTCTCCAGATAGTTCTACTAGGCCCCCGAGTTTGCATATGTTTTTGTTAGATTTGAGTTACATGTTAGCTTAGCGCTTATAAGTTACCACCAAAAGATTTAATTTTTTGATGAATTGTATCTGATTACAAATAGTTTCCATAAAGCTGAGATGTAATCTAATTTATTTTATAGAATAGCATCTTTTATACACATACTTTAAGAAACGTAAATAATTTTTTCTTAGCTAGTACTAAATCGCATGTCAAATATTACCCTAATTTCTAATGAAATAATTGCATTGTATCTTCTTCTTGAATGTTAAAGAATTTTTACAAGTATACAGCCCAAAAATTATATTTAGTGTGTCCCTGCCTAACCTCTCTCTCGATAGAAATAAAATTACGTTATTTAATTCTGGCTTCTGTCACCTGATATCCATACAACTTCAAAATATATTAAATTTTTCCTTATCGATTCTAGCTTTTTTTTTAGAATTTCAATTTTTTTTTAGTGTTACATGCAATCAAAAGCTTTTCAATATTCCATAGCCCAGGTCGCCATAGACACACTTTCTATACATATTTTTATTAATTACTCTTAATCAGAGTCTAATAACATGAGACCTAAGGTAAATCATGTACTTATCACAATATGTAATTGCGTTGCTCGTCAGAGGAAAAAAAAATGTAAAGGCAAAAAGTGTAGGGCTCGAAATTTGCAACATTCGTTATCTGACTTCAAACTCTCTGCAGTTAGTTTTCAATACTATAGAAGGTGCCAAAGTTTTATAGAATTAGTTGTTTCGCATTTGGACCTTTAAACATTGTTTTAAACCGAAAACAAAATTCATAAAACTTGTAGATTTCAAAAAATCAATTAAAAACATATAACTATTGGTTATAAGTCTTTGATCTTGACGTTTTTGATTATTTGGTGATGCATGGAGATTGACGAAAAATTCCGAAATGAACTGCTTACACTTTTTTAACAATTTTTTGTTGGAAAAAAATTCTTAGATAAGCTCAACCGATACAGACAAATAAATGGTCTTACCTTGTGAATGGTCACAGAAGTGAAAAGAGATGGAGAAATGGCAAAACAATCTCCCATAAACTTACCATTATAACCTTTGATCTTATGAAAACACTTCCCATACTCGTTTTGTCAACGGGAAACTGTTATTAAAAACGGCAGATTTGGACTTGTTGTTTAGGTGTACGCAACTTGGCAATGAATGAAGTATTTATGTATACATGGAATAAAGCTATAGCTTCTGGAAGGCCTCAAGAAGTAAATTCTTGCTTGTTGCATTCCATCAATAATTTTGTGAAAACCGAAAATCTGATAATGGACTCGAATTAGTGCGGGGGGCAAAACAGAAACATTAAAATGACGGCTTTATATAATTACCTGGTTTTTTTTAATCTAAATGTTGTTAAAGAAATCCACTACAAGTTTTTAGCAAATGGACATTTCTACCTCCCAAGTGATTAGGACTTTGGTTGGAAAGATAAATAATGTTTTTTAGAGATATTTTCATTCCAGACGATTGAGAGAAAGTGATAAAATGCAGCTTGAACAATTATTTTAAAGTGATAAGGATATCTTCTTATTATATATATATATATATATATATATATATATATATATATATATATATATATATATATATATAATATATTATCCTAATGGACATAAAATTTATATAAAGAAGAAAAAGAATCTCTTGGATCTTATTCCATTCATACCTCAGATCCATCATCAATGTCATGAAAATCTGAAAACGTCAGATGATTCAAGAGATCGTTTCAGAGGAGGATGGAGAAGATTAACTTTTTGGTGAAAGTTTCTATGTTTAAAATAACGTTTGTAGTTCATTTTTTACGATTTTTCATTTTTGTAATAAAAATGTCTTTTCATAGTTATCTTTTTATTTATTGATGGAAGGTTGAATAAAGCTACAGTAATCTAAGCCACATTTTTGTAAAAAAAAAACAAAAATCTTTTGTCTTTAGAACTAGATCATAAGTCATAGTGCACTCGTATATTACCCTGCAACTAACTTTGTTCTTCTTCATTTATTTCTTTGTATTGTTGCATCAAATGTCTTCGAAATCTTTACCTTCAGTTTTCTCAGAATTTTGAGTTTGGGCTTAGGCTACTGTTGCATTGATAGCTTTAATTATCTTGGGTTTTCGACCTTATTGCCGCTCTCGCCGCCATCTTGAATTAAAGAAGATGAAAATCAATTTTTCGCTAATATGTCAATTCCGATGCGAGTGACGTGAAAATTAGCTATTGGCATGATATTGGATTATAAAATTCTCTACATTAATTGTATATAACTTTTCTTATAAAATTAGTTACCAAGAGACAAGGGAATAAAGTAGTGGATTTACTGCAATTTGTCAAATTAGTTCTTGTGCCTCTTGAAATTTTAGTTAATATATATATTTCGGTTTATATCCATTTGCAGGCCTCTATGCAGCTTCTATTTAACTTTACTTGTCTGTTTGTCTGCCTGGATCATGTGGCTAATTTTGAATCACTTCTACTATCTAATGATTTATATTTTGTATGTAAAGGTCTAATGAATATACAATATATTGATGAACTTGTCCTTGACTACGGTCCAGATTAATTGTTTATGCCAATATTGAACTAAAAATGTGCTTAGATTAATAAAATTAAAATTTTGCAATCTTACAAATGCGCGATCATTATAACATTTATCGCTCTTTGCCTAAAAGATAAATTTTAAATGACATTTGTTGAATTAGTGTGATTAAATGGCACACCTAAAATCATCCCCGTACGTTCATAATTATTATTTTACGGTATTTACAGGGGCGGACTAAAATAATTTGAGGCCCGGGGTGGACTTTTTACGGCTCCGATTTTTTAGGGTTAGTTACTTACAAGGTTACTAAAACTTTTATTAGCTTTTCCTGGAAATATTTTGGTAATATGGTTAAAAGATATTCTGCTTTTTCATTCTTAGTATAGATTTGGTGCGCTAAAAATTACATAAAGATATCATTAAGGCACTAATTTTTGGTCAGGATCGTTTGTAAAGAAATTACCTGGCTCTCAGGCGTTTTTCTTAAAGATGTTCATGTACAGAATTCCATATCCTTAAATTTTCATGCAGGGTAAGTATATTCTCACATTACCATCTTTGAGTGTAGTTATTCTTTTTAAAACAACCCTTTTTTTCAGGGGTTTGTGGATTTTAATTTTCAATCATGTTATTTTTATCCATAATTTGTTGGAGATGGTAAATTTAGATACAGTTTTTCGAGGTCTTTTCTTACTGCTGGTTTTAAATCAGCTACCGTGGGTGACATACTATCACTTGGACGTAATAATTTAAAAAACTGCTAATGAAATCATTCTAATCTGGATACCGGATACCGGGACATAGCTATGCCTTTAGAGTAAGATAATTCTATCGACCAATATTTACGAAAAACCAAGAAGTGGGGATGGCCCATGTCCAAGCCGTGTCCATTTGTTGACGAATGCCAGTGGCAGCGCGAGTTTTCGCTTCCCGCATAAGGAAATATCATTAGTCGCGAAAAAATCATGGTTCCGGGTTTTTACAGATCTTCATGTTTTTCCATTACTGTCGGTCGATCGGTCTGTTCCGGTATAGCTAAAAAATCCACTTACTCGATTTACTTTAATTTTATTTAATTTTCCACAAAAATTACGTGTGATGACGACCTGTTAAAATATTTGATGTACAAAAATGAAGAAATGGGCCATGCGTGATTACCGTTGATAAAGTAAGGTTTCTTACCTATTTCTTAATGAAGCAAATAGGTATTTTTACAAATTTCAAAGAAATAATTGTTCCCTACTTCACTATTAAATCAAACCAATAAGTTAGGTAAGTTTAAAAGGAAATTACTTATTTATATATTATTAAACTTTACTTTTTAATTAGGCTTGCCTTATTTCACTGTCATTTTGTAATTGTGACATTTAGAAAAATTATTTGTTCAGTTGTTAAAAATGACATCTTAAACCAGTAAGTGTCAAGTTAGACCTTGTCTAGATTTAAACCTCTTTAGTTGTTAGAGTTTTAAACTATACCCAATGTTTATAACGCGCATTTATTGGCTTCCTACTCGTCTGATTGTATGTTTGTAAGTCTAGTTCAAATCTTTTAATGGATTTTTTACCACTTTCATTACCGATTATTATCAAATTTGACATGCATACATTTTCGGGTATAAAAAATCCGAATTTTTTTAGTCAACGTTTAGAAACCCAAAATGGTAGCACCAATACGGTCGAATAATTTTGTTACTTGTGTTAGGAAAATTGTGCATTTAAAAATAAAATAGCGGTGGGTATTTTAACATTTGTGGGGATTATTTAAATCAAAATGGTGCGCCAATATCATGAATATTTGTCAACATTTTAAAAATGCAAGATTGTAATGCCAACATGGCGGCGAAATTTAACATTTGTACGTATTTGAGAATACATATCATACATTTTCAGTAAATATTTAAGAAATGAGAGTAGAAATTTTAACATTTATACAGGTTTGATTAAAAATCGATATTAAGTTTGCAATTAATACATTTTTACAAATATTCAGAATGGGGATGTCATCAATCAATCAATCCGATAAGTACTTTTTTTCAGATATTTTTAAATATTTAATTAGGCCACCGTTTTGTTCACCCATTTTGAATTTGTCTCAACATTTTTACCAGTTCATCCCTATATAATATTTGATTTTTGAGCAAAATTTGAACATATTCAATGAAGTAGTTTTCTGCATTGACTTTTATAACATTGTATTAGGCCGCCATTTTGGATTTGTAGTAAAACTTATTAATTGATGGTCATGTCACACCTAATTTTTCTGCAAAATTTGGATAAAATGGATAAGCAGTTTTTTAGTAAAATTTTTTTAACATTCCAATAGACCGCCATTTTCTGTCATATTGGATTTTTATCAAAATGTTACCATGTCATCATCATATGACCTTTAATTTTTAATCAAAACTTTTTAAGTAAATAGGTCATGCATTTCTTGAGCTTTGTCGCGGACAGACTTAGAGACTAACCGACGGAACAGAGAAAAAATGTTTTTTTGCAACTAGAATACTTAAAAAAAAAGCGAGCGCTATAAGATAAAAATAGAATAGCCAATTGTCATATTGTTTTTCCATATTAATGGCTAAAACTTAAAAAATAAAAGATTTTTTTTTAATTTTCAATATCCTAAAACTTAAATTCTAACCAGTTTAGAACATGTTTACGAACACATTTTTACTTTTAAGTGCCCAAAGAATCACTATTTAAATTCCTTTACCTTACAACACTTATATAAAAAATTGGCCCAACTCAAGTGAAAATTAAAAAAAGGCGCGAAATCATACGAAACTATTGACTATTTTAATATAGTATAGATATATTCTATAATTATTTTAATTCTCTGGTAGGAAAAACTGTTGTAAAAAAATCACCTCAGAGTCTTTCTTGTATCATTTTGATTCTGAGGATTCTCACATGACCCCTGACGAAATAAACGTTCTATTATACCGAACCGGATTGGCCAATACGTCATGTGGCCCAAAATAAGTGAATAAGGTATCTTCCGTCTCCTGGAAAAGGAAATCTAGCTGTTTACTTAGTGACTAAGAGAAAATTCCAAAATTAAACGGCCATTTTTTTACAAATTCACATTACCCCACCTTAGTTAGATGTCGAAGATAGATAAAACTTAATTATTTAGAACGCTGCTTCTTGAAGTAAGGCGACATATTATTGGAAGATTTGAACCAGATCAACAAATACACAATAATACATTAAAACACATGCAGTAGTGAAGTTAAGAAAAGCTTGGTATCTAGTAAAATATTTTTTAGCAATTTAATTTCTTTAATGTTAAAATGTATTGTAGTTCCACGACCTATTGATTTTTAAGCCACGCTGGTCACGTGACCTTGTAACAATCTTTACTATAGACTGTTATACTTTTTTACTATAAGGATCCTATGGGATGGTCTAATACGATAGTGGGGATAGTCTAATACGTGGACTTGTCGATCAGGGTTGCCATATCTAACTAAAACTCTTGTTACTGAGGCTTTGGGTATTTTAGCTTGTATTTTATTATTTTGCAATAAAAGTAATTTGTTTATACTGCTTAGAAAATAATACTGGAAAAACATTACTATTGTTTGTATGACCATTTAATTGCATTATGTTTAAACATATTCACATATAAATGGTTATAAACATTGGAGTTTCTGGCTAGGCTTGACATCGCCATACGATCGACCTTATACTGTGAGGTAATCTTGGCAGTGACTAAATATGCATGTAAATAATGAACTCTATTTTTATTCTTATTTTAAGGCTATGCAGATGCCTTAGTGTTAGAATAATAGTTATTGGTATTAGAATAATAGTTTTAATTAGTAATTTTTTATTTATGATTCGGAGGGTTGAAATGCGGGGCCGGTCTAAAATTGACGTGAAAAAATAATCATGTCTACAGTTTAGGTCAAATTATTTTATATTCATCGGACATTTATATATGTACAATATTTCAAATCGATAGGTAAAGTGGAAATTATTCAACAATGGGTTACAAGATTTTACAAAGGCAGACAAGAGAATAACCCACTTTATTCCCTGATTATTCTAAGAGAACATATCTTTATTAACAATTCAATCTCTTTAAAAAAATATTCTTTTGACTTGTCTAACGCTAAAACAGCTTCTAATTTCTAAATTTCAAACAAATAGTAGTCGCTGGAAGCCAGGTCTAGACTGTAGGGAGGGTGATCTGTCGGTTGGAACCCAAAGTGCAAAATGGCAGCTTGTGCAACACCAGCAGTATGAAGAGATGAATTATCGTGCAATAGACGCACGCCTCTGGTCAGTTTTCCATGACGCTTTTCAAGAAGGCAGTCCTGAAATTTATGTAACAATGCTGCGTAATATTTATTATCTATTAACGGTGGTATTGGTTTCTTTAAAATCTATTAAAAGAATTCCTTCACAATCCCAAAAGATTGTGGCCATCACCTATTTTATTGGCTGACTGTGATTTTTTTAGGGTGCCTGACCCTTACGACGCCACTCCATAGAGAATAATAGCTTCATCCTCTTTTAGAATGGTTTTATTTGAATATCCGAAAGGTTTTTGGGAACTCATCTCGTACTGACTTTTCTGAGATCTCCTTGACCTGTAAACGTTGGTCGCTCAATACCACAATGGCAACATTGTCTTCCGTTACAGCAACTAATGGTCGGCCAGTTCTTGCATCTTCTTCAAGGGATTCCTTCTCTATGGGAAAACGTTTTACCGATTTTTATACTACATAATACGAAGGGGAATTTTGGCTCTTTACACACCATCAAGCATTTCTTTAATAATTTGGGGTGTTAACACTTCTTTTGTCAAGAACTTTATAACAGCTCTGCACTCAGTCTGCGTTATGTACGACATTTTCTTGGACACGCCTTGTTCAACATGCTATTAATAAAAAACTATGTGACGCAAGGCGTCAATTTCTTTCCTAAAGCCTATTAAGATGTGTATTTAAAATAAGACAAAGTTTTCTCGTGGCATAGCTGCATCTAGGTCAGGCTGGGAAATTTTGGCACTTACAGCTTATATCGAAGAAAGCAGAAATAAGAATTTTTGTGCGGTTCTTGGTCGTAAAAGGTTATACAAAGGAACTCAAGATGAGGGATTACACCTTCACTATTGTCAAGAAACGATCAAAACTTGACCCTCTTTTGTGCCGGGGCAGATACCACGGTCGGTAAAATGGCTCCTTCATTCTGAAACACAGCGTCATGTTTTGGTCGTTTCTTGACGCATTGGTGAAGGAGTAGTCCCTCATCTTGATTTCTTTCATAATATATATATATATATATATATATATATATATATATAAATATATATATATATATATATATATATATATATATATATATATATATATATATATATATATATATATATATATATATATATATATTATTGTGATGGCAATTCCCTGTATAAGCCTGCTTCATCAACTTGATTACTTCTGCTTTGTTGCTGTGTTGTATTTTTTAAATTTTATCACCCTCTATTTTTTGGGGAATAAAAGTACAAAACATTCGAATTCAGACTAAACATGTTGCAAATTTCGAGGTTTACAATTTTTATCGTGACGTTCTTTTTCCTTCGGCGAACAGGCAACGGGATACATTCGTTCTTTTTTTTTGAAGATGCCTAGTATTCCGAAGCAGAGATGCCATAATATTCAGTCCTGAAACACCCTAGTTTGCTTTTTATATTTTTTTTGGGCTACTTAATTATTTAATGTTCTATTTCTTCCTGGTATCTCTGCCTTTTCGTCTAATGCCCATATTCACTTGTTTATATTTTGAAAGTGACGGTGTTTACATTCTTCTCTCGGCAATTTGTTTCAGGAGTTTAATGCCATTTTTTCTCCATGTATATTTTTAGATTCTGGTATAGCCCCTAATGCATCTCTAGCTTCAGATATATTTTTAATTAGTTACATTTTGCTTTTAAGCCTGGTAGTTATTGCATGTATGTCATAAGAATATACTGAAAGTAGATTAGAGCAGTAAACTTTCGGTGTATTTCTTCTCCGCAATATAAATTTCATTACACTGTTCAGTCAGTCCCCTTCTGCTATTCGTTACTTCGCTGCTTTGAAATAATTTTTCTCACATTTTGATGAAACTGCTGTCTTATCAGTTGTAGAGTACTTCATTTCCTCGCACCACCACCACCAAAGATCGATTATACTCCCAATAGACATTCTATCCAATGAAAAGTAAATAACCCCCTAAATGGCTCTCAACTTTGTATACCCTTCAATATAATTGGGAGCCATCCAGAGATTTTCGTATAGCTCAGTGCTCAGAGTTGCCAGTCAGCCACGCGCGGGATCCGATTTGCCGGTTAAATCATATCTTATTTGTTTCTTTATAGCATAATTTTTGTATTGTATAAGACCTAAATCGCGCTACTTGCATCACCGAGCAAAATATTGTTGCGTGTGTACTAATACCAGACAAATCGGCGACATCAGCAATGGATGTAGCGAATTTATGAAATTGCCTGATGAATTGCCTATTCGAAATTTTATCGGTCTTTGATATCACTTATCTAAGAGCCATTCCGGAGGTACTGAATGGCGGATCAAGCAAACCCCACACAATTGTATTTTAGTGCGATGATTTTATGGGCATCGAACTATAGCAGCACACAATTTTTGGTTTTTTATAAGCCTGATAGTTAGTTCTTCTATTAATGAAAGATATAAAGCTTCAAGAAAATTCGAGTCATATTTTTGAAATATCAATAATTAAAAAAAAAAGAAATTACGCGACTTATTAAGATTTCATTTTTAAAGTTATTATATTTAAGAAATTGTAATTGTAATCGGAGAGAGGTAATAAAAAATGCAGATCTTAAACTTCGAGCAGTTTATTAAATATAAAAATAAATTGATATAAATAAATAAAAAACTTAAAAAACATTTTCAACATATAATAAATATACAAAAAATGTACAAGGGTTATAAATCTAAGTACAAAATGCTATATTAAATATGTTACAAATTAGGAATACATGTGACAAAGTGCGTCTTTTGTTTAATAATTTAAGTATAAATAGAATAAATATGGAATATAAATCTGAACAAATAATAATAAATAATGCTGCATCGATATTTGGCGTTTCCGATTTTTAAACTTAACATCTAAGTTTTTTCTGATATATTTTTAAATTTACTCTGATATGCACAACCACTAATAAAATCTTCACTTAAATAAAGTGCCGACAGTGTGAATAAAATTTCGTCAATAGTGAGTTTTAAATAAATAATTAATTTATTTTTATCATGTAATATGTTTTGTATGTTTTATTTATCTCTACACGAATCACGTATTTTATTATTTTTTATTCCATTTTTATATAGTAGTACCACATCATGGTATTATTAAAGTAATAATAAGTACAATTTTTAGGGGGGAAAACAAATAAGCATAAAAACATCTGCTTTGCTAATATGATTCCTCACAATTATTAATGATAATTTTTAGGCGGCATTCAGGATATTCTTGAAATGTATGCATTTTTTGTGTTTATTCTCTTTTGTATTTGAGAACGTAAGAAAAATTGAAATAATGGATTAATAATTCGGTTATGGCACAGCTATATTTCTTTTTTTGGGGTAATGCACACACTAAGAGTAGTTAAAAATAGCCTGATTGTAACTAAACAAAAAGAATCTGCAAATTAAAGAGAAAACCCACCATTTAATTAAATCTACATTATATCATTGTATAGTTTGATCAACAAATACATTTTAGTTTTTTAATAATTAAATGGCGAATTAACAATTTTGTAATACTAACATTAGCATAATAGTTAAACTAAAAATAATTTACTTAGAAATTATAAGACTAGATTTTTACGACTTACTTAAATAGTAAGCTTAGTAATACTGATAAGTTCAAATGACTACGAGGGATGTCCGAAAAGTAATTTCGACACCTACAACTGAATTTAATCCTTAAGTTATATGCTGTAAACCTAAGCAAAACAAAATCTATTTCCCAGTGTATACCTTTATTATTAAATACACCTTATATACCCATATTTTGTGTCTTTTAGTCGTTGTTCCCTTTTTTAATTTGTTTAGAGTAGCAAACAAAATGAGATTCATTAAATAATAGAAAATGTTAAAACTGCACGTAAAAAAATATTTGTTTAAAAATTTAAAGAATTTTTATGGTTAGTTGTTTTAAGCTCATCATGTAATAGTCTATAAAATAATCTGATTTTTCACCTCAGGAACATCCCTTAATAACACAATCAATTAATAAAACAATTAACCTCTACTTTCGCTCAGATACCTACCGAGTTAAAAAAGCAGCTTCTATAATTTTATACTGGATCTTAATTATTGTTGTTGTTGTATTTAGATAGGAGTACTTCATTATTACTAATGCATACTAATTTTTTTAAACTATAAAATTAAGCTGATTTTCCATGTAAACTCCATTAACCGCTGAAAGAATTTAAATTGGTATTTTTAAAGGAATAACGGTGAACTAACTCTAATTCTGTCAATTAGCCTTATGTATTAATTTTGAACAAACTTAATTAAACTTTAATAATTTGTACTGTAACTAAATAGATAATAAAGCATAGTGGCCAGAATATGCTAAGAAAGTTATGTGATTGTCTTCTTTTCAGTAACTATCCAGTTATTACGAATAATTACAGAAGCTGCTATAGGTACCTTTCTTAGTACCAAAGCAACTGAATTTAAATATGAGAGATAAATCGATTTGTTTTAGAAAATGTGAAACAAAATATTCCAATTTTTTTATTTCTGCGTCGAAAATTTCAGAAATTATTTTTTTTTACTTTAATTGCAAGCAAGTTTTTAACCGGTTTATGTTGTAAAAACTTCTTTTTCAAGTTAAATTTTCAGTTGCTTTACTAATAAAACAAGTTTCATCAAATCTTGTCCTATATTTTTTACTATCTGATATTTGTTTAAACTGCCTTCTGCTATTTCACGTATACCAGATGTAGAACAAAATCTAACGAAACCTAACGCATACTAAAATTAAATTATAAGATTCCAAGTCTTTCCCAGATTAAGACATAATGCCATAATACACTTATGTACTACAGTCCTAATTTTCTCGTGCTTGTTCCTATTAAAGCAGTGGTAGGTAAATAAACGCTCTCCAAAATAGTTATTTGAAATATTCATGAATCTTTGTCGATAGGAAAAAATGTTGAGATTTATATAATCTGTAACGTAAATTGCCATAGTTTTCAGCTGCTTAAAAATTACTGCAAGTATTCTGGAAGAAATACAAATAATAATTTGCATTTCTTCCAAAATACAGATCGAAATTTTTTTGGATCTTAAAGTATAATAGGAACAAGCTGTTTCTTAAAATAGTTTTTAAATCTACCATTATCTCAGTAGGCGTCTGAAAGCAATAAATTATCTGCCTCTAAGTTAGTATAAGTCATTACTCCACCTAAATCTAAAATACTATCAAAGCAATTTGCTTAATTTTATTTAGTATTAATCATTTACAGCTTTTAGAGGCCTAGGAGTTGTATATATGACATATATTTTTTTAAATATATATGTTATTATTCCGCTAAATGGTTGTTTTTAATTTTGTTTAGTTAAAATACATAGTTGATAATTTATAAATATCCTTTGATAGGATTATAGGATACATTTTCTATAAAACATTTTGAAAATAGCTAGCAACAAAACCTCACAATTCGGTAATAGTACCAAACATAAATCATTTTAAATATATTTTTTAAAGAACTATGTTAAGTATCCAGGGCCACAGTATGTTTTTTGTATGCAGAACATGTTATTTACTTATAATTATAGAGCAGATCTTCATAATTGTTCTGCTCCATACGATCTCCTCTAGGATCGCCTTGGTCTTCCTCAGACTGGTTGAATAAAGCTTCCAGGAACCTGGATTCAGAGCGACGTTTGCGGCCACTGCAACAAATAAGAACAATGAATTAAATTTGAGCTACATAAAAAAAAACAATTTTAATATTAATCTAGCTATAAAATTGTATGTCTTGAATTGTTCAGATGAACATACACAGTTTCGTTTTAGAATAAAAAATATAAATTAATAAAAAATAAGAAATACAAGAAGTGAATGTAGAAGATTTCGGGCAAGAAGTTGATTTTAGTTCATAAGTTAAAGGAAAAAATTAAAACCAATTAATTTGATATTATTTTGTGTCTTCTCCCTACGACCCCAAAGTGTCAATACCTTAAGGTACAAAATTATACGAATTAGTAATTTCAGTCAAATGCGAAACAAAAGTAATTTGAAAATATTTCTGCAAGTCTGACTGCTTCTTCTGATTTTTTTAATGTTAAGTGATGTTCCCAGAGTGTATCGGTAAGCATCCAAAACAAAAACCTTTCCCCTTTTCAAGGGTACCAAGAAAATTTTATGAAATCGCTTTCCATCTTCCCTGAGATTCTCTACTGAATACAAATTACAAGATGTCAACTGTCAACAAAATGTTATAGTAAGACCAACTTGCTGCACTTTTGCGACAATATTGGTCAGGTACAACCCGAAAATTACAATTTTGATGCAAGTACATTTTTGTTGGTAGAAGACTGGGTAAGTTTTTGTCACAAGCGACTTCTTAAAGATGGAAATGGCAAGAACTGTTTTCTTTTTCTCGAAATGCTAGTAAACGTGCTTTTTCTGTTAAATTCAGTTTGTCACATTAGGTCCACATAATGAATTTTCAAAGGTATTTTGATTTATCATATTATTTATATTTATAGTATCAAAGGTAATTTCCTTTTTACAAATTATAAATAATTATATTTCGTCAGTCCATCATTTTATAAATGCATAGCGTGATTTAGGTTTATTTGTTTAGAAATACGAATCTGATTGCCGGGTAATTGCGTAAAACCTTATGAAACCAATAGATGTATAAATAAACTGACAATACTAGCAGTTTGGTTTTAGTTTAATAATAAATTGTTTACGTGTTGCTGTTCTAAATAAATACCTTTAATAGTCATAAGTGGTATTACAAAGTATATTTTTAACCGACTTCAAACAATTCCATTCATTAGGAATAATGGAGTATGGCTCAATTTAGTTCAGTACATAGTCATTACTGTCTTTTCAAACATTTTTATTGGGTGCCATTTTGTTCCATCATATTGGATTCCTACCAATATTTTACTTTTTATATTGACATACACTGCTATTTTGTTACGTCATGTTGAATTCGTACCAGTTTATCCTTATATCAGATTTAGTTATTCTGCAAAATTTAAAGTACTTTACCAATTTATCTCTATATCACACTTAAGGCTTACACACAATTTGAAATTAATCTAATGGGAAGTTTTTTTAGGATGATTTTTTTAATATTTTATTAGGTCGCTATTTTATTTTGCTATCTTATATTCATACCAAAATGCCAGTTTATTCCTATGTAACAATTTTTGTGGCAAATTTGAGGTAAATTCAATAATTATTATATATTTTTTTTTAACGTTTCACTACACACCCCTCTTCTTTCTGCCTATTGGATTTTAGTCAAAACATTAACAGGTACAACCCCATATGAGCCCTAATTTTTGGCTAAAATTTGAAGTCAGTCTGACAAGTAGTTTTTCAACTATGCCCCGAACTGACAGACATACAGACAGACAATTGAGAAAACATATTTTCATATAAAGATTTACTAGTTTATCTCTATACTACAATTACTTATGGCACACAGTTTGAAATTAGCTCATTAAATGGCTTTTTCAGCCTGAATTTTTAAATATTTTATTAAGCTGCGACGTTGGATACAAAATTTGAGACAAATTGTATAAGTAGTTTTTTAGTAATATTTTTTTTAATATTTCACTAGGCCGCCATTTTGTTTTTCCATATTGGATTTTTACCAAAATGTTACCAGGTCATCCCCATATGAGCCTTAATTTTTGACCAAAATTTGAAGTCAATCGCGCAAGTAGTTTTTTAGCTATGCCGCGAACAGACAGACAGACAGATCGGCGAAATTGAGAAAACATGTTTTTCGGCATCTAGGGACCCTGATACGTAAAGATTTGAAAAAATCTCGGAGGATGATTTTTTCACGATTACATTACTTCCTTTTTACGAGGGAAGTAAAAATAAATGCACTAAGAAGTGAAAAATAATATTTTATATAGTAAAGATAGTAAGATATTATACTTGTGGCATTAGACATCAAAAATGTCTTTTGTTCATGTGGTCAAGAGATACATCAAGAAAAATTGGGCAAATTTCACTAATGCCAGTTTTTCATAAGGTTTGTGCATGGTCACGTTTGCCAGCTTAGCTTTTCTTTTTTTCGTTAGTTATTATTTTTTTTCGTAATTAGGAGGTTTTTATTTTTCATTTGATACATCGTCTATCCGATTTTGGTAGAATACAGTTATCTACTTGCTGGGATATTTTACGATTCCCAATTCGTAGCTATTAATTTTATTCCATAACTTTTAAATTCGAATGTTTTTTGAATAATTTATTGCACATGTTAGTAGGATAGAGGCGCTAAGTCCAAACGTATTTAGACTAGTTGACGCGTTGACCAATTCCTTCAGATGTTGGTTCGGATTTCAGTTCGGAGGTTCATTATTGCCTCTACATTTCGAATGTTCTCTCGCTCCTATACCAATGTATATTAACAAATTTTAAGTCTAAAAAGGTTAAAAGGTAAACATAGAAGAAACAAATCGCTCATTATCTGGAGGAGTTATTTTTATACTGACGCAATGAATAAAGAGTAACTGGCTTAAAGTGTCCCATGTCCCATGTCATGTTTACACTAAGATGCAGTCATTGTTTTTATATACGTGTCCGAATGCGAATAATTCTACAATCGAAATTCATTTCAGGTAGATTGTCTGAATTGGTAATTTTACGTGGTTAGATAATGCAGATTAAAGGTGGCATGCATTCACTTGCGTCTACCGATTGGTGATCATTAGTGGAATCAAATTAAAAATTTCCATAGCAAATATATAAACTGTCAGAGAGGTCAGTACATAAATAATATCAAACGGCAAACCATATCCGAGTTTAATTTAGTTTGTAGCATATAACACAACACCACTACTAAATCTATAATAAATGCGACCTTTTGTTTACAAAACAAAGCATAATTTGATTTTTTAGACCAAAATTACAAACTTATGTTTTAACAAAATAAATTTATCGCTACTGTAATAATTATAAATCATTTTAATTGGATAATAGGCCTATAAGCTGATAGAACTTTAATCTCGATATTATGTACGCGAGCAATTATTTTTACACAATATATGATAATACGGTATAATGTTGAAACTTTCGTTTTGGAATTATACAGGTTGTCCGCAATATAATCCTTTATCACCAAATCTCAGGAATTATTAAAGATATTTTTTATTTTTATTACTGGCATATATATACAGGGTCTCAGTAAATTCAGATATTCTTGACCATTTTAATATCGGTCGGGAAATATAGGCCCTATTATATGAGGCCCTCGAAAAATAGCGCACCAAACATGAATACTTTGTCGACCTTGCTGTTTGATTGTTTCATATCTTCTCGGGTTTCTTCGAGTCCTAAAATTACTATTTTTCTGTTAAATTTATCTGCCATGGTAAATATTGCTTTATCTGACCAACAAATTAATGCAAAAATGTTGTTTTTGAACTGATGATCATTAAAAAGCTAATTTCTAATCGGCGCGCCGTTCATAATCTTCTGGCTTCAACTTTTGCAACCTTGTACATTTATTTGCTTTGAAACATCCAAATACTTGCTGGTATCATTCAAAGAATTTTCTGGCATTTCTTTAAAATACAGCAGAATATCTTGCTGTGTTTCTTCTTTTAAAGCATTCCGGGGCTTGTTTCTCTTTCTATGTTTTACAACACCGGGATCTCGTAAATCCCGTTCAATTTGTGGAAAAATCGATTTTTCAAGAATCCCTTTTTTTGGAAATTCTTCTGTTATATTTAACATAATACTCGAATAAACCAAATTTTTTCTTTTCGTAATACATTTTCTAAAAATTACATTAAACTGCTGAACTACTTGTATTAAACTTGCTGTTTAACATTTTTTAAGATATTTTTTTTTGTTTCTTTCCATAGTACACCATGATTTAAGGATAAAATATATTTTGAGATCATTTATAGATGAAATATAGGATTTTCAGTAAAACTGTTTTTGTTTTATTAATACCGTTTGGGAGGGTGATTCCAATAGTTGACACTCGAAAATAGTTAGAGATAGTTACCATCCTAAATTGCGTGGATTAAACAAAAATAAAGACCATACTTTAAGTTCTACAAAATGATTTTATTGTAACTAACAAAGTTTCAAAATCGCTTACGTTTGATTAGTAAAAATTTAACACTGTGGTTAAATATTTGACTAGGTTATTTATGGTATTTTTAAAGAAAAAAAATTTCCTATAATATTTGAAAAACTATGCACACTAGGTATCATGAGTGTTATAAAGGTAAAATTAAAATTTTATGAAGGATCTAAAAAGATGATAATATACATGGTGTTTCATAAGATATAATCGTTATTCGGTTGTTTAATCATACGGTTGTTGTCTATTTCGCAAAACACTCTGATTTATCAAATCTGAAATATTGATGTGACTAAGTATTATGTGAGTCCTAAGGTCTGTAAACTGGCATACGTTTTTTTAATCATTTGTACTGTGGCAATACATGGTCAATTTTCCGTGTGTCTAAATTGAACAACGCCTGTTAAAGCCAAACTTAGGGGAAATCTGCTTCTAGAAGACGCATTTCAGAAATTCGCATATTGTTTAAGCATGGTTGAGTTCTCCACCTCCTAGATAAAATCTAGTTTGGGAATACATGAGCTTGCATTCGGCTTAAGCTTGGCTGTTGTTGTTAGGTTATCCGACCATCATTTGACAGGACTTTAGGTGTTGCGCCCCAAGGTGTATGAAGCCCTTGCAGAAGAACATCGTGGCTAAAGAATTTATGCCAATGGTTTGGTCAATCCGCCATTTCACTTTTCAGACTGGCAGTAAATCGAGTCATAATAGCCAAAATGATCGACAACGTCGGATAATCGAATAGGGTACTACGAGAAGAAAAAGTCTATTTCCAAGTCAATTTTATAAGTTAACTTATCGACGAAGATTACATTCTGGTATATAGAATTTTTATGTATCCCAGGGGCTTAATGACAGAGGCTGACATGATATCTATTTATTTGTAAAGCTTTTTGCAATGTCAGTGTTAGGACATACAAGAATACCCATATAGCCATTAGTTCAAGTTTTTGTTAAAATAGGGAAAGAATTTTTCTTTAGTTTTTGTCATTATATTTCAAAAATTCAAAAATCGCAAACAATTGGAAATATTTGAAGTTTTTCTTACTTCATCGGAGTCTCTGTTTTGAGCTATTTCAGATTTCTTTCGATGGCAAGTAGTTTAGTAGCAAAAACGCTGGAGTAGTCGTGTAATTTAAATTTAACAGACGAAGTATTGGAAATATAAGTAGCTGCCGCTGTTTGTTTTAACCACCCGTATAAATTTGTATGTGATTTTTGTATTTGTTGTTAATAATCTCGTAAAATTTATTTGTGGTTTCTTTTTTGTCAAAAGAATTTAACGAAAAGTCAATCAGAATAGTGTTTGCCTAGGGACGAAAGGGGAATTAAGGATACGAAAATGTATCACGAAGGACTAAATTTGAATTCTGGCAACATGGAATCTGACACTAATTGAAATGCACTAATCACAAAATGATGAAATTAAGGTTTTTCCATTTTAAAAATAGTTAAATGGAGTTTATTTAAACAGGGCATCTGTAAGGAAGCATAATTCATTCAAATTCAAATTCTTATTACGCATGACACATTACTGTTTTCCCACATTTAGACTTGCATCTTGATTTGAAAAACTATTTAATGACTTCCAAATTTCGTTAACTACGCAATATGTTTAACAATGACTACATTATCGTAAACCATTGTAATTTAGGTTCAATATATTTACGAGTAATTAGAATAATAAACAATAATTTTTATGTGGGAAATTCTGTACATCTTTGTATGGAAATTACTTATCCCGGAAGTATGAGTGATAAGAGCAAAACGGTCATAGCAATATATTTTCTTGTAAGACGAGTAGATACAAGATCACCAAGAAAGCCTTTGTTATATAAGGCACTCAATTGAATGAAAGAAAAACATTAATTTCTAAAATAGTTAGTAAGTAGGACTAATAAGTAAGTTGAATTATCAATTTATTTATGATATTATACATAAATTTTTTAATGTGAAGGACCATGCACATATATTATATGTTTTTGGTGAACCCTCAAATTATGAAATTATATAATATTTGATGTATACTACTTTCAAAAATAAGAAATAAATTTATATGAACATAGGCCGAAAAAGGCTTTGGTTTCTAGATATAAAGCAAATAAAGTTTACAATATAATGTAACCTGTATGTCAAAAACAAAGCATTTGCGAACCTATGTTCACATAACACTTTTCTAGCATAGAATGGTAGCTTTCACGGCTTTAGTGAATTAAGAAATCATGGTTCTTGAGATTAGACTGTGTAAAATTGGATTACTATCCGACGTTTCGCCTTCGATTGCACAAAGCATCTTCAGGGATTTTTACTCCACGAGATCTGATCACCGAAGTATTCAGATCTCATGGAGTTGTCTAATCCCGAGAACCATAAAACTATTTTCTTTCTTTCTTAATTTGGAAATTACTGTATGCTAAATATATTTTAAATTGGACCACAGAAAATATAGCTAAGTGCGTTTAGATTTAGGTAAAGTTTAACACCATATATCTCTTAAACTAGTAATGAGGTCTGCCCAAGAAAACTTTTAATGTCAACGTTCAGATTAGATGCCTACTAAACTCTCATGAAATTTGACGTTTCACAAAAAAACCTTAGAGTCTGCGCTTGGTCCTTTATATCCCAAAATTCCTTAGGTTGCATTTAAAGAGATAAATATAAACAAGCTATTTACTATTAATTAGATTCTAGTATTATTTATTGTATTGACCCAGTAACCTTTTTGATTTTCTCTAATCTATTGTTCCGAATGTTTAGACTAGCGGCAAGCACATGTTAGATTTCCCTACACTGTAAAACCAATGGCTTATAGTAAATATTTGATAAACATAATTTTAATTAAATAGTTTTTACGCATCTTTTATAGGTCGTAAAAATATGCAGTGTTGTAAATTCTAAAACATTTCTACATATCCAGTGCAGCTCAAGATAAAAATTTTAAATTTGGCATATTTCAAGAGCAGACTTAATGTATGTAACAATTTTTATATATTTATTTATTGTACATTTCAAGATGGCAGTTGGTCACAAGTTGAAGGAAGAAAATGTTTAATGAAAGTAGACGTTTGTATATGTATTAAGAAAATTCTTTAAAATTTGAAAAAGTGTTTTACTCCTTAGATTTTTCTTAATTAAATGTTCCTTGAACGTGAGGGCTAAGAATGGTTTGCACTTTTCTGTTTCTAAGGTTTTAAATAAAATACAAAATAATTTGTAAATAAAACGCAAAATACCCTGTAATTAGAGAATAACTATACTAGCCCACATACTCATGTAAACATTTCAATTAGGAATTAGCGATCATGTATAAAATACTTAAAGTATTAATGTTTATTATTTAAGTTGTGTTAGGAATGACCCTTATTTTTCAATTATTACTTTTAATATACCTATATTTTGGAGATGAATATAGATTAAAAAGTTCTTCTAAAAAATGTACTATTTGAAGTTCTTGGCGCTCATCCCCATCCTGAAATATTCAATCATATATAGCTAGAGATGTCTCAAACTAAAATATATGACTTAGTGAGAGCGATATTTAAGAGCCGCACTTTATACAAAATACTTGGTTAGTAACAAAATAATTGCCGTATATGTACCCCTTAGCACGCAATGTTGAGCTTAATATTGCTTTCAGCTTTAATCTTTTTTTTAATTGCCTAAGCAGTTTTCATACACATTTCAGATTTTGCTGATATTAATAATTGTGAGTCCAGTTGAGCAGAAATCCCTCTTCTACTTGATCCCAATTATTGCTTTTGTGCCCTATTATAAGAATAGCACGTGTTGAAAAAAGTTTATTATTCTCCCAATAGATATATATATATATATATATATATATATATATATATATATATATATATATATATATATATATATATATATATATATATATATATATATATATATATATATATATATATATATATATATATATTCCACAACTTCCCCCGTACAGAAATCCACTCCACAGAGGTAACATATTTTACGAATACATTTAGTTATTTGGTAATAATATTGAATCAAAATAGAGTTTATACGATTTGTATAAGGTAATACCAAATAAATATATGCCTGTAAAAATTATGTTCTCTGTACGTAGTGAAATCCTGTATGAGGCATGTTAATTAAAGTGTTCTGATTGATTCTATTTGTGTAGTTTTAAATGTAAGTGCCTATCTATAGTAATTAAAACTGAACCTTTAGCATCTGGTATATTCGAATAATACTTATTTGCTTACTAAAATCTGGATACACTTACATTTTGTCAAGATCTCTGCCAGCTGCCACTGGTAATGTAATGGCAATTCCATTGATTTTATGTAGTGCTACTCTGGTTTCTAGATCGGAGAAATGTGGATCTGACACTCTCTTAACTCTGAAAATAAGGAAGAATATATATTTAAAACAGTTTTAGATCATACAATTGAAATAATATACCCAGGGTTTGGTATAATTTCATATTATAAACAAAAGGTCAGGTACCTACATACTAATAACAATAATATTTTTATATTTCGACCCATTAGGAAGTCTTGAAGCCTAAGTATAATTAATTTACCATGATTGTTTTAATAAGTCCAAAATTAATCTAAATAAAACTCTTTATTATTTTTCTAATATGAAAATTTAAATTTCCTGCCTTACATGTGTCCATTTCCACTTAATCATTTATTCCTACAGACTTTCGTATCCTCTAATTTTGAATAAAAAGTAATTAATATCGAAAAACCGGAGGATTCTCTCAGAAAAAATATATACTGCGCCATAAAATTTCGATCAATCCCCTATGGTCCGTAGATAGGAAATAAAGAGCAATTTTTCTGCCTCGTCAAATTCACCATTCTCGCTTGCAGACTAAGAAATATCCAAAAGAAAGAGAAAAGTATGATTGAAAATTAAATTTTCAATCAGCTTTTCAAGAAAACTATGCATATTTAACGAGGCCTGGTATTGGAAGGAGGCCTTATTAAATTAAAATAAATTGTCCAGAGAATTGTCCCAGAGAAAGTAATATCTAGAAAAATAACCGGCATCCTACACAAAAAAACAAAGGTATTTTTTAATTTTTAGTTGCAATTATCAATTATCTTTTGCTAAATACTATTTAGATAATAAGTGAGAACAATGAGGTGGCAATTTCAGTTTTGTTTTTAATTATGCGGTATTATTGTAAGCATAAATAATGAATATGTTAATGTCAGCCCACAATACACAGTTGAAAGCCTGAAGTCTATATAAACAAATAGAAAATTGAAGAATATCTAAAATTTTTGGTTTTTATTTTTTAACAGTAAATTTTGGTTAAACTAACAATATTTCACCTTTTTTTTTAAGTGAAAATTAAATATTTAACAAGTGTACAGATAACGAAATTACTAAAAAGTTATGTTACGTAATTCACTAGTTAATTATATTAATCGAAAATGCGTTCATACATCGTATCAGAAGTTTTCGTTATTCCGGAGAAAGGCAATAAATCAAAATGGTCAACAGCTTTATGGATTCGTAAACTGAAAACAAAGTGGCAATCTTCTCGTCTAGAGTATACAAATCAGTGCTCGAAGAATCCATTAAATTTATTATGAGCACTTATAAGACGAACAGATATGTTTTAATTATATGTTCTTAAAAAATAAAAAAATATGTTAAAATGGGGATAGTAAAATGTTTGTTGTCAGAATAAGTTAAGTAGTTTTTTAAAAAAAGATGGGGTAGTAAAACCCTTTTAAGGTGTTTCTCCATTTAAAATATGTTGTTTTTGCTTTTTTTGTCAACAAATGTATGTTAATTTTAACAAACTTCAAAAAGGAGGAGGTTCTCAATTAGACCCTGTGTATTTTTGTAGGTAATTAACTATTTCGGGATAGTTTGATCAATTTGAATAAAGTTTTTTTCAGAATCGGTATCCTATTACTTATGGGTGACTCCATAAGGAGGATTTTTGAAAAAAAAAATAAAATTCAAGAATGAGATCATTTTCAATTTTCATCTGTAGAGTTTTCGCGATAACTCTGAAGGGCTTTAAGGTCTTAAAATATAAGTGTATTAACCGAAAGGTGCTTTGGGCATTTCTTGAGTTACGTTCTCTGGCTGGGTCTATTTTCTTGTCAGGTAATTTCGGTTATTGTTAATCTTGAAAATATTTTGTTTCATATAAAAATAACTTGCATCCTACAGAATGTATAAATCCTTTTGTTTTCATTTTAGCTAAAATTATAATTTTCAGAAAGTTTATAGATATTTAATTTTTAACAAATTGTAGTGCTAATTCTCTGTGCAAATGTACAAATGGGGCTTATACAATATTAGTTACTCTGTTTCTATGTACACCGATTGCTCCGGGAAGATTTGATCATTAGCAAGCATATTTAAAAAAATTAAATGGCGCAACTTGAATGGAAAGGGGGTGAACCAAAATTTTGTATATCATGTCATTTTCGGAGTTTTTGCTGATGCTCTATAAATATCTATGGTTATAACAGATAGGTGGTGTTTGTTAACTGATTAGTAGATGACGTGATTTTGTAAAAAGTTTATACGGCATTGCCCACGCATGTGTCTATTTAATTTGGGTCGTTCAACATTTTAACCTAGGTTAAGATCCGAAAACCTTAAGATTGAACTTTACAGTAAAACAATAAATTGTAAATAAGACTTAAAAGAAACATTTTTCGTTTAAAAATAAAATTCGACTTAAAAAAAAAACATTAAATTTAAATCAAAACTAAAAATAAAATTTCCTAGAAGCTTAATGACCGAAGTTGCCAGTCTGCATCCCACAGTTTTCTAATAACCACTCTATTCGAAGCAGGTCTGTAAAAACTATTAATTTTGACCGCTTAACCGGTTATTTAAAACTTAACCGATCAAGAAAACAATTTTCTTGTAAATCTTTAACCGGTTTGATCCGAATAATTAATTAACCGGTTAACTTTTTATATTCCGGGGGTCCAAGCTTATAAATTCACGTTCACTTAAAAAAATTCTTCACCTTCACATATGAACGAATATCTATAACGGTTTTGTTGTTTGGAGGTGGGAGGGGGGCTCACAGATCTGTTGATCGAGCTGTCGTTAACCGGTCGAACCACGGACTCTTGTTTTTTCGGTTAACCGTGACAAATCTTAATTGGGTAAACCGTAACTTTTGATAGCCCTAATTCGAAGTATAATAAGTCTTCAATTATATTAATAAACATGGAAAAATTTTTTGAAGAATATGGGACACAAATCGACAAAAATATATTCCTTCTAACTTATATATTATATTATACCTGTTTGCATTTATTCATTGAACCAGTATAATACATTTTCATAGCTCACTACTCACTAGTGTCGCAAAAGTAAGAAAAATGGATTAGTTCATTGTGAATTGTAATTCTTGAGCAAGTTGAAATTCTTATTATTGTAATTATAAAGATCTAGATTTCTTTTACCGATAGCGTCTAATAAAAACTATATTTTTAATTTAAATTCTGTTTAATCTAGTTACAAGTTATCATAAGGAGCAAAAATATACGGATTATTGAAATCTAAGAAACATTGCCAATTCATTTAGTTATAGAATGGTGTATTTGCTGCAATTAATGTAGTTAGATTGAAGACCGTAACGCAATGGTTAGTTTATCTCCCTTCTGTTCGAAATACTCTGTATTTGTGTGTAATCAAATTTTAAATTTTAATTTACGTGCGTCACCGATAGATATTGCAAACCGTCCTAAATATTATACCTCTTCTGACGCGATTATAAAGAGTAGATTTAATTTTAAAATGTCTGTAAAGGCATAAACAGATTGCCAACACCAAGGTGAAGACAGGGGATAAGTTGGATGTCTAGAGAACGACAAATTACATCCTCAGTGGCTTGTGTTCTGGGTCCAACCAAAGACCGACCACACTTCGAATAGACGGTCTATCATATACAAATATATTAATGACATCAACTATCCGTGTCGCGGTTTCTTAAGAATGCACGCAACAATATATGGTTCGGTGTTGCTAGAAGGGTCTACCTGTTTAGAAATACAAAACAAGAATTACACTTATTTATAAAGGAGCTTAATAGTAACAATCGATGGAATGTTGTACGTCACGGACTGACGACTCTGGGCGTTGTGCGAGACCAACAGCTTTGGCCCCGGGTATTGTGATACGCGAAAATCTCTTAATGTATTCCTATATTAGGGAATACGGTTCAAAATTCGAATCGATTTGAGGTCATTTATTTAGCATTGGATGGATTTATTCAAAGTTTATCTGTCTTTGGTCTAACTATCTCGTGATAGTCAGGGTTAACCTAGATCTAAACAATTTTAATGTGTTTTTCATTAACAACTAGATATGTTTATTTCAGTTCTACCAGTACTTGAATCTCTTGATGTTTAGCTGATTTTTCCTTTTATCAAGTAAACTTTAACAACATGTTTTATACGGATTGATCCTCCAAAGACCGCATGCATTGACAAAACTTTTAATGATTCGGCAAATTGTACTTGTATCATCTGTAATCATCTGTTAACAGAACTTTTTAAGTTAGAGAGCTTAAGAAAGTATAAACTTATTAGGCAGGTAAACAGCCAAGTAGGCGTTCGCCATATCTACGATTTACGTTTATATCAAAGCTTTCGATAACATGTTGCCGAGTGGCCTTTCCAGATAGGATGCAGAGAAGTTTAAAATTATGTTTAGCATTTTAAGCTGATGACAAAACATTTATTATAAATGAATATTATAACATGACTGATCACACAAATGACTCTCCTGGGAGTGTAAATAAAAAATAAAGCTACTAATAAAATCAGGGGAGAATATATTTTTGTTTTATTAGATCCTAGGTTTAATTTTGAGCAACATAATAATAACACTAAAAAGTTGCATGAAGTTGGTTTCTATGCTTAAGTTTATTTGAGTATTTCAGTTTCAGAGGAAGGGCATTAGTTGGGTCTCAATATAATGGTATCTTGCTCTTTCGGTGTCCTTAAATTTCGATGTTAGACATGTTAACATAATGTGTGTTTTTCATACAATTTCCAAATTGTGCTTTTTGTATTATACAGTTTTTATGTTTACAGATAACTCTGTACTTTCATATATGTAATTTAACGCACACTGTAAAGTGACGGAGAATGGAAAAATGAACTATTTATTTGATTCAATCAAGGTCCAATAGATTAAAGGTAATTTCCTGTTGCGAATATTGCTAAGGGATTTAATACCCTTAAAGGTTAACTCCGATAGAAAACAAGACGAACGTAAATAAAACAATCTACTGTGACGCGACCTAGTTCTACAGTGTGTAAACTTCAACAATAAGTCAGTAAAATCAATAATTACTTTTGGAAACACACATTTGAAACCAAGAAAACACAGCGGAACATATAATAAATTAGTTCGAAAGCCTGCTTAATTTAACTATCGATTTACGAATCCTGTCAGTTGGGTCACTATCCTTCGATTCTCTAAAGATGCGTTAAGCGCTGTCAAAGGGCTGGGAATGTTCCTTGCTATTTATTTTACGAGTAATTTTTGTCGAAATTTTGTAACTTGAAAAAATCGAGCAGAACTTGACTGAAAGACTGATGGTCCTTTATTTCATACTTTAATGATATGCTATAACTCTATATTTTTATAATTCTACGTAATTTTTTAAAATACCTCCATAGAGACACAACGCGCAAAATTATCAATATTTACACAGACAGCAGAAAAGTGTTATAAGCCGCTATGGGATTCTCGATTTCCTAAACAAATACATCCTAAGAAAGTTCAGCAAGGCAACAGTGACTTATGTGGCAATATTCAAGATAAAGTCTGACTGGAAACTGTCAGTGAAGAAGCTTAGTAACTTTTTTTATAAAGGTTGCCAAGAAATAAAACAGTATTATTATATTTATTCTGTGAATCAGGGAATCTTTTCTTGATTCCCTCTTAAGATGGCCTACCATCTTCATCTTAAGAGAAGTTTTTCTATTCTACCTAATCGTATATTTTGTAAGAATAGACTGGCTGATACCCTGGCATAAGCGATGTTCTCAGGGAAGATGTAAAAGGAACGAAATGGGGTCTAGGTACTGTAATGGGATATCCACCTTCCGTTGCGCAATTACAGAACACCTATGCAATGGCTTTATATAGTATATAAAATCAATGACCTACGTCTTAAATATGATTTTAGTCAGTAACTCTATTACTTAATATAATTTTTGAAGCATTTGGTAAAATATTATGAACGGTTATCCAATAAAATACGCAGTCACTATAAAGATATTTTCCGCGATCTCAGAAAATCTTTTAATTATTAAATAATTGCTCATTTAACTTTTACCCAGGAAAAGGGCAGTAGTAGATTATACAAGGAAAATTGGCCTGACTCTTAAGCTGTACA
Organism: Kuschelorhynchus macadamiae; assembly: GCA_030620095.1. NCBI lineage: Eukaryota > Metazoa > Arthropoda > Insecta > Coleoptera > Curculionidae > Kuschelorhynchus > Kuschelorhynchus macadamiae. The sequence continues at coordinate 394,617 of JAUTXW010004383.1, forward strand.
TCGGTTAAGACACCCGAACACCCTATTTAAATTATCACTTACTTAAAATTAAATAAGGATTGTTCAGATGAGGTTTTCAACTAATTTGTCTTCTTAAAATAGTTTTTACAACGCTAGATATTAACTTAACTATACTTGGTAAAACATATTTCCTATGTTTTCAATATTTATACAGATTTTTGTAAATTTTACTTTATGAACGTTCGTGTTGGGTTTAAACAAATTAAGTGGAGGAAAAAATTGAATTTATTTGGTTTACCTTTTAGTTTTTCAACAGAAAACTTATACAAAGAATCGAAATTTTAGAAATATTTTCTGAGTTAGTGTTGAGGTTAATTTATAGTAATTTTCGTTATAAGTCCGGTAGGTCTCTTATTACAGTACGAGTTGTTAACGGACAGGGCGACGTATTACATATTGTCTTATAATCTCTGTTTAAAAGAATAAAGTTATATTTATTAAAATTTAAGAAATATTAGTTGGCAATCTAAAAATCATATCACTTTTACGATGTTGTAGCTATTGTTTTTCATAGCTAATTATGATTGTCTCTGTCAAATAAATAAGACGAAATATTTTATTTCATAGATTTTTAAGTGAGTAAATGTCAAAGTTAAACCTGACAAATAACTGCTTCCTAATAACAACAACATTGTAGTTCTGCTAAGCAACACATTACGGTATCAGATACTGTAATGTTCGATTTACCGGCCGCAAGTCAGTACTGGGTAAGTAGATTTACTAGACAGTATGAAATAAAAAATATTTTTTGCAGCAGTACCAGTGTTCGAACAATTACTTGTCAATATTGACTTCTGAATCATTTTGATTTTGTATCTACATGTATGTGTCTTTGAAGACATCACCGAGATTTAATAATATGGGACATTAGACAATTTGATTTGACTTTGACACTTTTGTAGATATAGATATAATAATTTTTTAATCAACTTCAAAAAAGGCTAAGTTATCACTTCGACCCTAGTAGTAGTAGTAGTTGAGGGGAGGGCGAAGACATGCCGATAGGCATGTATTTTTTTGATGTATATACATGGATTATTCCGCGGTGGTTTGACCAATTTGGTTGAAATTTTCAGGATATTGCCGTAGTGGTCCCATAGCAAGCATATTGAAACTAAAAAAATGGCAGAATGGCGCAATTTTGAATTGTTTACTCGAGCGACAGAGTCAACACGTTCATCATATTATCAGGAAAATAAGTATGTATGTAACATATGCGGTGAACCCAGGGGCTATTTATTATATCTGACTTTTACAATAAAACTCGTATAAATAGAACTAAAAAGAAGAAATACATTTTTCTTGAAAAAAAATCAGTCAATGTTTCCTAGCGAGCCCTTAAAAGCAAAATCAATAGAAACGATTGTGTTAAAATACAAGCAATGAATGCATATCAGTATTGCCAGAACTTTTTAAATAATAGTTATAGAGTGATTGTTAAAGTAGTAATAGGTTTCAAGAAATAGTAATAGATCAGAAGCCTGACAACCAAACGATAAAAAAAAGTTCATCCGTCACTTTAACAAAGATAGGAATAGATTTAAAATTAATGCCTTGCCGACGCAAGGTTTCTAAAAACGTCATAGGGTAATAGATCTATTGAAATAGTTATAGATCTATTGTAACAATTTCAATAGACTGGCAACACTGATGAATATGTAATAATAATAATAGGAATAACAAAAGCGTCGCAATGCAAGGTTGCCATCTTATTTATATTAAGGGTGACTTCCTGATTTACCTTTAAGATACGTTAAGGACCAATTGTTACCCAGGTCTTTTTGAGGCTAATACAATTAGCCAAAAAGCTTGTATTAATAAAAGACAAATAAAAATTTTATATTTATTAAAAAAGAGTATTTTTTACTTATTCCCAGATGCTTTGACGGATTTAGAATGAAATTCAGGAATCGTTCAGGGTAATGCAAAGTGGTCCCATAGCAAGCATATTAAAAAAAAATAGCAGAATGACCCTATTTTCAATGTTTTTCTACTTAAGAGTTTTTGCGATACATTTTATATACTTTAATATAATGCCTTGAAATGTGATGTATTTGTAATTAACCAAGAAAGTAATTTCACCGCACTCTGAGGTACAGGGGGAATTTTCGTCATTCATAAAAGTTTTTATAAAAAAAATAGATCCGACTTCAAAAAAAAAGCACTGAAGAATAAAAAATAATATCTTATACCGCCTTGAAAATTTGACATAATGAAGTTCGTGTCAAACTAATAAACACAGTGTCTATTTACTGTGGTATATGCAGACACACAACACATAAATTACTTTTTGTGATTAAGTAATTAAGAATAGGTTTGAAGCCGACTTCATACAGTCAACTGTTCAAGGTGAAATACGATATTATTTTTTACTTTTTAGTGTTTTTTTAAATGTCGATTCTATTTTTTATTATAAAAAATTTTATTTAAAATCTCTTACTTACCAAGTTTCTGTTTGATGAAAAGGCATCGAAGTAAAATATATTAGGTGGTATTAATTTTTGCCCCTTGCATGTGAAATTGGAACATCCATTGTGTAAAAGGCTTGTGAAAGCGTCTTTCTAATTATTAAAATTTTTAACTTTCTTTTCATGAAGAGACCGTCCTTTTAATCGCGTTTACCTAGGAAAGCTTTTCAATGAATAATTTAATAAAGTGATGAGGCCATATAGGTATGTGAGCAAAAAATTAGTTTAAAAAGTTTAATTTGATGTACTTACTTTTTGTTTGAACCGAGTAACTTTACGAAAAGTTTTGTGTTTTCGTGTCTACACGTAAAATTAAAATATTTAAGTTAGGAAGATTTCCAACAATATCTATATTGTATAAATTCAAATAAATATTTAAGATTTATTTTGAGCCGAGGAAACTAGATACCTTATCAAATTAGATTAAACTTAAAACATATATGTATATTCCCTTTTCACAAAAAGAGAGCATTTACTCCAAGATAAAGTTCTAAAATTTCTAAGTTATGTTAACGTTTATCATTCAAATGAATAATGGGAAGTTGTGCTTCCCAATATTCATTTACATCTTTGGTTTATGTTCTATTATGATTTATGTGCTACTATATTTTAAAATTTCTTTCAACTTTAATTCATTCCCAAAAGTTAGGGTGATTTTAAAATCATATTTGTTTTGAAATGGCAGCACTTTGTAGAAGAATATTGTGGGAAGCAAAACTGTTAACACTTATAAATGTGGAATATTTGTTGTAATGTTCTTATAATCAACTGTATGCGCGCAAAATATTTTTTTTTATTCATAGTGGGTTCTAACTCTTACCAATTTTTCCCATGACACGTAACTTGAAAAATAACATTCTTCATCTACACACTTAAAAGTACCTACGATTGCACAAAAAAGTATTAAAGTTTCGTGGGCTTTCAAGGGATTTACTCGAATTTAAATGTATAATTTTAACAACCCCGCATTTCATTAAAAAAATAAAAAAATAAAATAACTTTTTTAACGATAGTTCATCTCTATTCCATAAGAAAATAAATATGTTCTCAGCTAACTTCCTGACATTTAAAACTGTCATGATGGGTGTAGCCAGAAATTTAGTTACGTTGAGGGGACAAATTTTTTTCAATTAATGCTGTCAAGTTCCGAAAACTACACCGTTTGTGACTAAGAATTAAAAATAAATAAATTCTACATCTTTAATTTCATACAAGTTTTTAGCCAATTCAACTCAATCTTTTTGAATATAGTTGAATGTTTCTTACTGGGAGAGCATATCATAACTTTCTACCCCAACTTATTCACTATCTTGATGGCAACAACAATGAATGAAGTCAAGGAAGGCCGGAACAGAGAGATATATATTTGTTCTAACAGTCAAGCTTCTCTAAAGACCATTGTGCAGATGTCCTAGAGCAACTCTTCCAGAGCAAATGAACCTGATAATAGAAGTCAATGAAACCACCTGAATGTCAAATGAAACACACTCACTGAACATATAAATCGACAAATTGGATGGGACTTAAGCAGGTGAATTGAGCAATTATTAAATAGAAAGAAAAGTCGGCGGAACCCTTTCATTGAAGTCTTAAGGAGACACTGAAAACTAAAAAGACATTTGGAGATAATCGACGTGGAAGCATATCTCAAGAGCGTATGATACCTGGAAGATATGTTCAAAGAGTCGGCATTTCGAAATGAGGCTATCAGCTCTTTTGCCTGGAGATGACATTCTGGGATTTAGCATAGGGTATACGAGTAACTCTGGGGGGTTACGGGTCTTTCGGGCTTTGAGTCTCCGTTTAATTACTGCTACTACTTTGACATGCTGATACCCTTTCAACTACACAGTTACATCAGTTTTAAAAATTTAATTTGAAACAGAGTTACAGTTATTGAGGCATAGAGAAAAGTTTTCGTTGTTTGAAAAAAGATGTGTTTTATTTACTATTGGTCTCGATATTCGGTTTAATTATAAAAACTGTTATATAGTTCGTCTAAATAACATATTTTAGGAAGAAAAGAAAACTGTATGTACAAAAATAATTTATTTTTAGGTCTTTCGAAACTTATCATCCACTAGGTTCAGGAGGCAAGTGTTATCTGCTCACCTTGCATATCCAGTGGTTGTCGATATTATTTAAAACATATAGAATTTGCTTTTAACTTACTACCCTAAATTTCTCAAACTGTCAAAGTTGGAAGTGTGTATACTTATGAAAGATATGTCGCCTAAAGTGACAGCAAACAAGATATTTACTTACAAAACATGTGATATGCGTTTATGCAGTAGGGACATTAGAATGTCGGCTTGTCTCTGTATTATTTCACAAGATTAATAAGCTAGGATCTAGAACTATTTCATATTTTAGCTATCTATTAATTAAACTTACAGCATGATATATTTGTGCCTAAATATGTGGGTGTTAAGATGACGGTATTATTCAAACATATTTAAGACCAGTGAGTTGGGGATTGCCATAAAGGCGTTATTTAAGATATGGGGATATTCCACTTATAACATTTCAAATATTCTATTATGCGATTTAGGTAAACTAAAGTTAAAGTTTTCATCGGTTTATTCCGGAATTTAATAAAGTAAACATTTGTACACAGTACACAGTACACAGTTTGGGGTGATGTGAAAGTTTATGCTTAAAGGTTTTTTGAAAAATTATCTTTATTTTTCAAACAATTGAACTCTACGAATTGCAAGTTCTTAAAGATTTAAGGAAACACTTATATTTATATTGAAAATTATGGCCACTGTAAAGGCACTCCCTTTAACAAATAAAAGTTCGCAGCTGCTGCGCCTCTGTCTAAGTTCCTAGGCAAAAATAAAACAAGTAAATAATAATTATAGAACAGTCACTAAATTATGCATTATCGTATATAAATTAACACGTTTATGCTACCTAGCTTAGTTGAATTCTAAAGTATATACTGAATTCTTTGTGATAGGTGTTTCATGACTTCATTATCATAAGTTTGTATTTAGTTTTATATATACTCCTAGAGCAAAAATAGTTCTTTTCTCAAAGTTGAAGTGCTCCTAGGGAAGAAAGTTGAACCACTCTAATTTATATATGGATAAGTCCGATGACATCATGGTTCAAATATTGCCAGATATAACTGCATATTAATGATATAAAAAGATTATAAAAAGTAATCTTCAGAGTATTTTTTAAAAATATTTACTTGTTTAAAAATATTCTTCTTTTATAAATAACGCCTAATTAGAAAACAAATGTGATACAAAAACATACTTTTTTTAATTAGGCTTGAAGAAATTTGTAATGTCCGTTTTCCAACCACTTACGTCATCAATTTTTTGAAGAATATGAACATACAAAAACGTAGGGGATATTTCTTCAACTGGCACAGCCACGTTAAATGGATTTTCTTTTGTTAATAACCATTCGATGGATATGCTTCCATGATTTTTCTTTGTTTTTTTAATTTTATGTAGAAAATTATTAGAGTTAGGAGTAAGCGCTCGTTTAATGCAATTTTAAGTTTTAGAGTGTCTCATTAAAAAAGATGTCATCTATTTTTTATGTAGTAGCAATCGATTTTTTTTATCAAAAGAATTTTATATTCGTCAATCTTTTTTACCCGTTTAAATAACTGAACTGTTGCAGCAAATTATAGTAAAAGCAAACTACGGTTTTCTCATGTGAAAACTTGATTAATGCTCTCCAGTTGTAGAATAAAAAATAATTAGATAAGTTTGACTAGTTAGCTGCATGTACTGAAAGAACGTCTCATATATATTTATTTATTAAACTTAGGCTTACTTGTTTATGCTAAACAAATTAGAAAATAATAACTAACATTTGTAATAGTATGTCTAAATAATACCTAATACGGCTACGAAAGCAGGTTGTTTTTCTTATAGTTTTCAATCCTTTTTTCTTGATATACAAAGAAATTATTTTTTTAGTAGACAAATATTTTAATTGCCAACTTTGTTTAGAATGAATATGTAACAAGGTTTCCGCCTCAGCAAACCGGAGCTTAAAAAGCGAAGGTATCTAAATACCATTATCTGAATGAAGTAACAGTAGTTTAGGCTTTGATAATTACTAGCCTGCCCGGCAGACCTTGTTCTGCCTTTTCCGTTAGATGACGCGATGAGTTTCCAGCGGAATTATAAGAATATAGGGCGCATTCACCATCTCGTCCAGAAATGTTGAAGAAAAACATATTGGTTTCTTTAGAAAAAATACGCAATACAACAATACAAAGATTAGTGTTGGAAGGTCTTGGTAACCAGACGATTATTAAAAAAATCATCATGGTGCAGTACAACTCTCTCATGAACTTGCTAAAAAAGCTGGATTGTTTTAAATATATAGATGATAATATCGCCTTTATTTTAGTTGTGCTTTGTTAGAAAAACAGTTAAAAAAAAGACTATTTTTTGATGATGAAAAGTTTTAACTACCTTTATTTTTATGCATAACTTCAACTTTTCAATCTGGAAATAATACAGCAGATTGACATGTGGTATCATTTAGTGATCCATCCTTTTAAAACTAAAGAAAATAAAATTTGTATGACATCGGAAGTAATTAAGTTTTTTAGAAGATTATTATTTAATTTTGATAAATTGCACAGTTTAACTTAATATCCAATGAGCCTTACAAAATACTGGATGTAGGTAGTGTTTGCGCCACATTAAAAATTTTATGTCAGTTTCACTACAGAAGATTTATAGCTTAATTGGTTATAAAATTTTACCTTCAAAATATATTATCCTGTCTGGATATCTTCTTTATATCCGGGCATTTTAATTTAAGAGACACTAATCCTTAAAGGATTCCTATACAATTAATCCCCTTGCTCTTATATTTACTGTCATTTTTACAATGCAGCAAATCTATAGTCAATGATGTGAAAGCAATTAGGTTGTAGCGAAACATGCATCAAAAGAATTTACTGTTAAAAAAATAAAACAATAGAAACTGAATTTATTACAGTTTGATACAAAGTTTCTGGGATATTCTAGGCTGCTATATTTAAAAAAATTGAAACAAAGTATCCGATTTTTCAACAAGACTTCAATGAATCAAATGAACGTATTATTTAAAAAAAAATAAAATAATATATACTAAATTTATTACAGTTTGATATAAAGTTTCTCGGATATTCTAGTCTAAGTTATATTTAAAAAAATTGAAGCAAAGCATCCAATTTTTTACCAAGACTTATTTGGTGTATATTTAATTCATAGTGGTTATAAATATTTTTGCATAATTTTTCCTATATTAATTAAGGGCAGTTTATTAAACGCTTTAAATTGTCCCAATTTACCTCGTTCCCACAACTTTCAATTTATCGTCTTCATTCATTATTGAAAATTTTCATCAAGCAGTTTCTAGTTAGAGGTAATTGACTCCGAAATGACTAACAAGAAAATTGTTCGTACTTCAAAATGATATAGATTCGAGATTCAAATTAAAACTACTCTGAGACGCTTCTTAAAAAATTGCAACGTTTAAAACAAGAACAAGGACCGGAACTTAAATAGGATTATATTATCTCTTGCTTATTAGAGAATTAAGTGACCGATTTGACATTTTAATTAACCAGCGCAGCAAATAATATGCGTTTCTGAACTAATAATAGGGTATAATATTTGATGATCATTTAAAGGGTAAAACCGAAGATACAATAAAATTAAGGGCCTTTATAGAATGTCTGTACGACTGACAAAAAAAATCCGATCAAAAAAATTAAATTAAGAAATCCAATGCAATAAAAAAGTTATTGGACATTGACGGGAATTACATATCACGATATCCTAGGCGAAGCATCATGATTGAATTAAAAGCAGTTTTTCTATATACGTATGGCGGGTTTAATAAATTCATTTTTAAAAACACCCAAAATTGGACACAAGGCCTGCCATAAGAAGCAATGCGTTGGAGTAAGATAAAAAACGTTCTACTGCAGAGTACCCAAGAGGAATGTTTTGCTATTTATGTCCTTGTTTTTCTCAAATATCGTACGAGACTTTAGAGGTGAAAGTTTGGTTTAATACCAAGTATATGTATAATCAACAAGATGGGATCTATGTGATGGGCATCTAGTATACCGGGTGTTCTACTTTAGAAACACAAGGTATATTTACTTCCCTATTAAATCATGTTTCCACATTTCTGTCGTTCTCTTTGTCTGACTGTTTGCGGCATAGCATTTGTACTTATCCATGAACGAATTTATTAACAATTAAATTTTGCACAAAAATTAAGGATCATATGGAGATGATGGGGGTGCAGCTTGGTAAAAATCCGGTATGGCGGAACATAATAGTGGCATTATAAAATGTAGAAAAATCAGTGTAAAAAATCTACTTAATCAATTGGCTTTAATTTTTCTATAAAAATAAAGCCTGACAAAGAAATACACTGATAGGAATTTGCTATGAATCCAATATGGCGTCCTAATAAAATGTTGAAAAAATCGTTACAAAAAATACTTATTTCCTTGATTCAAATTTGGCACATGAATCAGAATATGATGTAGGGATCAACTGCTAGGATTTTGAATCCAATTTAACGGAGCAAAGTGGCAGAAAGCAAAAGGTTTGAAAAATTAATGTAATCAGTCTATTTATTCAATTTACTTTAATCAAGTGTACCATGAAAGTGAACTAATAACATTTTGATACAGAACCAATATGGCAAAACAAAATAAAAGCCTGGTCAAAAGTTTAAAAAATCCGTATAACCTATATCCGTGTGAAAACTTCGCTTTATTTAAGCAAAAAATAATATAATAAAAAGAAGGAAAATAAAAAAAATGGAAAAAATGATTTCACTCTGAACTTCTTTTTATATAAATCTGTCCATTTACCATAAAAATTGAAGGATATCAAAATTTGTATTTGGTGATATTAAATAACTACAAACATAAATAAACTGTGTCATATCGATTCACCGATTTTTTTACATCTTTTCGATATTTATTTGTTTCCTGCGATAACTAATTTTGTATAGCTCTTATAATAGATGCTCCACTAGCGCTTCCCAATATACGGAAAAACCATTAACATTTTGCACTATTTATATAATGTACTAGAGACTACGCATGTTTTCTTTGACATACTTTAATTGTTAAGGGCTGGGGATCCGCTGTTGGGCCGTTTTTTTGGCTTTTGATCTATGCTTCCCGGTTTTTTTATTATAGCTTGAAAGTTTGCGCTAAACGGGAATACTGTAAATGCAATCGCTCTTTATAAAATTGTGGAAGCCGGTGTGCGGCATAAAAATGTCGGTAAATGACTTTTACGTTTTATCGCTTGATGCACTTGACACTTCTTGATGTTAACCGTAACGCAGCTGTGTATAAGTGTTTTTCTTTTTATACCTTAGGAAAATGACGGTAATTTTTCTACATGTACTCAAGAAAATTAACTCGGCCTACGTATGCATGTAGTGCAGTCCTTAATTTCAGAATATTCCGCTAAAAAATGTCAAAGGTATTACGATTCACAGTCTAAGATTAAATAACGTAGAGAACAATGAAGATTTTTCATATTTTAAATCAAAATTATAGTATTTAAAAACAAACACGTATTTATGCAATAAAAGGCAAAAAAATATTAGACACAAATCTAAAGGTGTCTATTCTTTTGTAATAGGTCCTTCAATCTTAACGTACTGGTATGTCGTATCTGTGTGGACACAGATCATACAATGGATCATATCAGGAGGTAATTCATATTTCTAAGCTCGATCCGAGGTTTTGCTACAAGTAAGAATAGCTTTTGCAGAAACATTAAACAGAAAATAAAAAAAAGTCTTAGCATATCGCTAGTCGTTTGCCTATTACAATGTTAATAATCAACAATATCGACGATCAATATTGCCCCTTGGATATTTTTGAAGTTTCAAATGAGTTCAGAGGTATCATACAAGACAAAAATATTGCAAGAAGTGAGGTGTCAATATCCTTCTGTCCAGCGATCTGAACCACATAAGGCTAAGAATTTTATGATAGTCAAAAATATTAATTTAATTTAATTTACAAACGTGATACTTTGTGCTTTTGAACAACTTTAATAATTTAATTTTTTTGATTAAGTTTACAAAAATATATTTAATCCAGTTCTAGGAGAAAGAATTATTATATTAATTCAGATAAAATAAACGATTAATTGATGCTTTTAAGTGCATTTTTATTGATATAGTATACAGTCCTGTTAGGAATAGGCTACTAGATTCATTGAAAAATCTCAACGAATTGTTTTTCAGTATTAAATAAGAGATCGAAATTTAATCTTTTCAAGTAAAATTTGTATATAATAACTTTTTTACATGTCTCCACAAGGAAAAAATTCAAAGAAATAAAGTTTGAGGATCACGATGACGTGAAATCTGGACAACGCGTAGTTCCCGTTACGTAAGCACCTGGCATTTTCTGAAATCTATATATTAAGTATATTTGAGACACACAGAACCTGAACCCCCTGATATTTCTCAGTGTAGTAGTAATTTGCAATGCCGCCTTTTTATAAATAAAAAAGTAGGAGTTTTTTTATAACATAACATTACAAAAATTTTTCTTTGTCGTCTTTTTTGCAAGAGTATGATCAATGCTGGCTTAATCACATCACCCGTTTCTACAGGGTCCATAAACAAAGAGGCAAAGTTTAATAACCACCTTTTTAAAAATTACCTTCCTGTGCCCCTGTATAGTTCGTTCTTGATTACCAGATATTAATAAAAATTTGACCAAACTCCTTTTAAGTTCAGGTCGGAGATCTTGTGCATTACAAAAAGGGCTTACTTTTGATTTTTCATGATTGAGTTATTAAATACTTCTTTAGATATCGCTAGAGCGAAATTCTGTTATACAAATTTTTATGAATGACAAAAAATAATTTTCGTTGAAATCCCTTGTTACATACTTATTTTCATTAATAAATTAGCCTCATATATACATGCTTTATGAAATAGCTGTTCGCATATTTGCTATTATTAAGGGGGTACTAAAAATACCTCATTGCCAACACTATCGATATTTGTTTAGCTAAATGAGAAATTCGAGATGAAGCTACACCTGCTTTTAGTTTTTTAAAAGCGTGCGGTAAAATTAATTACACATAACTCAATTTATGTTCATCGTTACCCGGATGATACATTGGAGTGGAATATAAAAAGAGTCCCCCTACTTATTTGCCCGGTGGTAATGAAATTAAATTTTCCAGATTCGGAATATGTTTTTTTTAGTTTTAAGGTGATGAGATACCTAAGAATTATTATAAAAGAAAAAAATGAAGAAATTAGTTTTGTTTTCAAATTTTAAGCTGGTATAAATTAGTTGTCTCTACTTAAGGCTTTAAATATCATTTCAAAATAAACTTTCTGCTACGTTTTGTTAAAATAAAAGTAAGCACATTTTTAAATAGTATGAATAACTCGATAAATATTCATACCAAGAAATTAGTTTCGTTTTCAAATTTTAAAAAATGCAGGTACTAAAATAATATATGTGTTTAACTAAGTTAAATTCATCTTCTTTTATGCACTATTTTATTTGATATAAGTTAAATATTATAGATGAACCTGTTAGTAAAATTATTTCGGAAAAATTAAAAAAAAGGGTAATATTTCGAGAACTGATAAAGCTAAGAAAGTTTATGCTATGTGTAGCAAGAAATCCCGAGCTTATGTAATATATTGTGAGGGCTGCGTCAGGAGGCTGAACTTTTAAAACCTCCCACTTTAAAAGTCTTAAAAACACACATATTGATGTTCAGACCAGTCTCTACGTCTACCAGATAAGGAATGAAGCATATATAAAAATATTGTGACCAAAAAAAATCGTAGCCCCCTTGTTTGTGGTTCAATGAAGCTTTTCCAGTTGAACAATTTTCTCCAAGTTATGTGAAAAGTATTGTTTTTACAATTGTAGTAATATTCAGTACCAAATATATTCCTTGATCTAGTAGTTCTTTTTTCTATGTTTTAGAAATTTTGCAAGTATGGTTTAAACTAAACCTGAATAAAAAATTCACCTTCACCCACAAATTCCCTCGTACAAAATTCCACTACTTACAATAAACAGTATACATATGCATATAATTATTAGGTAATAACTTTATATAAATTCTATAAACTGTCATTTATTTTAATTTTTTCGGTTTTAATTTAACATTACGTATGTAGCAATATACAAAAAAAAAATAAATTATGTCCTTTATTATTTTCCATCATGAGAAGTTTTATTCCAGGAAAAGAAATTTTAAAATTTGCACCAAAATCAAGATACACAAATAATAAACACTTTAATAAATAAACAGGTAGAACCTTCTAACAGAGCTTTCGACGCGGAGAAACTTTTCTTTTTTCAAGAAAAGTAAAATAAATTATTATTTATATAAATTGTTTTTAACTATATCCATAATGTAATTTGTCAGGAAGAAAATTCCGGGTAAAGGCCAATTTACCGACTTTTTTTGGTTTAACAGAGTGATTTTTTTCAGGACCAGTAAAACCTACAATAAGACAAAAACTGATGTTTGATTTCCAAGCGAATCTAAATGAGGATTTTATTATTTTCAAGGAGTCAATGCTGGTCGATCTCGCAATAAAATTAAAATTGATTTTTAAAAAAATTTCGTTATACCGGCGTTTTTATTCGTTATCATGAATTCGTATCAAAAGTGTATTTCTTTATCACTTCTAATTTTTGTGCAAAATTTAAAGTCCATTGAATAACAACAATGTTTTTAACGTTGATTTTTTAAACATTTTATTTGACCGCCATTGTGGTACCATTTTGAGTTCGTACTACAATTTTACCAGTTTATCTCTATATCACACCTCTTGGGGTAAATTAGCTAATTCGTTTTTTAGTAATAATTTGTTATTTTGTTAACATTTCAAAAGGCCGCCATTTTGTTCCGCCATATTTATTTTTAACCAGGCCGTTCCCATATGACCCCTAATTCTCGATCAAAATTTAAAATCAATTGGGTAAGTGTTTTTTTACCTATGCCGCGAACAGACCGACGGACATACCGATGAAATTGGGAAAACATGTTTCTTTAGGATCTAGGGACCCTAAAATGTAAAAATCTATAAAATCCTGGAAGGATGACTATTTACGATTACAAACATTTTATTTAGCCACCATTTTGTTCCGCCAACTTGAATTCATATCACAATTTTACCAGTACATTTCTATAAAACAATTAATTCTTCGGACAGACAGACCGACGGAATTGAATTGAGAACATATGTTTTTTTGGCACTTGGGAATCCCAAATCGTAAAAATCCCAGAGGGTGATTTTTTTTTAAGTTTGCATTACTGCCGTCTTACGAGGAAAGTAAAAAACAAATTAAACAAATGCAGTTGATAGTAAGGGTCTTATCCATTTGCATACATTTTAAAATTCTTAATATCATCATAATTCTTTTGGACTAAAAAGCATTAATGTGTGGTAACCTGCATGTGGATTTCTAATTATTGATGGGGTTAAAGGTAATCACATTACTGATTAGAGCAGAATATGCTCGAATTAATTTAACTGTAAAACTTGATCTTAATTTAAATTAAACGGCTTTTAATCTATCTGTTGATTTAATGGTACTAGGATTGACATTAAATTTTGAAAAACGTTTGAGGTTGTACTTGAGCGTTTTAAAATTACTTAGTATTTTTTTTGGAAATCTATTTTATTACAGGGAAAGAAAAGACTAGAATATGTAGGATTCATTATATTTTAGTTTATATAAAGATTAATTGTATGTCGTATGAGTGTAGTTAATATTATTTTACGTTCTGTGTGAAGTATTTGCCATTACATGAACATTTTTATCACTGCACGTTCTAGTGATTACATTTTTCGACTTAAAGCGTGACTTATAGTGGGTGTATTTTATTATGAACATATTTCAATTGACTAAATCTTCGATATTTCTTATTGATTTGTTGCTGTTTTTCATTTTGACCTAAATAATATTTTTAGTCATAATTTACTTTCTTTGGTAAGAAACTTTATTGTTAATACAAGTCTGTACTAATTTTTAAAATATTTTCTTAATCGCTTTTTTGTTTGCTTTATTTAATTGGTATGCAAATTCCTTAGTTTGTTTCTAGTTCACAATTGTTTTTATGGAAAAACATTTTCTGTATACTTTAGTTTGGAAAGTAGCTACAGCACCTGGGCTCTACTGGGCTTCTTATAGAACTTCCCTGGAAATACCGCTCAACCTAAAGAAGTAATAACTGTTAAATCCTCTGCAAAGGAATACTAATACTAAAAAGGTGGTGTTATCAATATTATGGTACTACTGCTGGATGGATGAACGGCCCTGAAAATGGAAAAGGAAGGATTTCAATGCTTCTGGAACATTTAAAAGAAAACATGATCACTAACCATCACAACTGATGACAAAAAAGTCCATTTCATCAGTAGCTCCCCGACGGCTCTGGAAAATGGTGAAAGAAGGATATGGATGAGTGATTATATGACATATTAAAGCAATGCATGACTTTTGTATTCGTGTACTGTTTTTTGTAACCGGGACGGATGGAATCCCTAGTTTAACGGAAGTTATGATAGACATTTTTAATATCTGAATGAATGCCACTCCGTTATCGCTTGCTCTGTGTACACAAGTTTCTGCTATCATATTTTGTATATACCATGTAGATAAGCAACAATTTTGAAATTGTTAAGTCGTGGGTTCAAATTTAAAGACAAGTAAATGCGCCATCCTATTTACTTTGGTTAGGGCATAGGGTTGGATATCTCGTGGGGTAGATATGGGAAGTTGGTGCACATACACACTTGTTAGTCGGTGGGTCAATTTTTAAACACAAAGCCCTATACCGTAATCCGAGTTTTGGCATCTCGAGGCTAGGGTTTGGGAGGGGGAGGAGGGGAAGGGGGTGATTCAAAAAGTGACCAAGAACCGCGGTTCGGAGTCCACATTAAAAAAAAATTGAAATACTTCTTGTAGCTAAAGATGCCTCCAGCATAAATCGTTTTGTTCGTTTGATTAATTTTGTTTTATGGTATAGGTAATTCCTCTGTTTATAACAGATGATGATATCGTCGTTAGATATTACTCATTACATTAATTTCTTATAACAGTCGGTGGTAGTAATAAGCATTAAATGGCAATAATTAGTGATGGACTAGGGTAACATGAAAAAAACCCACCTAAAATTTAGGTTAATGTCTAGAAAAAAGCTTTCCCAGTTCGGAAGCTAAACCCGAGTGGGGCTCAATTTTCCCTTCTCCCTTCTTGAATACTACGCACAACTTTGGAGGGTGATACCACTACAATTTGAAAGTCGAATATCCCTAAATGAAAAATATGTCATTAAAATCGAGAGCAACAGTGAATTTTAATACCACAAATGCAGTCTTGGGAAAAGACAGTCTATAAACACGTTTGAAAATCATTTTTCACACTCATTTGACCCAAAACTGTGGCATCAGTGTAGACAGTGCAATTTTCAAATATTGTAATCTAATACATGTACCATCATTATTAGGCTAAATTTCTTTGTAACATCTCAATCCATGTAATATTTCATTTTCTATGAAATGTTTTGTAATTATGTAGCTTTAACGCTGTTTAAAAATAACATCCAAAGACCTGATCATTATTTTATTAAACTAAATAAAAACAAAAATTCAATTTTGAATCTTGAGTATAGCGAAATCTATATTTATTGTAAATCATTGTGATATTTTAGTATTATTTGCTGAGGACCTAGTCAAAACTCTAATTATAGAGCTGCTATAATTGTCTACTCAGTTTTCATTTACTTGTTAAGCCGAATTTCTGGGAAAGTTTTTTCTATGAAAAACCCAGTTTACATAATCCCGGATATTGCCTAATGGCGAAACATTTCTGTAGCATATTTTTTAGCCAGAACTCTTTCATTGCAAATTGCAAGTCAAGTTACGTATATTTTGGTATTAATTTTTTATAACGATAGTTAGTTTGTAATAGAACGTAATCCACAAACGAGGGAAGTTTTCGAAAACAGATGAAAAATGACAAACTACATAATCGCTTTGCATTGGCTTTAACTATAGGTAGAATTTTAAGCTGGTATAAATTAGTTGTCTCTACTCAAGGCTTTAAATATCATTTCAAAATAAACTATCTGCTACGTTTTGTTAAAATAAAAGTAAGCACATTTTTAAATAGTATGAATAACTCGATAAATATTCATACCAAAAACAAAGCTAAGCAAGTTAAACTTAACAACTTTCTTAACAGGCTGGCATTTTTCAATCTTTGTTAATAAATCAGTTTGTTGTCGTTCATCAAGTGACATTAGATAAATATATTTGTTTATTGATGTGTTAAATGTCTTCTTTACAAAATCTGTGCATTTCGCAAATGACGATGATGTACGTAGTTTCAAAGATCACATATTGTAATTTAGGAAAAAAATTAATATATCTGTTAGATACTATTGAAATAGAGTGCTTTCGGGAAAATTAATATTAAGATAATTATTTTTACAATTTGGTGTCTTTAGGATCGCTGCTAACAAGATAAATAAAGGGCACCAACATTTGTACATAATAATAAGGAGCAACTTAAGTAAGTAATATATATTTAATAAATCACAATGTACCCCTGAAAATATAAAATAAGGAAATTTATAATTGTAATATGTATATCGTTTGAAGTAGCCTATTTCTTTGGTATCATTGCTAAGATTTTTTTAAAAAAATAATATATTTATGTGACCAATAGTATATCTGGAGCTCGAGTTTTTCAGTTAATAAAAAATAATCTTCTTTTATTTGTCAATATTTGTATTTATCCCCCTAATAAATTCAATTACGGAAACTTAGTTTTGATCTGATATTAAGTAGTTTTGTTTGGGATGCCAAATGTTGTTTATATGTGTTGTTGCTTGTTTGAGATGAGGTTAGCTAAAGTTAAATAAACATTTAGTATAGTGATATAAATTCAGGGGAAATCAAAAAATGTATCTCAAAAGGCAGACTTTGACTTCCGCCTGGTATATACCTATGTTCTTATTTAAGAAAGTTTTTAGTACCAGGACATTTTAGGTATGAATTATTTACTTTTGCGCTTTTTAACATTGCTATTTACAATTCGTATTCTCAACGTCGTGTGTGTAGTAAATCAAAATGTTTACCCTAGAATTCCATAAAATCCGCCTTTTGAAAATCTTAATTGCACGGAGTGATCTTGATTTTTGGGATTGTCAACAATAATCATTAGAAAATATTTATTACTGACCCTACTAATCACATTTTTTGGTTCAGTTGTTTTAAAGACGGAAGCTCCAATCGCCTAGCTTTACCTATCTTATGTTAAGTTTATTTTTTACATATGTTTATAATATATTTTTAAATTTAGATGCTATATATATGTTTGAATTTCAGCGAAGTTTCAACTAAACAAATCTTTTCTTATTTTCTATAATTTTATTTACTTTTTTTTATTGGTGACATCCGTAAAATTGTATCCAGTTTTTTTTTAATAATCGATTTAGTTCAAGCCTTTAAAAATCTACTGCTTACTTACCGACTGTTAAAGTTTGGTCTGGCTACAACTTGTTGCTGCATCCCCAAAATCATGAACAGGACTATGGTAGTGCTGAGTAATGTGGTTTTCATTATGAAATAAAAAGGGTAAAACGTCACAAAAATATTGCGCAAATCAGAAAGTCACAAACAAAAGTTTCAATAATGCCAACGAAATACGCAAAAAAAACACAAACTTTTTCACAACTTTTTTAAAGTCTTTTTCTCTTCTGAACTGAAGGAATTAGCCGGTGCTTGATTGGAGAGCGTTAAACAATAAAATGAAAAACAAAATTTCTGCAACAAAAAACTGAATTTAGCAAAATCGTCGGTTTCGTTCGATTTCGAGTATGTCAAAATCGTCGTTTGTTTCTCGGTCGTATCGCGTTTTCGAATGGTCGGCTTTCGCGCCAACTGCGATATTTATGCATTTTCTACGCCAAAAAGTTTGAGATTTAGTGGGCCGGATTCTGACGCGCCGCTGAATTGCGTATTCGCAGCTTCATCCGTGGCTCGGCACAGCATCCGCTGTGGCACACGTCTCGACAGGTGTGTCTCGGCTGGAGTGGCATATTTGGATTAGTTTTTTTACCTGTATAGTTTATTTAAATGAATCGCAACTCATAGGTGATAACACTTTTGGACAATATTAAGTAGCGAGTCTGAAAATAATATTAAGTATAATTATTTTGTTATATACGGGGTATGTATTGAAAGTCCAAAACCCAGTTTTTGAAGAACTATTTGAAAAAATCGGTAAATTCGCTTTAATTATACTTCTTTTCTTATGAACCTTTCTTTTTATCAGGAAAGTGATTAATGATCCTGTTTAGTTTCGTTATCTTACTAGTTTACTTGGTAAAAGCAAGGATTTATTATGAATATACCCATTTACTTCCGGGCAGTTGGGTAAAACCGATCTATAAAAGACGGAACTTACATCTTATCTATCTTATATATATATATATATATATATATATATATATATATATATATGCAGGCGCGGCTAGTCTCTCAATAGGCTAAAGTCAGGGCATCCAAGAAATTAGGGCCTCACAGCGGCCCTTTTAGCAATTCATCTGTTCAAATAAACATAAACGAAACTAGCTATTTTTGATATCGATTTCATTTACGCCATTCATAAATGGGTCATATCTTTTATTCATGAATAGTGTCCAAGTCAAGACATCACCAATTGATTTGTATAATGCATAGCGTAAGGGTATATCCATAACAGCACATCACCCTAGCCTGGCTTTTACTCTGCACTCGGTTACATCTTTAATAAAAAAGTAAACTATTACGAGGAATTTAATTTATAACGACTTAAGAAAAAACCCACAGTACTTTTTTTAATATATGAAGACGAGTATATCTATTTCTGATTGTATTATAAAAATCAAAAAATTCAATTACTGCAGAAAAGCCTGACGACTAATAAAACAATGTAGGACAGTTTGTTTTCATTTAAAAAGATACTAGAGATGCTAGAAACATACTAGAACTTACTTAATGCATATTTTGAATGAAACTTAACAGTATGTAGTAAATAAATAATTAGAAGTTCTTTTCGTATTTTTTTAAGACTATGCAAATTACCCCAACTGGTAATTAATTGTACGTAATATATTCATTTTTACTTTCCTCCTAAAAAGGAATTATTGTAATCGTGAAAAAATCACCCTCCGAGATTTTTTCAGATCTTTACGTTTCAGTGTCCCTAGATGTCGAAAAACATGTTTTCTCAATTCCGTCTGTCGGCCTGCCTATTCGCGGCATAGCTTAAAAAACTACTTACCTGATTGACTTCCAATTTTGGTCAAACATTAAGGGTTATATGGGGATGACCTGGTAGCATCCAATATGGCGAAACAAAATGGTGGCCTAGTGAAATGTAAAAAAAAATTTTTTAATAAAAAACTCTTTATCCAATTTATCTCAAATTGCACAAAATTCAAGTATTATGTAGGAATGAACTGGTAAAATTTCGGTACTAATCCAAGACGGCGGAACAAAATGGCAACTTAATAAAATATTTAAAAATTCAGCCAGAAAAAACAACGTAATGGACTGATTTCAAATTGTGTTCTATAACTAGTTGTCGTATAGAGATAAACCAGTCAAATTGTGGTACTAATTCAAGATGGCGGAACAAAATGGCCGCCAAATGAAATGTTTGTTATAGTGAAAAAATCACCCTCTCAGGGTTTACATATCTTCACATTTTAGCGTCCCTATGTGTCAAAAAATATGTTTTACAAATTCCGTCTGTCTGTATGTCTGTCAGTTTGCGACGTAGGTTGATAACTACTTATCAGAATGACTTCAAATTTCTTGACTTCTTCAAAAAATAGGGGTCATATGGGGATGAGCTCGTAATATTTTGGTAAAAATCCAATATGCTGGAACAAGATGACGGCCTAGTGGAACGTAGAAAAATTTATTACTAAAAAAACTGATTATCAAATGTATCTCAAATTTTGCGCAAAAATCAAATGTGACTTAGGAATAAATTGGTAACATTTTGGTAGGAATCAGCTAAACAAAATGGCGTCCTAATAAAATTTATAAAAAATCAGCCTGATAAAACTATTTAATAGATTAATTTCAAATTTTGTGCAAGCATTAATTGTGATATAGAGATAAACTGGTAAAGTTGTGGTACCAATTCAAGATGGCGGAACAAAATGGTAACCAAAAGATTTTTTAAAAAATAAAGGGACGGGTTGTAATCGTGAAAAAATCACACTCCGCGATTTTCTCAGATCTTCATGTTTCGGTGTCCCTAGATGCCGGCAAACATGAAGTGTTTTCATAATGCTCAGGTTGCACTAACCGCTGGTTTCAAACGCCTAGCACTGGTCTGTCAGATAATGACGTCTTGATTACGTCATGTGTAGAACATGGTGGAAACGTTTGGTTACCGTTTACAAGTGACATCTAAAGCAAATGATTAATTGTTTTTCGATTTTGCAAAAAAATAGTAACAAATATAGAGAAACAATTAACAATTTATGTGCAAAAGTCTATTTTTTAATAGCAATATTATGCGTGTTATAAGCAATTTGTCATTTTACATGAAACTTTTAACACCAACCTTAAAACATGGAAAAACCCAAATAATATGAAACACAGAACCAGAGACAGTACTAGAAGAGTATAAAAACTATGTATTTAAAGATAAAAATAAATAATTTGGCTGTTTTTAATTTGTACACAAACCGCCATATTTTGTTCCAACGTAAATTCTTGCGGTTCAAAGCAGTCAGCAGAGCCGGAGCATGGTGGGAAATTCTATGTTTTATCAATTTCGTTGGTCTGTCTGTTCGCCGCATAGCTAAAAAAACTACTTACCTGATTAACTTCAAATTTTCGTCAAAAATAAAAAATCATGTAGGAATGACATTTTGATAAAAATCCAATATGGCGAAAGAAAATGGCTGCCTAATCAAATGTTAAGAAAATTATTACCAAAAAATTACTTACCCAATTTACCTCAATCTTTGCATAAAAATTAAGTATTAGGCAGTAATTGATTAGTACAATTTTGGTAAGAATCAAAAATAGTGGCTTAATAAAATATGTAAGTATTCAGCCTAAAAAAACTACTTATTAGATTAATTTCAAATTTTGTGCAAACAATAATTATGGTATAGAGATGAACTGCAAAATTGTAGTAAGGACTCAAAATGGCGGAACAAAATGGCGGCCAAATGAAATTGCAGGATTTACATATCTTTACGTTTTAGCATCCCTAGATGCCAAAAATATGTTTTCTCAATTCCATTTTTCTATCTGTCTGTCAGTTCGCGGCGTAGATAAAAACAACTTACCCGATTGATTTCAAATTTTGGTCAAAAATTAAGGGTTATGTGGGAAGAATCTGGTATTATTTTGGTAAAATTCCAATATAACGGAACAAAATGGCGGCATAGTGAAATGTTAAAAAAATTATTACTAAAAAACAAACTAATCAATTTACTTTAAGTTTTGCACAAAAATCAAGCAATAAGTAAAGTAAAGTAAAATATTGGTACAACTCCGATATGGTAAAACAAGATGATGCGTTAAAAAAATGTTTGAAAAGACAGTATACTAAATGACTTTGTGCGGAAATAAGTTGGGTTACACTTTACTATTCATAATAAAGGAAATATGAATATCTCGATTTCTAAACACACAAGATTCTTGGGCACCTGCTAAAAATTGCGCCTTTTTAAAACGAACCATAGGATTTTATAAATCTGCTCAAAAATCCAACCTTTTACAACGACCTGCAGCGAGGGCTGTACAAATGTAAGAATATGTTTCACTTTTGTTATTGCTCTTTGCATTTATCATTTATTTAGTTGAGTATACTTATAAGGTAAGGTTCTTCTGACATACCGTTTTTTCTGACCATATCTTTATGCATTTTAGTTTGATGCACCATTCAATGTGAGTAATATCTTGCCAGTATTCTTTGACGTAATACTGATTAACATACAAAGAAAGTTATTCAACTGTACTAATTCTTGGAGTTAAATACGTCTAAGTGACGATAGGTGTAATAAAGTGGTTTAATAGGTTTTTTTTATTAGTCTTAAAGCAGATTTTATTAAAATCAAAACACGTAAGCTTGTTTAATTATAGAACTTGACTTTTTGGCTAGACTTTTTTTAATTTTATTATAAAACAAGGTTTTTATTACACAACAACGATTGATGTAAAAAAATGTATCAAATTAAATTGATGCCATCTTCACAAGTAAAACAATAATACCTATTTGTTGATAATTGAACTAATTATTGCCATTGCCAATTGTTTAAATTGCTAAATCTTTTATCTATAAAGTTATGGCTATATTTACTGGGAGGGCCCATGGGGTTCGGGCTCCCCCGAAATGTATAAACAAAATTATTCCTTTTTGGAAACATGCCTTGATGCATCACTATAATACTCGACCTCCATAAATAATGCATTAAAATAAAATATTTCACCTGATGCCACGTTGCAAATTGAAAGCCGCGTCGCTGCAAGGCTTACAAAACAGTTTAGTTTTAAAACCTGTCTCGGTCTCGTGTCTTGTTGAAATTTTGAGTATGCAATTTTATTTAAGATTTAGGTTTAACGTGCGTTTTTGTTAGTCTCAATAATACTGATCAAAAGGCAGGAGACACGTTAAATATTTGGTTTTAATTTTAAAAAATCGGTAAACTTTGTTTACCTGGAGCTTCCTCGTTATGAATATTTTCACTTATTAAGAATAGTGAAATGTGACCCAATTAAGTTCAGTACATAGTGATTTAGCAACACATGGATGCCATCTTTTAAAACATTTTTATTTGGCGCCATTTTGTTCCACCATATTGGATTCCTAGCGATATTTTACCACTTTCTACTTGATTTTTGGGCATAATTTAAAACAAATTCAATAAGTAGTTTTTACATTGACATACACGCCATTTTGATACAACATGTTGAATTCGTACCAGTTTACCCTGTATCACATTAAATTTTTCTGCAAAATCAATTGAATAAGAAGTTGATTGTTTAAAAAATCTATTTGGCTGCCATCTTTAATTCGTATTATAACTTTACCAGTTTATCTCTATATCATACTTAATGTTTGCACAAAATTTGAAATTAATCTAATAAGTAGTTTTTCAGGCTGATTTTTTATATATCTTATTAGGCCGCCGTTTTGTTTTGCTATCTTACATTCATATCGAAATGTTACCAGTTCATTCCTGTAACATTTGCAAAATTTGAGTTAAATTGGATAATTAGTTTTTTTAGTAATATCTTTTTTAACTTTTCACTAGGCCATCTTGTTCGGGCCTATTGGATTTTTGCCAAAATATTACAAGGTTATCTGCATATGACCCTTAATCTTTGACTAAAATTTGAATTTAATCTAATAACTAATTTTTAATCTACGCCGAAATAGACAGATAAACCGATAAACGGGACGACGGAATTGATAAAACATATTTTTTGGCATGTAGAAACGCTAAAACCTGAAGATACGTAAAATCTGAGAAGGTGATTTTTTCCCTATTACAAATATTTTATTTAGCCGCCATTTTGTTCCTCTATATCGAATTAGTACCACAATTTTACTAGTTCATCTCTATACCAAAAGTAGTTATGACAGACAATTTGAAATCAGTCCATCTTGGATTCGCAAAAACAGGATTATTATTACATTCCAATTATTGCCAAAGGTATTTTACATTCGGTTTTAGATGTTAGAAATTAGTTGTGCAGTTTATACACGTTTAACGTTAGGGTAAACGGTATAGCACAGATTATCTTCTCTTTAACGCATTGTTTTTTATGGCCATATACATTTACAACAAAAAAACAAAATCAAGTTATTGAGCATATATCATACATCGTATTTTATTTAAAAAACATATATTTTTCGATGTTTATTTGCTTTAAAGATGAAGAATATTTCTGTTGTGAACTCAGTAACAATACAATAGTGTCCAATCGTAAATATCTTATACAGAGTGCGTACAAAATGCTAATAAATACAAAATGAAATAAACGCAAAAAACTGTTCCTGTTATCGGAATTGGCTAAGATTTGGTATACGTACATAAAACCGATGATAATACACTATTATGGTGTGCAATACAGGGTGCGTGAAAAATAATGTTAACAAGTACAAAACAATTCTTGTTATTAAAATTGAATGAAATTTGGAATAGATACATAAAACTGATAACAATGTATTTTTATGATGTCCAATCGTGAATGTCTTATACAGGGTGAGTAAACAATAATTCTAAAAAGAACAAAATGGGATAAGTGAAAAAAAAATGAACTGAGAAATAAAAAATAATTAGATTTACATAAACAAAAATCTTTTAAAATTTTGAATATTTTCTTAAAAGCTTGAGGTTTTATTTCAAGTGTGATGACGTCTCACGCCTCAAGCTTATAAGAAAATAATCAAATTTTTAAAACTCCTGTGTTTATGTTAGTTCAATTATTTTTTGATTTTTAGTTCAATAGTTCATAAATAAAAGCCTTTTTTTGATATTCCTTCTACATTGATTTTATTTTGTACTTTTTAGCATTATTTTTTACGCATCCTGTATAAAACATTCACGATTGGACACCATAATATTGTATTGTCATCGGATTTATGTATGTATACCAAATATCAGTCTACCAGCACTGGATGTCTTCCAAATACACTTTCGCTAGTTATCAACAAAACTCTCATTACCGTGTTCCTTCATTAGAACGTAGATTTAGAGATCAGTACCATCTATAAATAGACAGAATTACTTATAACTAGGACTTCACTTAAAACTAGGACACAAAAGACCAGTGATTCATTTTAAGAATTTGAGTTTGAAATTAAAAATTAAGAAGATTGCCGTTTGCTACATCAGGGAAAAAATGCAACAATAGATGCCAGTGTCTGCATTAGTAGATGAACTACGAGATCCCAAAATCAAGAGAATTTAAAACTGACAAAATCTAGCAAAAATAGAGACGCATTTATTCCGTCTTTAGAGTTGGAATCTGTGTTCAAAGTTCCAAAACTTTAAGTTGGACCAGTTACAGCAGAAGATCTAGCCGATAACATGCAGAAGTGTATCAGGTACGAAATGAGTACGAAAAAGTCAAAACTTTAATAGGCCACAGGACAGACAAATGGAATTTTCCATTGCCACAAAACTGGATATATTCAAAGAGATTGCCCTGTGAGAATATCCAGATCTGCTTCCAGAGGTCTAGTTTCCAGGTCAATAGACCAGAAAACAGAGAAACGGAATATTTCAGTTGCCGTTTGAGAATATATAAAGATCTCCTTCTAGAGATCCAATTTTTGCATGAAAAAGAAAGTACCGAAAAGCAAGATGAGGGTAGTACACTTGGGCAATCAGAATTAGGGAGATAGTGTGACGGTTGGTCGTAAATTATCGAAATGAGGCATTAACGTTTATATACGTGAGCGAGAAGTAAATAAACGCGTCATTCTATATCGAGAGCATTCTGGAACATTAGAGTGAATTCTTAATGCGTATATAAGGACAGGCACGTTGGGCATTTGGGATTAGTGTTATAATAGATGTGTTAGCGATTAGTAGTCGAGTTATATTGCTATTAGTTAGTGTTGTAGTAAAAATATATTATAATAAAGAGATTAAATTGTAACTTATTTCGTATTCTTATTTGGCTAAGGTGTTCGTTTATCATAGGGATAATGTCATAGTACAATTACTTACAAACAGTTAATGGCAAAGGGAATTATAAGCAACTTTTAAATCGAGATTTGATTTATCAAATCATTCGACATTTACAAGTTTGGTGGAATTAGAATCAGCGGTATATCGGGATAATTGAAAATGAAAATAATTCTTGTGTCATTTTAATGGACGTGCTTGTAGATAAAAGAGTTTGTTTACTTTGTGATAATGTTATTGCAGAAGGGGGATTTATGAAAAAAATATTTTTTTATTCGTGCTATGACGAGATGCTGCTCCAGTCAGTTATTTCCGTTGCCAATATAATTTATTATCACAAAATTAGAAATTAATTGATGTTTTAAGGTGCTTAGAAGTTTAATACATTTTATAAAACTGAAGCAAATATTAATGAAATTTATTTTGAATCCGTTATATTAATTACAAAAGTTCAGTTATTCTTTATACATTTCATTATTAAAAGGTTATATAAAAGGAATAAATAATGTTAAAAATAAGTATGTAATTGATCAATTAATTGGTTAAGGTTAAGCGTTTCAGATGGATTTTTAAAATCGTAATGGCAAAGGGTGAGCCATGCCATGACTGTGCAAGAACTTAATTGGTTCAAAATTCCTCCTCCCCAACGCTCCTCTGGGTTTGGGTAAAAGTACAAAATCTCACGGGGTTTATACAAATATATGTTAACAGTTTTTAGCTTGCTAAACATTTCGCTTGATTTGAATATAATAATATAGTTCACTGAGGTGAGGAGTTTTCTCTTTCTCTACAAGAGGTTGGAGAAACGGACAATTTCTTGATCCGATAAATTTGATTTTTGTATTTTTTTTTGATTTTGAATATTATATTGATCTTATAAAAATATATAATGTTTATTTTTCAAATTAGAGGTATTTTTACTACGCATTTCAAAAAACCTGATGGTTGCATTTTTCTTTGGCACCATATTTTAATTTATTATATAACTTTATAAAAATCTTGTACAATAGCTTATCAATATTTTTGTTTTATCTTTTGAAATTCCCTTGTTTCTAATTTTACGTATTTAACTCAAATAGTTATGTAAGTTTTCATATTAAGTCTTTATAACTTACTGCTTAGAAAAATTGTACTGGGACCTCCCAAACACCCTCTATAATGATTATTTATTTTATTTATTTCTTTATACTATTAGGTATTCCAACAGATATTTTAACCTGCTCTCTGACAGCATAGCATAGATTTACATTTATTTGTTTGTACATTGTGGCCGAGCAAGCTAACTTTTAACTAGAATAAAAGAAACCTATAACTATATATAAAACTAAGGTGAGCTTTAATAAATTACATTTTAATAAAAAACATTTTCTATTTTAGTTTATATTTGACACTCTTAAAAGGTAGAAAACGTAAATTAATGAGTAAACAAATTATTAAATTTTAAATTTTCATAGGTATATAGAATATACGAAAAATATATGTGCAAAACAAAAAATGCAAATTATTAAATTTTAAATTTTCTCTCTCTATTAAAACGAAAATTTAGAGCATCAACAAGTTTTTTGGCACATACCCCATTCGAGTTATATGTATTTGATACACAGTCCAGACTGTTGTTGCGTATTCAAATAGAGGCCTAACTAATGTATTAAACAGGATAATTAATGAGGAGAACAATAACCAGCAAAAAACCTAAAGTACTTTGGGGATTTTTGAGTAATTAGTTCTACGTGTTTATCAAACTTGAGTTTGATATTTAAACTTGCTTCGAAATCTTTGACAGTATCGCGATAATTTAATTTCACATTATTTAGACACTGACCGTAATCACCGTCAGACGACAATATTTTCCTAGTAAACGTGATGCACTGACACTTATCTAAATTAATAAAAAAGCTTATTCTTTGTAAGATAGTTTTAAAAACAAGTTACATCCGTTTGCAAATTACTAAGATCCACACGGTCATTAATAATTGTAAATATTTAAGGTCAACACTCCTAACTTTCCATAAACCGGATCAAGTTGCCGTGTACCCTTACATATCTAAGTTCAACTTAGTAGAGTGATAGACTTTATCGAAAGCTTTGGATAAATCTCTTCATAGCTTTATTTATATATTTTGAGTAAAAGGAATTAAATTTGTAAGAATTGAGTGACCTCTGTCAAAAAACCATGTTGATCACTCTCTGTTACACAGTTATCCCCGTATTCGCTAAAAAGGTTTATGAGTTAGACCAGGTCTAGTTGCCACGGTACTTAAAACTCTTAGTTCGCCAGCTATGTTTCGCTGCTGTCACTGGTCATTTTGTAATTGTGGCATTTAGAAAAATATTTGTTCAATTGTTAAAAATGTCATCTAAAACCTATAATTATCAAGTTAGATCTGGTCTAAATTTAAACCTCTTTAGTGAATACGGGTGTTAATATCGAAGAATAGCTGCTTATATATTAGTGCTTCAAATAATTTTCCAAAATCACTAAGTAATGAAATCGGTTTGTAATTAATACTAGTTTTTACACCTGATTTGGATACACTTACTATTAGAAGGAAACAACGCTGCAACTTTATAAACAAACTGCTCTATCTTTTTTTGTAATCTAAGAGAAGTTTCAGTTATTATCCAAGTTCAGTATAACATATTTTAGTAAGATGTCATTTTTCGTAGGCGATCTTTTAAAGTATTTTACTAGTTTTCTCATCTTATAAGTAAATTGTTAAATTAATTAAAATTATTAAATTAAATTACGGTATTAAAAATTAATACCGTAATTTTCTGTAACGTCTATTCCAGTAAAACTTCTGCTTTCTTTCTGAATCTCAAAACAGCCATTAGCCATCTTTATATTCCTCGGCATCTGAAGATTTCCTTTAAAAAGTGCGTTGTTTGAAAAACTCTACGCCTCTAGTATTATATAATACATGTTATAGCTAGTTGAATCCAGTGCGCCACACACAACTGCTGATTGAGCGTGATAAGTTTGCCAACTTTCGTCATTGTGCTTGCAGGGGGCAAGTAGTTAGTTATACAAACTATATCATCGGATAAAGATAGCTTGTGCTCAGAAATACGTTTTTCAACCATTTTTACCATGCTTCCGCTGTCATAGAGTTCGTAAATCTAATAAAGCCCAGGTTCCAAAAATGTTGTTGGCTATGGATATTAATGTTCATGAAGTGTTTGTTTGACGTAGAAACCCCCTTCATCAAAAGTCAGAGTAAATATTTACCTAACTGTTTCTGAGCTACTATTTCTTGTATTACTAATAATCGAATATTTTTACTGTAATTTATAAGCCTGATGTTTATAGTAGTTGCCGAACTAGGTACCTTAAAACCCTTAGCTTCTAATAAATCTCGCGGGTTGTTTCTGTCTAAAACAAGCAGATTGTCTGAAACATTAGACTTACTTAACGATCAATTGATCTAATACCTGAACAACAAAACCAAATTACGCTTGAGGGGGGGGGGAGGCACTAGAACGATACTATATTTTATTATATTATGAATTTCAAATATAACTAAAATTCCGAAAAATAAATATCAATCAATATCGTACTCATTAATATATTACCTTTATTAAAACAAAAAAATAGAAAATATAAAAAGTAATCTAGAAAAATGAACCAAAAAAATTAACTCTACGAGAGCCTAATGATACGAGTTGCGGACTGGTGTAATGCGCGCGAATCATTCAACGAGGATGGTTGCGCCATTGATCTGAATAATCTCTGGGTTTCTTCGCCTTTCTATACTTTAGGTATTGACGTTTGGAAACCGCGTTAAGGAGTTCAAAGTTTTTAATTTTCAAAGTTGATAAAATGGCGGAACAAAATGGTAGCCTAGTGAAATGTTAAAAAAATCAATACTAAATAACAACTTATCCAATGTAACTTGAAATTTTAGACAAAAATCAAGTAACGTGGGAACAAACTGGTAAAATTTTGGTACGAATCCAATGTAGCGAAACAAAATGGCGGCTCAATAACATATTTAAAAATCAACCTGAAAAACTACTTATTAGATTGATCTCAAATTATGTGCAATAATCAATTATGGTAAAAAAACTGATAAAATTGTGGTATGAATTTAAGATGGCAGAACAAAATGGTGGCTATATAAAATGTTCGTAATTGTGAAAAAATACCCTTCCAGGATTTTAGAGATCTTCACGGTTTATGGTCCCTAGATGCCAAAAAACATGTTTTCTCTATTCCGTCGGTATGTCATATGTAGATGATCTGGTAACGTTATCATAAAAATACAATTTGGCCTAACAAAATGGCGGTCTAGTGAAATATTAAAAAATTACTACCAAAAATCTCATTAACCAATTTACCTCAAATATTGCACAAAAATTAAATATCACATTAGAATGAATTTATAAGATATTTGTACGAATCCAAGATGGCAAAACAAAATGATGACCCAATAAAATATTTAAAACCAGTACTGAAAAAACTACTTATTAGACTGATTTTAAATTTTCTGCAAGAATTAAGTGTGATATACAGCTAAACTGGTAAAAAAATTTACGAATTCAAGATGGTGGAATAAAATAGTGCCCAAATAAACTCTTTAAAAAAGGAACGTAACAAAGCTATTATTCAATTAGATTTTTTCAAAAAATGTAGGTATGATATAGAGATACCCTGCCAAAACTTGTCAAAAAATCAGTTTAAAAAACGAATTATTCAATTTATTTTAAATTGTGTTAGGTAGGTAAAATATTAGTGCAAATCCAATATAAAGAAACAAAATGGTGCCCAATAAAAAGAGCTGTGTGTGGAACTAAATTGGGTCACACTTCACTAATCGTAATAAAAGGAAATTTTCAAAACAATTTCTGGGGAAAGGAAATTTTCCGATTTTTTTGCTTTTTCTCCTAATTTTTCTAGAGGATGAAAATACTAGATGTGGCAAAATGCTTCAACCTGAGTACTTTACTGGTAATATTCTATTATGCGTAGGCGGCAAAATAATGCAATTATTATAAAAAACATCATAAAACTGTACGTCAGTTGCATGTCAACATTAACATTTGCGTACATTATCCTGATACACATTTCTTAATTATATTTACACAAGAGAAAAAAATTCCAAAATATATTTCTAGGAATAAATTTAATTTAGATTTTTTCACCTTTTTATGCACATTAAATAGTTCTTTTCACATACAGTGTCCAAATAATATATTCTACTTTTTAAAAACTGCTTGTTATAATAAGAAAATAATATTGTACACGGTGTTTTAAAAATATTCGCTGAACTAAAGAGATAACGTATTTTCCGGAATTGTATTTTGACATATAGAGTTTTAGAGGTTTAAGTTTAAAATATTCTTGAAATTAAAAACAACGAATAATCATTTTTATTTTAAACTTCCTTGGGATGTATTTATGTTATGCTTCAAGAGAGAAGACCTGGTGATGAGAAAAAATATGACCTTAGATTTCTTGATATTATCAAGATTGATAAACAAAATCTTTTTTGGCTTTTTCGCAACCGAATAGAAGTATTTAACTTTAAATTAATTGAAGCAAATATTTAATAAAATTACGTATTTCAACATGTAAACTAGTCTGTCTACGGAATGTTTCGATACATATTATAAACGCTATTATTTAGGAAAGGATAAGAAATAATCTGAACCAATTTAAAATGATCAAGATTGATGTAATGAAAGATTGCCACAATTATATAGCTTAGGCTCATGAATACCTGATAGTGTAGCCCGAATTGTCAAATAGGATGGATATACTCACAAAAAATAACAAAATGTCCTGGATTTATTTTTCAGAAAAAAAGGCTGAGAGGGAAAATATTCTTTTTTTATTCACATAACTACCTCAAAAATTCCAAAATAGAGATCTCAAAGATATTACCAGTTTTTCTGACGAGCCTCATGTCATAGCTACGGATCAAAGAACAATTTTCAAGTTAATCGACATAACTATTGGTATTTTACGGCTGTTGAAATAAATAAACTACCTAATAAGCTCTCTGCAGAAACTGCCGGTTATTAGCTGTTACGATGATACTATCACATGTGACTTATAATGTCTTGTTAAACTTGATTCATTTTCCCGATTTATTTAAGAAAAGCCTACACATTTTAGAATAAATTAAGGAGCTTTTATACCATCAAATATCCGTAAATTATTTGGTGCACTTGTATTTGGTCGGCTTTTATGAGCATGTGTGGAAATTATGCTTTATACAGTGTATTCCAGAATAGGTGTTCCCGAAATTTGAACTTTTGTTTTAAATTTTAAAATTTGTTTTTGCCAAACTAGAGAAGCAATTCGCATTTGGTTTTAGATGTTGTCAAATTGAAATTGTCTACGATTGTCAAGGCATCTTTATGGATTTTCTCTGCACAAGTGTTTTGATTTTCTTATTCTTTCCATGTTATGTAGGTGTATTTTTTAAAAGAAAAACCTAGAGTGATAGTATTGCAAAAGTGGTCAGCATATGATATTAAACCTATTTTCACTGAATAGCCGAAATTCCTAATTCCTTCATTTTAAGTCCTTATAAATATTAATTTCAATAAAATTACATCTAGACAGATGTTTTTTCTTTACTAGAACCAGTAATAGAAGCGTTTGCTAATTGTTTCATGTCTATTTTTTTATTAATCGTATCTTGACGATGTGTTTATTATACTAATGCATTTGCTGGCGATTAATTATATCAATAAATGTAATCTTGCTCTTACCGGAGTTATTAGCGCTTTGCACTTTCTATAAATATTTTTTTCCTTGATCTACTTATTTGTAGCTAGCACTAGGCTTAGTACATTTAAATCCCTGTTGGTTTAATGATAGCTTTAAGAAGTTTTAAAGATGTATAATAAAGGCCATGTGTTTTATGATTGCTTTCTTAAATACGGAACATAAGGTTTTAAAAAGGGCTTTTAATGTTAGCATTAAAGCAGTCTCATAAATCTTTTAACTATTTACTAACTTTGGTTTAAATAATGATTTAAAACAGTCACTAGATAGCTTAGCTAAAACAGTTTACTCTTTACAACCATCATAAATCAAATAGGTTTTAAAACTGACGTAGAATATTCAAAATAGTTAAAAGACGGTAAATAAATCTGTTTTTTAAAGTAACGATAAAACGTTTTTCTTCTACAAAATCGTTAGTTGTTTTAAGTAAAAAAAAAGGCAATCATCAAACTTATGATTTGAGCAATTAACCCAGTACAAGCATATGATAAAGCCAGTTAATGTTTAGTAGGAATCCTGTTTTTTAGAACAATAGAAACAAAATAAAAATATGAGTTTATTAAATACACACAAAGAGTGGAACACAGGCCAGCTCATTATTTTCACAATGGAAATACCCTCCCAATTATAAAAAAATATTCGGAAAGCCAAAATACGTACCATTTTTTAATAGCCTAATTAGAACCTTTTATATTGGCAGGAAAACAATTTTATTGTGGGGCGGCTAAAATGGGTCCATTTTACAACGGAAAAATTACCTACACTGGGTTGTTTACAACATTAGACATAAAATAAACATTAAATATCACTCTTCTGTTGAGTTTCGAATTGAGTGGTTGTCTGTGTATCGATAAGCAAGTGTATGTGAAAACGAGAATGTCGAGTCAAACGCGCCGAAGTTGCAAAATTTCTCCTGACAAATTTTGTTATATTTGTGGAGACTTTCTAATGAAATCACAAACCAGGCCATTTTCCGAAAATGTAAGAAAAGCCTACTTTAAATATTTTGGTGGGTTAATTGGGGATCAAGAGAAGCGGTGGGCTTCCCATGTGTACTGTGTTAGTTGTAGTGTATCATTGGTACAGTGGATGAAGGGAAAGAGAAAAAGTATGCCTTTTGCTGTTCCAATGGTATGGCGAGAACCCACCAATCATTCTGACGATTGTTATTTTTGCCTGACAAAGACTGAAGGTTATTCCAAAAAGGGAAAGCACAATATAGAATATACAAATTTGTATTCTACCATACGACCTTTTCCTCATAATGCAACTTTGCCAGTGCCGATTGCGCCTTTAAATTGGCAAGCCAATTGGGAGATAATGAAGATAACGCATCATCAGGTAGCTCAGAAGAACAGTGCACCGATCACACTTTTACCACAAGTCTCAGTTCCGGCGAGTCACATTTGATTGTTCAAAGTGAATTAAATGATTTAGTACGTGATTTGGGGTTATTCAAGCAACAGTCAGAACTTAGGTGTTCCCGTCTTAAGGAATGGAACCTATTGGCCAAAGAAACAAAAATTACGAATTTCTGAAAAAGAAATGCTATGTTTTCTGAATTCTACAGTATGGAAAATTCGTTGTGCGCGTGTACTGATATAGATAATTTAATGCAGGAACTTGATATTGAACATTCTCCCAGTGAGTGGCGCTTATTCATATACTCATCTAAATATAGCTTAAAAGCTGTGTTATTGCATAATGGAAATTTAAAACCCTCTGTACCAGTTGCCCATTCAGTTGCAATTAAAAAAAATTATGAAAATATGCGCACGATTTTGGATAAAAAAACTACAATAAACTACAATAGGTATAAATGGCAGATATGTGGGGACTTAAAAGTTATAGCGATATTAGTGGGGCTTCAGGGGGGATTTACAAATTATTGCTGTTTTCTTTCAGAAAAAGCAAATTTCAACCAGGATCTCAAAATGTTAAATTTATACCTTTTGTTGATCCCAAAAATGTCCTTTTGCCCCCTCTTCACATTAAACTTGGGCTGATGAAAAACTTTGTGAAGGCTTTGAATAAAGATGGTGATGGATTTAAATACCTAAGACAAGTCTTTCCCCAGTTAAGTGATGCCAAAAATAAAGAAGGCATTTTTATTGGGCCACAAATCAGAAAATTGCTGGACGATGTCAATTTTACGGAAAAGCTTACCAGGCAGGAACTCAGAGCATGGAATTCATGAATTCATTTGTTAATGTAGGAAGAGGATTTTTAGGCAACAATATGGATGAAAATTATGAACAATTAGTTAATGAACTTTTAGATGCCTATAAAGCGCTTGGTGCCAGAATGTCATTAAAAATTCACTTCCTCCATTCCCATCTGTAATTTTTTCTTAAAAATTTGGGAGCTGTTAGTGACGAGAAGAGTGAAAGGTTTCACCAAGATATCAGAATAATGGAAATTCGGTACCAAGGACGATGGGATCTAGCCATGATGGGTGACTATTGTTGGTTTTTCAAGAGAGAAGATAGGAAACCCCATAAACGGAAAAAATAAAGTTTAATTAGTATTTTAAGTTAATATTTTTCTCGTTTGCTTTTCTCTTAGATGTATGGTATGTTTAATAGTTCGATATGGTTTTACAACTCTAACAAGAAAACCCTACCTGCTACAACTTTCTATTTGTCATCTTCGTATTTGGATTGGTCCATTCTATTAGATTATGCTATTCTGATTTGTGTTACAATAAAACATTTTTTTTTGTCGGCCAGTGATTTTTACTATACTATCAAGAATGGTCAACTATACATGAAAATTAGAAAATGTAATAGTGTTTCTTCGTTGGCCGCATCAGAAATAAAATAAAAAATCGCAAATAACAGAAGTGGGCTTTCTCTCCATTTTTCTCAGTTTATGCTTTGCCTCCTTGAACGAAAGACCAAGTAACATAGAGTTCTTTCTTATTTCCTTTATTTACGAAAACTCGTTAAAATATATTTACCTACAAAGTACCTTTCCCCCACTTTACTTCCAAACTTGAAAGCTATAAGTTCGTATCATTTCGTTCCTTTTTACTCTCCTGATTCTCTAAAGTAGGAAACCTTTGATGATAACCGTTATTAAATCACATTTGATAATTTAATTTATATCTTAAATCCAACTTACTTGGAATTCTAATTTAAGCAAGTACTCTTAAACAAAACCTACTCGTTTTAAGAAGGATCTGTATGTCTGGTATTATACAAGCTTTATTAGTTTTTTAATAACAGATTTAGCACCTTTCCATTAGGTTCTAAAATTTAAAATAGGCTGCAACAGCTTTCTTAAGAGTAGACTGTCTTTGTTTTACGAAGGTTTTAACAACTTTACTTTGATAAGCTGTAACAACCTCCTAGATCCCCTGATAAAAACAACTGTGTTTCTTGGGAGGTTAGTTGAATGGGTTTTGCATTATTATTTAATATTATATACGTTCTACAAACTTCTTTGGTTTCTTTAAATATATAGTTATAGAAAAATAAGAAACAGGTAAATATTCTATGTTTTCAGGTACATAAAACCTCCGTATAAAAGAAGAAAGTTGATTTAACATTTTAAAGTTACAAGGACAATAAATTCGTGAACCAATTGAAATAAGCTGAGTGCGTTATGAAATGAAAGTTTAATTCTATATATGATCTGAGCTCAGAATTAGTAAAATTTCAACTTTAAAATAATCAAAAATAATGTAAATTAAAATTCTATATTTTAAAATTGAATTTGAATGCACATAAATTACATATTATTGGCAATGTGACAGGTCGAATTATATCACCGTTAGAAAACTCATTAGTGCAGTGAACAAACCAGATATTCAGCCAAACACAAAATATGGCCATGGACCCTAAAAAACGCGCCATACTTTGCTAAAAAAACCGTTGGGTTAAAAAAGTTAGAATTAAATTTATCTAAATTCTTATAACTGAATATTGGAAAGTCTACAATTGTTCAACAAACAAGAAGAAACATAATTTTTGAAACTGAAAAATAAAGTAATATATTAAAAAATATTGATTTTTCGATATTCGAACGAAAAACATATACATTTTTTCTACGTCGTTTAGACGTTGAAAAATTGATGTCGCTTACAGTTACTTCGATATCCTCTTAAGTAAATCTTATCTAAACATCAACTTAAAATGTTTTTAAATCTAGCAATGATATGTATAATTTATTAGTAACGCCTTTATTATATAAATTTCGAAAGTAGAAAACTAGAATTTGTTAACGACGATTATCGCATAATATACATAAATATTTTTGGAATTTTATGTGTCATTAATTACTTAAGTAAAAACAAAAATTCTTGCGATTCAATAAACAATTGATCTTTACATTATCATTGACGAGCACCTCCGTCAAGTGTTTTGTTAACATAAAAATATATGGTGTTATAGTTTATTGTTGGTAAATTTTTAAACGAATTTAGGTTTAAATTTAAAGTAATACAGAGTGCCAAGAACCTGCTGACGTATTAGAATACAAGTTACGAGGTTCTACTCTATCAATATACAAGTAATTTACAAGATTTTAGCCAATTTCCGCAAATTGTGGGCTTATATTCAATCTATGAAGAGGATGTAACATTAACGACGAAAAAAACAAATTTCTTAGAATTAACATCATCAACCTCATCGTCTTATTCTTGCGCAAAAAAAAATTTTTTTTTCATCTGGATAGAGAACATAAATAAGAGTTTCATATCCTTTTCGGTAATTTATACATTCTTGTTACCATCACAATTTAAAACATTTTTTAAAATATTTAAAAAATAAAACTCCTTAAATCATATTATCTTAAAAATTTAGTATCTGTATAGCAAAAGCCAAATTGATTTCAGTTAGTGTACTGAGATTACAAAAAAATTATTAATTCAATAAAAAAACCAAAGAGTAAATTTCTCATCTTTGTGACGAATCGATTTAAAAGTGCTAAGTGGTAGTTTTTTAATGTGTACACAATTAGCCTGAAAGTTATGTATACTATCGGCAAATGCAAATGCGCGGCGCCGGCGTCTGATTTCTTAATTTAGTCTAATTACAAAACACAATGTAATTGTGATGTGTTTGAATAATGTTGTTGCATAATGTTGAAATATTTTTTACCACAACTTCATAGAGTTTATTAGTATTCGAATCATTTTATGTATTTCATGTATACCATATTCTTAACAAGGACGTTTAAATTTTTATAAACTTGGTTATTTTTTACATTAACTCCAGAATTATCTTTATCAATTTGCCGAATGACCCTAAATGGTGGGGGTACTGTAGATCTGTTCAATCTGACCTTGCACGGATGGCGAACCAATGACACGAATGTCAGAGGCGACCCTCGAAAAGATTTAGTTGACACGTACACAATTTTTAATAATTTAACTAGAACTGCATATGTTATTTTAACAGGTGAGTAATTATAGCTACAAATTTAAAGAAAAGAGAATATATCTCTAAGTTAATGTTTTTGTAGGCATACAAGGGAATAAAATGCTAAATACTGGTAACAAGATAGTTAGGGCCGAAACGGACTGTTATCACGTCACGTGAGCTCAAGTGCTCTCACGCAAACTCCCGTCATGCGTAAAATATGTGTTCTGTTATTTTACTTTTAATGTATCAAACTCATGCTGTATCCCTCACTGTCACGTGACTTCGCCAACCTAGCGCGTGATAGCACATACCGATTTTTCTTTTTCGCTGGTCCGCGTGCTAGGTTCGTTTCCGAGAGGCGTGGAGTAGACATGCTACAAGTGTCGGAGTACTAAGTCGCTTGATGTAGGCCAACTCGAAAAAAAGCGAAAACTGTGACCAGGCGCTAACTTTCCAAAACATCGTCGTTTGCAACTTATTATCCAGTTGAGATTTTCGGGTTCTCTATATCGGTAATTTCGTAATACTGAACATATACCTTACCAAAACTAACATTTCTATTGTATTCCGTATACTTGGGATCCATCGAGAGATTTCCTCATAGCACAACGTGCAAAGTTGCCAGTCCGCGACGTATTTCATTCGATCGGCTGGTTAAATGCGTTTTTAGATAAACATATTGTCTGTATTGTGGTTCTAAACAAGCAGGCTTAGAAAGAGAAATTTAGTACAGAGTGTTTTATGATGATGTTAAATTAAAGTCTAAGGTCAAGTCAAAACAAGCACATTTTGTTCTTCATATAGAACCAAATTGTGCGATTATTCTGGCAACTAATTCCTAAAACAGAGGGGTGGTTTATGAACATTGGAACGCACTACCCACTACTAAAATTGAACTGGTATGCTGGTGAGGTTACATTGTTTAATCACCAGATTTAATTAAATATATTTAATAAAATACTAATTTACCGCAAGGCGAACTTCTAATAAAGAAACAGATAGAAGGAATAAAAAAATAAACATGACTTGGCAAATAATTGTCGAGTAAAATAAATATGCTGGCTCGCTGTGAAAGTAAAAAAAGGCACGAATCAGCTGAAACATTTTTCTGTCATGGTTTATACAGGGTATCCCCAGATGGACGTAACTATACCTGTAAACATTATTATATTGCATTTTAGGAGAAAACTTTATTCATTTATAAAAAGTTTTGCTTGTCTGGAAACTTCGAAAAGTATTATTGGATTGTAAATTAGTTATAGAGATTGAAAAAAAATTTTAAAAATCTGAAATTACCCAGAGAGGAAAGTACCGTTATTTTTATAGATAATTAAACATTTTATAAAAAAAAATTCCTTTACCCGGAACTTCCCTCGTTATGAATTTTTCTTTTTATTTGGAATAGTGAACTATCAAACTCAGTTTAGTTCCGCACATTAGTAAGACATATATACTGCCTCAATTTTTTTTACTGTGCGCCAATTTGTTCCACAATATTGGATTCGTACTAATATTTTAACAGTTTCTACCTATGCATACCGAACATTAACCAGACAAGAAGGAGCACAGTCCGTCGGAACTTTTATGTTGTGCTTACAATAACGCGCCGACGAATCCAAGAAATTCAGCTGTGCAGGTGGCCGCGCTTTAACACGGTTGATGCAAACCGCTAGCGATTAAAACGAATAAACGTTCACTTACCGGGGTGATTTAAAAACGAATTTTAAAAATATCTAGCCATAATTGCTATTGTGACCTATTTTGCTTTATATGTATTAAAAAAAAGTGGAAAACGTCAAATTGTTTAATTCATTGATCTTAATATAATTATAAAAAGTACTTTTTAAATGTATTGTATAAATATGTTGTATAAATTATGTAAGAAAGGAAATTAATTGTTGAAAATTTTAATCCAAGATGGGGGAACAAAATGGTGGCTTAATAAAGTATTTACAAATTATGCCAAAAAAACTAGTTGTGGTATAGAAATAAATTACTGAACATATCGTACTAATTCAAGATGGCGGAACAAAACGGCGGCCAAATAAAATATTTGTAATCGTAAAAAAAATAACCTTCTCAATCTCCTTTTACATATTTGTTCCACGAGTTCAAGATGATGGAACAATATGGCGGCCAATAATTTTGTTTAAAAAATTGAATAAGTTACTCAATTGACTTAAAATTTTGCAGAAAAATTAAATGTGATATAGATATAAACCTCGGGATAAACCGGTAGAAATCAAGATGACATAACAAAATGGTGGTGCTTCTCAATATAAGAAGTAATAGACTTTGAATCTATTTTTAATTATGCCTAAAAATAAAGTGTTGCGTAAGTAGAAATTAGTAAAATATTGGTAGGAATCCAATATGATAGAAAAAAGTGGCACCCAATAAAAATGTTTAAAAGATAGTAATGAGTATCATACTGAAATAAATTAGGACACTCTTCATATTCCTAATAAAAGAAAATATTCATATCGAGGGAAGTTCCGAGTAAAGAAAATTTACTGATTTTTTCATAGATAGGCAAGAATGCCGTCCGTACTTGAAAGACTTATATAGTCTCATACAAACATTTTTAAAGAACTATTTTTTGTCATTATTGGTACATTGATATTTTTATATTCTTCGATCATATCAGCAGTTACATTAAACAAGCTTTATTAATATCTTGGATAGAATTTGCACTTCAACCTCATTAAGATATTTTTGAATAAATAATTTGTTGAATGGCTTTCAATATTGTATTGGGGTTGGATTTCTCGAATTTCCGCCACAAAAATCCGAATCCGAATAATTTTTGCTTCTTAAAGTTTCTCATAAAGATAGACAAGAGTTAATCGTAATTTTCCAACCATTTACCAAACACAAAACACTAAGTAAATTGGTAAATGTTTATTTTCATTAAAAAAAAAAAATAAAACAATAATCACACGCCACGTGCCGGCAAATATAAAGACAATCGGTATACAGGGTGGCCCATCGAAAACGTACCGCAAGGCATAACGGCCAGGGTAATTTTTTTTTCAAAAAATCCAAAAACACATCAATTTTGTTTGTGAGGGGGGCAACTTTTGCCCTTAAAATGATCGCAAAATTTTCAACCCTCTAAGCGGGGGTGTCATCCCCCAAACTTTTTCAAATGGGAAGAGGGGTCAAGTGGTACCGCAATGAAAAGGGCTTTCTATTATCTATACATTCCCGCTTTGGTTTTGAAAATCGGTCAAGTCATTTAGAAAATATGAAGGATTGAAATTTGAAAAATACATTTTTCAAAAAACGCATAAATTGAATTAAATAAAAAAAACTTACCGTATTAATGAAGCAAATGCTGAAAATGTTGCCCGTCGACCTCCATACAGTAATACAAATTAGCTTCAAATCGTTCTCGAACATTCTGAAGAACTTGAGGGGTCACTTCGCGACAAACGTCAATAATTCGTGTTCGCAGATCTTCTAATGAGGCAAGTGGAGTGCTATACACTTTACTTTTTATGTGTCCCCATAGAAAAAAGTCTAAAGGAGTCAAGTCGGGTGACCGGGGAGGCCACTCAATGGCACCCCTTCGTCCTATCCACCGCCCGGGAAAGTTAGTGTTTAAATAATTACGCACATTTTGAGAGTAATGTGGAGGTGCACCGTCTTGTTGAAATATCAGTTCCGCTTCAACGTATCCAGGATTATTTTCGATGATGTCAGTTAGGGCTGGGTCGATGGTATTTTCCAGTAAATCTAAGTACATATCACCTGTTAGAGTTCCAGGAAGAAAAAAAGGACCCACAATAGAATTTCCAAAAATACCAGCCCACACGTTCAATTTCTGAGGATGTTGTGTGTGCACCTCGTGAAATACCCTGGGGTTGTTCTCAGCCCAGTACCGACAGTTATGCCGATTAACTACACCGTTCAAAAAGAAAGTGCACTCACCCGAAAAACACACATTGAATAGAAAATTATTATTATTGGCCACTCGTTCACTAATAGTTTCACAAAATTGCAAGCGGCGATCAAAATCGTCTTCGTTGAGTTCTTGTACCAACTGAATTTTATACGGGTGGAAATGGTGTTTTTTCAATATTCTTTGGACACTTGTACGATTCACGCCGGTCTCATTGGCTAATTTTCTTGTACTCAGCGTACTATCCATGGCAACTTGGCCCAATACAAAGACCTCCATAGCTTCATTCACTACAGGATTTTCCATCTGCCTCTTTTTATTTATAAGGGATCCAGTTTCGCGAAATTTTGCTACTAACTCGCGAACAATTTTGCCGGAAAGGTGTTTTTCAGGATGTCGTTCATTAAATATCTGCGCAACCCGATTGCCACATTCATTATTTTTAAAATAAAGTTCGATTATTTCCACTTTTTCTGCAAGTGGGTACACCATAATTATTGATAAAAAATTTAATGATATTGAGAAATTTAAACGCACAAGTTACAGAACAGCTATCTAGCAACTACCGCACCTGATCGTTGTGGCATGTCAAATCACTAAAATCAGCAGTAAATATCTAAAATAACAGGACAAAAATAGCGAATTGGTCGAAGGAATTTATCCTTATCATTTACTCTGATAATTTGTAAATAAACATTTTAAATTTCAATCCTTCATATTTTCTAAATGACTTGACCGATTTTCAAAACCAAAGCGGGAATGTATAGAGAATAGAAAGCCCTTTTCATTGCGGTACCACTTGACCCCTCTTCCCATTTGAAAAAGTTTGGGGGATGACACCCCCGCTTAGAGGGTTGAAAATTTTGCGATCATTTTAAGGGCAAAAATTGTCCCCCTCACAAACAAAATTGACGTGTTTTTGGATTTTTTGAAAAAAAAATTACCCTGGCCGTTATGCCTTGCGGTACGTTTTCGATGGGCCACCCTGTATATTAATGTTCGGTGGTATATTTCAATATTTTATTCTACGACGGAAAACCGGTTTATGCATCTCGCCTGGCAGCGACTTCGAGGGATCGGAAAAGCATAGTATCCGATATTCGAGCGAGATAGGCATACCAAGGGGAGGAGCTTCAAGTGCTCCTTCTTGTCTAGTTAAAGTTCGGTGCTATGCCACACTTGATTATTGGGCATACTTTAAAATAAATTGAATAAGTAGTTTTTACTCTGATTTTTTTAAGACCGTCATTTTGATCCGTCACGTCATAGTGAATTCGTAGCAGTTGATTCCTAGAGCACATTTAATTTATCTGCAAAACTTGAAGTTACTTGAATAAGAAGATACTTTGTGTTGATTTTTTAAACATTTTATTTTTTATTTCAACTCGACCTAATCTCGTCTTGTCTCGACTGTGTGTAGGATGTCTCAAAAAAAAAACAAAAAAATATATATAAATGGAATTGCTTGAATACTGTTGATGATATTCTTAAATTTTGAGCTGATGAAATTTGAAAGTCAAATAATACTCCACCAAATGTTAATAATTTATCACAGCCTCATTTTTGATATTCTTTACACTCAATATTCTAAAATTCCCTTGATAAATCTTCCAATTATTTGTGTTTACATTTCTTTTCTTTAACCAGAAAGTGTTGGCCCCTCAAAAATATTGTATCATTTAAAAATTAACATAAATCATTTGTATTATATAAGATTCATTTTATAATTAAAATTTAAAAACAGATATTTTAAACAATTTTTAGAAATTTAGGTGCTTACCTATTTAGAATATCAAAAATTCACACTAATTTCTACTAATTAAGTATTGTATCAGAGTAAAAAAATATCACTTCTTTTGAAACAACAAAATAATTAAAAAATGTACAGAATCAGTACAAAATCCGGATATAGATCTTAGGAAACTGCACCAAACATTGGCAATAAAAAAGTTAACGCATCACTTTAGCAAAGAAATATTCGCAGTATAATAGTTATTATAAAAATCTTAAAAGGAGGCAATACAAAATATTCGAGTAAAAATAGTTTTCTAACATTGTGTCATGTTAGCAGTAGATGCCAGTGTCAGCCGAATCAATTGAACAAATTTAGTTAAAAAAATGCAAAAAGCACAAGCTTTAGAAATATACGGATTTTGTCGTTATTTTGCATACTACTGGTGGAATGTATTTACATTGATCTATTAATTATACTTTAAGTAAGAAGTAAGTAAAGAAAAGAAAAATCACAAAAAAATCTAGAGCCAAGCGAGAATATTTCAAATATTTGTCAATATTAATGTATATTTTATTTTTATTAACTATCCCAATCATAGTAATTTATGTAGAGAGTGCACTAACCAGTTTGGAAATTTTGAACCGCAACGACAGTCATGTTGTTTTACAAAAAATGTGTAATAACTTGCAACAATTTTTATCCAGGACGATACCATTGCCGGTCGCCTCCAACGCAGCACAGTGGTTGATTTTTTACGGAAACATGGCAATAAACCAAAAGCTTCAAATAAGCTAGATACTTCTTAGTTTTTCAATACTGTCCACGAACGCATTTTTCTTTTTAACCAGTTCGCAATATAAGCAAAATTTCAGAT
Source organism: Kuschelorhynchus macadamiae (assembly GCA_030620095.1). Lineage (NCBI taxonomy): Eukaryota > Metazoa > Arthropoda > Insecta > Coleoptera > Curculionidae > Kuschelorhynchus > Kuschelorhynchus macadamiae. The sequence continues at coordinate 439,459 of JAUTXW010004383.1, forward strand.
ACATTTTTGAAATTCATATTTTAAGTGTATATTTAATTTAAAATATTTCCGCAAAACCTATTTTTAACATTTTATGTGTTAAAGTGTATTATTATACATGCCCAGGGTCACGATATTTTCACGATGCGATATACTAGATATTGCTTTTTAAACTTAAAATAATTTTAGTAAACTTTCATATAAACTATGTTAACTAGCTAAAATAAAACCTTCAAAGCCTACCTTTTAATAGCACTAAACCGTATACTAATAACCCGCCAATGAACTAAATAGTATTTTTAGTTCTAAGACTATGTATTCTTTTCACAACTTTCTAGGGCATACAAACACCTATGAAATGTAAGAAAAACCAACTAATAATCGTTTATGGTCTTCGCTGCAAAAGGGCCTCTTATTGCTTTAGTGTATTTGTCAGCCAATTTAAGCTATCGGCACAAAAATAGAATTTATCTATTTTTGTGGTATCAGTCCATACCGTACTCTTTAGTATCTATACCCCGGAAGAAAAATTGTGGTCAATTTATAAAAATGTCTTTTTTTTAATATTGAAATATTTTATATTTAGCATAAAAATGCAGATCTTACTACACCAAACACCACACTGTTAGAACAGGTAGTCAAAAAGAGTTCAAACTTGTAGCAAAAATAAATGTCAAAATATTATTTTATCAAAGCAGATTTTTGTAAATTAGCAATTTTTACAATAATAACAAAGACAAAGTCTACAGTCAGCACTGTTATAATGATTATTTTATAAATCACGTACGGTAACCAATTACATTTATCAAACACAAGGTTAGAAGTCATTTTAAAGGTATTAACATCCAGGCATGTACGATAGAGTATCAATTTGAAAACACGCGCGGTTCACTGATACACTGTGAGTATTTATAATCATCTTCATTGAATATATTATCTATTTAACCGTTAACTGGATTGGTTAATATATTTAGAGTCGAGACAAGATGAAGCAAGGCCTTGATCTCTTATCGTCTCGACCAAATTTTCGATACGAGATGAGACGACATTATCCAACGTCGAGACGAGACAAGATGAACCATTAGTCTTGCCTCATCTCGTCTCGCGGCATAGCTACTATTTTGTTTCGTCATCTTGAATTCGTACCACAATTTTACCATCCTATCTTTTTGTCACAGTTTATGCTTGCACAAAATTTGAAATTCATTTAATAAGTAGTTTTTTGGGCTGATTTTTTAAACATTTTATTAGGTCGCCAAAATTTGAGGTAAATTGAATAATTCGTCTCTTAGTAATAATGATTTTGACATTTTACTATGCTGCCATTTTGTTCCGCCATATTAGATTTTTTTCACGGCACAAGTAATTCATTTAGCTGTCATCTTGTTACCACAGAATTCGTATACAATTTTACTAGTTCATTTCCATACCACAATTAATTCTCATAAAAAGTTTCAAATCAATTTTTTAAGTATTTTTTTCGAGCTGAATTTTTAAATATTTTATTAAGCCGCCATTTTGCTTTCTTTAGATAATATTAAATTTTTGTACAAAATTTTAAGTAAATTGGATGAATAGATTTTTAGTAATAATTTATTTTAAGATTTCACTAGCGCGCCATTTTGTTTCGCTATTTTGGATTTTTACTAAAATGTTACCAGATCATTTGACCCTTAATTTTTGACCGGTATTTGAAGTCAATCAGAATAATAGTTTTTCGGGTGCGCCTCAAATAGACAAACAAGCAGACCGACAGACCGTTGTAATCGAGAAAAACATGTTTTTTGGCCTCTAGAGACTTTGAAAAATAAAGATGTGAAAAATCTCGGAGTATGAGTTTTTCATTAGTTCAATACTTCCTCTTCACGATTACGACACTTTTGCTTTTTTGCCGAGTCTTGATAAATTTAGCTCAATTTTATAAAATTTCCCATTTTCCATTGTTTCTTAGGAAAGAATGTTTAGATTAAAGATTTATTTCTGGTCGTCTGAAATAAGCTAAAACCTGTACTTCTCAAAAACTATAGAAATTAGAATTTTGTAACACAATGTCCTTTCATATTTACTACACAGTTTCATGATGGCTAATGAAGTAAGCAAAGGTGTCTGGCTGATTTTCAGTTAAATAAATAAAGAAAATACTGCAAGGAACGGCAGCTCTTCTTGGAAGTTGATATTAGCAAATTAGATTATAACTACCATTTGGGTTTATAAATACATAAATTAGGCTGTTCAAAAATTTAAAGCATAACAAAAAATCTTGTACGATTAAATAGAAACAAGCCACTAGGATTAAAAAAATACAGTAAAATATCGACTGGGTAAGGAAAATGACTAAATGTTCTATGCAACTATCTTGCGACTGCCTGAACCATATTTGTTTGCCTGGAGAACTAATAAACTTAGGTATATAGGTGCTCCATGTTGTGCAATCGCCCCTCTAAATAGAAGCAGATTACGAGTTTTGGGACAGCCTTAGCCGCTTATACACCATGTAAATTAGGTTAGGAAATCATTTCTTCGAAACTGTTGTTTTCTAACTTTGAGACTGAAATTAAGACTAATAATTTCAAATGTTAAGTTATTTTCTGTAAACTTGATCAGTAAGAATTACTTGTTTCCGTTGAAAGTATTTAAAGAATAAATAACGTTGTTTTTAAATTCTGTGTTTCAACAAAAAATAAAAGAAAAGTGAATAAATAAAATAAGACTGATGATAACTGAAAACCCGCTAAGAAAACACGTCCCGAAGAAATTAACATTTTGAATATTCACGTATTCAAGCCGATGTCACGCGTGACGCATCCCTAGAAACAGTGTTCGGGAAAAATGTGATCGGAAGAGCAACCCTTAAATTTGCCAGAACCCATGGAAATTCGGGTGCGGGTGAACCGTCAAAAAGGGTGATACTGGAACACCCGGATTTGGATTTAAATGTGCCTATAAATAGTTTCTGCGATACGCACCCTATAAAACACGGTGAATCAAAAGAGAAAAATGGTCTCCAGACTTCAATACATACGTTGCAACCAGAAAAGTCGGGTGCACGTCCCACCAGTGTATCCTACGGCACTCCGAAGAAGGGTAACCTGGAATTACCTTTATCAAGTGTGAGGGGTTCGGTTTCTGCTTTCTACACCTCTGATATTTTTAGAAAAGATATTAAAGGTGCAGGATAACGGAGAAGAGGACCTTGGTATCCTGTATGTATTAGATATCCCTTGGAAATCGACCCCTCGGATGTGAGACCCGCGATCGTAGAGTGTGCCGTGTGCCAAGCACTAGGATACGAGAAAAGTTGCATCTGTATTAAAATTGACCGGCCAAAAATCTTCTATGAGAGGTTCGTTGACAAAATCAAGTCGCGACGTTTCGGTGGGGCATATGTATCCTCAAAATAGTCCATCTGTTAGAACAATAACGCAAGTGACCCTAAAATGGTATTCCAGGAGGATCGTACACCATTTTCTTACTTCAGGCCCCTACAGTTTGCAGTTACGACAGTTTCGATGTGTAGTATGGATAATAATTTTACTTTCCGATCGTCAATCAAGTGATTTACAATGCGAAATTTGCATGGTTTGACCGTGCACGTATTTCAAATAAAGCTCTCAATAATTACCATTCGGTTAGTCATGTTTCATTAATTTAACATAAAACTAACTATGCGAGACAAAAAACATTTTTGCTAATTCATTAGAGAGGTTAATCTACAAGATTAAATCACAATTACATAATTATGGGGAATAACGTATTATCGACAAATCCTTCTCACAAAATTATTTTAATTAATTCCTTAAATCATTTTTATAGCTTTATTAACTTATTGATTTTATATAGGTGTTAATTATTTGATGTATACGTATATATCATTTTATAGGATATCATTACTTATAAAATGATTTTACTTATCGTACCATGCGTTTTCCCCCTATTATTATACTATTATTATTATTAATTATTATTATGACTTCTCTCACAGTATTCCTGTGGTTGTATTTTATACTGACGGGTTATACCAAGTCAGTACAAAAAATAAAAATAAAAAAAGAATTGGAAAAAAAACAACTATTGTGTATTAAGAAATGATCTAACTATGCTACATGTTTTCAAAATGACCGATTTCTGGATGTTCCTGTGAATGTCTGTATTAAGTCCTAATTGAGCCAAATGCGGTGTAAACGTTGTTGGGGTGAGACCTGTTACTGATATGACGAGAGGAACAATGATGACTCTTTCCTGTTTCCACAGCCTTTTTACGTCCATTGCCAAGTCGGTGTATTTGGCGATCTTCTCACTGTATTGCGCTTGGATGTTCTCGTCGTTGTGGACAGCCATGTCAATTAAATAAGTGATTTTCTCTTTTTTGGATTGAAAGGTGATATCGGGTTTATTTGCGGGGATTGTTTTATCTGTGTGGATGTCAATGTCCCAGTAGAGCTTGTAGTCTTCGTTTTCAAGTATAGATGTTGGTGTATAATGGTAGTAAGGGTCTGTGTTCTCTGTTAGTTTGTATGTTGTGGCTAATGCTTGATGAGTGACCTTCGGTGCTGATTTGTGTCTCGCGGTGTATTCAGTTCCGGCCATTATTCTACATCCACTCGTTATATGATCGAACGTTTCTCTCTGCTGGTGACCTCTCGTCTTCAATGGTTGTGTCCTTGATGATGTGCTTTCGGTAATTTCTGGTTGCTATGACTTTGTCCTGGATGGCAAGCATGAAGCCTTCTGTTTCAGGGAACAGCTGCCCTTCTTGTAACCACGTATATGAAAGCTTTTTATGTATATGGTCTTGCTTTATGTGGTATCTGTGTCTTCCGTGAAGTGTTTTTTCAGACCAGGTGTTTATCTTTTCTAGTCGTGATTGGATGTGACTGTGTGCGTCTGCTGCGTGGCTCGTTTGAGACAGGTCGAGCGGTGTATAATTCTTGTCTGCCTTCACTATTGCCTTGTGGAGGTTAGTTTGTTTGTTGTGGAAGAATTTTCTGAATTCGTAAATTTGTTTTTTATTTAGCGATTGTATATCTATAATTCCCCTTCCTCCTTCTTTTCTCTCGATAGTGAGTCTTTCCTTGCATGCGTTGGGATGTAACTTCCTGTGTTTAGTGAATTCAGAGCGTATGAGAATGTGAATGTTTTCTATGTCTGTGTGTGACCATTTAATGATACCAAACGAATACGTAAGAATGGGTATGGCGAAGGTGTTAATAGCTTTCGTTAGATTTTTGGAATCATGTTTTGTTTTTAGTAGCTTTGTAAGTCTGGTTTTAAATTCCTTCTTGAGCTCTGATTTGATATGAGTGTGGTTAATTTTGGTGCTTTGATGGAAGCCTAGGTATCTGTACGTTTTATGTTATCTATAGTTTCATTGTTGATTGTTTCCTCCGTAGGGTGGTCTTTCCACTGTCCTTGTTGATATGAAGTAGCTTGCATTTACTTATAACAAATTCCATGTTGATGTCCAGGGTAAACGTTTCTGTGATTTTAAATGCTTGCATATAATTTTATGTCATCCATGTGCAAGAGATGGTTTATTTTGTGTAGGTTATTTTTTGGTGTTTAATTTGGAATCCGAAGTTTGTGTTATTCAGTGTGTTTGAGAGTGGATTGAGACATAGGCAGAACGACAAAGCGCTGAGTGAATCTCCCGGGAACATACCACGTCTGAGGTGTTCTCAGGTTGATTTTAGTTTTCCACGTACTCATGATTTGCGTATATATATATATATATATATATATATATATATATATATATATATATATATATATATATATATATATATATATATATATATATATATATATATATATATATATATATATATATATATATATATATATATATATATATATATATATATATATATATATATATATATATATATATATATATATATATATATGTTCTAGTATGGTAATACTTCATGGTTGTAGCTTCCTTTAAAACAGTACTTGTATGATACCAATATTTGGCAATGAATCGATTGCCAAAAACAGAAATATATTTGCGAAGATGCTTATAACAACAATTTGAAGGGTTTTATTTGACATAGTAAGTCAAATTACTGTACATTAGTCGGATTTTTTTTGACTTGTTATAAAACAATAATAATAGTTGACCAATTCGCAATCCCGACAGCTGCAAAAATTCAAAGATTTCTTCACCAACAAGTCACAAACATCAAGCCTCCACCGCACAGTGACCTTAAGTGACAACATCATCCTAACGTCAGTTTCAGACCACGACAAACAAGAACAGTGGGCTCAAATTATACTGCACGGCCGATCCCACAATGACTTCAATCAGCCACAGATTGATAGGGAAGCATCCAACAGATGGTTGAAGGATGGACAACTATTCCCAGAGACAGAAGGATTTGTGATGGCAACCCCGGACCAAGTTATTTACACATGAAATTCATCATCAAAGACCGGTCCGTTGAATCCGATAAGTGTCGGAAATGTAGCGAGAGATCAGAGACTATACAGCATATAACATCCTACTTAGCAAATACGGACTACCTCCAGCGACATAACCAGGTGTGTAACATCATACACCAGAAACTTGCCAAGACGGGCTCCTGAACACCTTTGTGCCCTATTATAAATACGATCAAATTCAGTGTTTGAAAATAATGCCTTCAAACTGTACTTCGACCGGGCAATTATCACCGACAGGCGGGTGACGAATAATCATCCTGATGTGATACTGTTAAATAAGGAAACAAAGAAAGCTTATTTGGTAGATGTCTCTGTACCCAACGATAACAACGTGCTGGATAAATATCAAGAGAAAAAGGCCACATATACGTATCTGGCCATCGAGATACAGCAGATGTAGCGACTGAATAAGAATCATGTGATACTGATCATCGTATCATTAACTGTAATAGTTCCAAAAACACTGGAACCAAACCTGAAAATCATAAGACTGCATACTAACACTTTCATCGACATTCAGAAGGCAGTCCTGCTCAGTACTTGCCACATAGTGAAAAAATTCTTAAAAGACAACACATAGAACTAATAGAAACCAGCCCACTCCTTTTGATGCATGCATATAGGATGGTCTTGAAACCCAACATTTCTTGAGAAATTGATTGTCAAGTGTGATTGAGGACAGTGGGGCAGATTCCGAACCGATCTCACATACAAAGCAGCCCAACTTTGTGCAGGATCTGCAACCTCACTCAATGCTCAGTAGGGGCAAAGCACCCAGCACCAACCCACGACAGATGACAAGCACCATACAGCACACAGGACAAGTGAATCATTCGCCCAAAGCACCATACACGCAGCTACACCTCGGACCGTCTCTCACACAAGCAAACAAAGTAGAAATGAAGTCACATCTTGTGATGGAATCCAAGTTGCAAAAGTAGGCCATATCATTGAACTATAATTAAGGCAATAACTTATTGCAACAATGTCCAACACAGCTTTTCGATTGTTGTAAATATGGAGTAATAGTTTATAGAATCATCAAATTATTATTTATTTTATTAATTAGGTTAGTCTAAGTAGTTTTATACCATTGTAATTAGATTTAGAAGAAGAGCAGAATAAAGTGTTACACAGTAAGGAGTGCACGCTGATTATTTTCTTAAGCATGTAGTTCGAACCAGAACAAGAAGATATTACATGGCGACCCTGCAGCCTATGTGCTTAAGTTAACAGTGCAAAAATATCGTTATGGTGCTTTAGAAGAAAAGAAAAACATGGGAAAAACACAGTCAAAAGAAGAAGTTATAATTGCCCAGGCAGGCAACAGTGGTGGTACGACTGCAGAGGGTAGCAACAGTAACTATTCTCTTTGGCAAGTTTGCGGAGTTGTAGCTATAATGATAGCAGTTACCTTAATTGTTTTATGGTGTTGCCGTCGCAGTAAAAAGGTATTGGAAAGAAAAATACGTCTAGAAATTAGAAGAAGCCAAGACTTATAAAGTCGAGAAAAAAAGAAGACACTGGCCGAACCAATCCGGTGGTCAGCAACGAGGGCACGTGCTAGTGTGGCAAAAGGCCGCTAGTGCGCAACGTTGGGATTGATAAAGCCCCTAGTATTGGTGAATATGGACAGTATGGACTTATCTTAGGCGACTATGGACAATGAACATACTTAAGTATTAACATAATTAGTAAGTCATAGTTTTAGCACTATACAATTTTATTGAATATTATTTATTGCCTTAAATTTATTGATAATTATTTTATTTAATGAGTGTAGTAGATTTAAGCGATTTGGATAAATTGAATAACATTATTTCATTATTTATCATAAATATAAAAAAGGAGTCATTAGAGCGTAGAGAATCTTTGGATAGGGTAAATAAATTAAGTAGCAACGTAGAAACATTAGAAAATAAATTTTTTCAGCTTAGAGATCAGTATAGTAAACAGGTGCATGACACCGATAAATTAGAACATTTTCAAAAATATGTATTAGAAATAAGAGAAAACATAGATAAAGCTAGATCTATTTTATCAGGTCGGTTAATTGCCATAAAAGATAAAAAAAAATTACAGCTCGCAGAGACTGATTTGGTTTTGGGCATTCATCCTAGTTCAACAATGAGTGAAAAATTTGATTTGCGAACCGCAGCTTCTTTGTTGCCATCTATGGATGGTACCGAAGAAACTACGAAAATGTTGATTGATGCTATTGAATTATATAACGACTTGCTTGACGACAACGGGAAAGTATTGCTAATCAAATATGTTTTAAAGGCCAAATTAACACAAAACGCGAAATTAAGATTACAAACGACGTATACTAATGTTGGTGCTTTGGTCACAGATATAAAAAACCAACTTCTTACAAAACAATCTGCACCAGCTTTAGCTAATCAGTTGCATAACGTTAGACAAGATACTAAAAGTATAGATGATTATGCGAAAACTATCGAGCAACTTTTATTAAATTTAACCTTAGCGCAAGCGGACGGTGATCAAAATTCGGCAAAAATTTTACAACCGGTGAATGAAAAATTGGCGATAAATGCTTTCGCGAATGGGTTAAAAAATTCAGATTTAAGAACAATAATAAAAGCTAGAAATTACAATAATTTAAAGGACGCGATAACTGGCGCTAAAGAAGAAAATTTAAATTTAACCCCAACTTATTCTAATAACTTATTTCATATGCGTGGGCGTCACCAATATCGAGGAAATCGGTCTAGAGGTAATTTTACAAATTTTAGACAAATTCATAATTATAATCAATCTCGTAACCCGAGTAGGCAAAACTTTAATAATTACAATTTTAGCAGACAGCAAAATAATTCGCAGTACCAAGGCCGAGGTCGTTCCAGCTTTAGTTGGTCAAATTTTCGTCGAGGAGGTAGGCGTCAGCAGTTTTCAAATAATAGTGTATATTTTGTTGATAATGTGGAAAGTAGTAACATAAATAAAAACAGCGAGGAATCTCAAGGAAATAAGTTTTTTCGTTTCTAATAATTTAAAAAATAATGATACAGCTAGTTTTAATGTGAATGCTTTAAATTATGTGCGTGTCGGGTATGAAAGGGAAGAAATGATATTTTTATGTGACACTGGTGCAAGTATTTCTTGTTTTTTTTGAGAATTATTTGAAAGATAGTAGTATTATAAATACAACTAATAAAATTAAAATTAAAGGAATTGCAGGCTCAACATATTCAGCTGGATCTGCAAATATTTTATTCACTATGAACAATGAATATATTTCTCATGATTTTACAATTACTAAAAGTTTCGATTCTAGTATACATGGAGTTCTAGGTTCAGATTTTTTCCTTAAGTATGGTGCAATTATCGATTATGAAAAGGTTTTATTTTCTTTTTGGCTTAATCAAAATAAGCAAATAACAGTACCTTTGGAGTCCAAAAATAATTTATATACTGTTATTCCACCCCGATGTGAAATAATTACACATTGCTGTACCAGTCTCACAGATGAATGTGTCATTTTAAATGATGAATTATGTGAGGGAGTGTTGATCGCAAATAGTATTGCAAGACCGAAAGATGGTAAAGTGGCTGTAAGGCTATTGAATGTGAATGAAAGAGAAATAAGATTGCGAAATTTTGAGCCTAAAGTTGAATATCTATCAAAATATGATGTTTATTCTTTTACAAAAAATAAAATCTCCGTTGACAGAGTTGATACAATTTTAGATCTTATAAATACAGAAGCCCTTAACGTAGAAGAGAGAAATTCTATACAAAAAATATGCGCTAAATATGCGGATGTTTTTCACTTAGAAAATGACTCATTAACAGTTACTAATTTATATAAGCAAAAAATAAGGTTAAAGGAGGACGCAACTCCAGTTTACGTTAAACCTTACAGGTTACCTCATGCTCAAAAAGAGGAAATTAATAACCAGGTGGACGATATGCTAAAAAAGGGTATTATAGAGGAAGCACACTCAGAGTGGTCTTCACCTCTTTTATTAGTTCCCAAAAAACCGGACAAAAATGGCGTTAAACGTCACAGATTGATAATAGATTTTAGGTTATGTAATCAACGCCTACAAAATGATGTATTTCCGCTATCGAATATTACGGAAATTCTAGATTCCCTATCTGGTGCGATTTATTTCTCGCACCTTGATTTAGCACAAGGATATTACCAATTAGAACTTGATCCTGAGAGTAGGCCCTGTACAGCCTTTACAACGGACAGAGGACAATTTCAAATGAAACGATTACCAATGGGTATGAAAATAAGTCCTAGTGCGTTCTCAAGGTTGATGACTGTAGCAATGGCGGGTTTAAATTACGAGGCATGTTTTGTTTATTTAGACGATTTGATAGTTTTTGGACATTCCTTACAGAATCATAATCAAAATTTAACTAAAATTCTACAACGCCTTAGACAAGTAAACCTTAAATTAAATCCTAGTAAATGTGAGTTCTTAAAAAAGGAAATTTTATATTTGGGTCATTTAATTTCATCTGAAGGTATATCACCTGATCCTGAAAAAACAAGGGTTATTTCTCAATATCCAGTTCCTAAAAATTGTGACGAAGCCAAACGCTTCGTTGCATTTGCAAATTATTACAGGAAATTTATTAAAAATTTTGCAGAAATTGCTCACCCTTTAAATAAACTAGCTAGGAAAGGAATAGTTTTTAAATGGTCTGAAGAATGTCAAAACTCATTTGAAACTTTAAAACAGTCTCTTATTAGTCCGCCCTTGTTACAGTATCCAAATTTTTCAAAAGATAATCAATTTATTCTTAGAACCGATGCAAGTGGGTACGCGTTATGTATGTCGAACTCAGATGACAGGCCTATTGCATTATATATATATATAAATAAAGCAGAAATAAACTATTGTACAATAGATATAGGAATTATTAGCAATCGTTTGGTCATGTAAACATTTTAGACCATATTTATTTGGTAAAAAATTTATAATATTATCGGACCATCGTCCCTTAATATACTTATTTGGCATGACAAATCCTTCTAGTAGGCTCACAAAATTTAGGCTAACGCTCGAGGAATACGATTTTTCAATCCACTATGTGAGAGGTGCTGAAAATGTTACAGCGGATGCTTTGTCACGTGTGTGTATAGAGTCGAACGAATTAAAAGAAATGAATAATAAAGTGAGTGCCAGTTTAAACGCAATCACTCGTTCGGAGACAAAAACATAACAAAACAAAACCCAATATGACAAGTGATAATACTTCCATGGAAAACAGGATTGATCACCCTGTTGCAGTGGAAATATTAAAATACCCTAAAACTCAAATAATAGAACTACGGCCGGTACGTGAAAATGAATTTACGAAAATAAAGCTTAATAATAAATTAAAAACTGAATATGAAAATTTAATGTATGACGTCAATTCTAAGATAGTGTACATATCCCAGAAATACCGATCAACGTCGAACTTAGGTGAGTCGTTGAGGCATCTGGAGAAATTATGTAAAAAACACGATATTCCGGAATTAATTATTATAAAAAATAATGAGTCTAATCAGTTTTTAAATGACATGATTAAATGTAAAAACGAAATTTTCAAGACAAATCTTAAACTCAGTATTATAAAAGATAAACAAAGGATAGAAAATAAGGAATTACGTCAGTTAATTCTTAATGACTTTCATACATTACCAACGGGAGGACATTCAGGGATAAACCGAATGTATAACAATATAAAAAGATATTACTTTTGGGTAACCATGAAGAATGACGTTGAGGATTTTGTCAAAAGGTGTGACGAATGTCAAAGGTACAAGCATTCAAAACCAAATAAACAACCTATGACAATATCATCAACGGCTGCTTCAGCATTTCAAAAAGTATACCTAGACTTAGTCGGTCCATTACCAGTTGATATTGAAAATAATCAATATATACTCACACTTCAATGTGAGCTAACAAAATTCGTGGAAGCATATCCGCTTCCCAATAAAGAGGCATTGACTGTTGCAAAGTCATTTGTAGAAAATTTTATTTTGCGTTACGGTATTCCTGTTTCTTGCGTAACAGACAAGGGAACCGAATTTTTATCTAATATATTTAAAGAATCTTGTAAGCTGCTTAAAATTAAACAATTAAATTCTACAGCATTTCACCATCAAACTTTAGGAGCCCTTGAAAATACCCATAAGCATTTGGGTGCATATCTACGCAGGCAACTGTCGAAAGGAACTATTAACTGGAGCTCTTGGGTTCCTTATTGGTGTTTTTCATACAATAACAGTGTACACACGTCAACGCAGTACACACCTTATGAACTCGTATTTGGAAAATCCAGTAATATTCCATCTAACATCGTTAATCAAGTCGATCCAGTATATAATTTTTATGATTATCCTAAGGAACTCAAATTTCGGTTGCAAACAGCGTGGAATGACGCGAGAAATAATTTAATGACATCAAAAAATAAACGCAAAATTGAGTATGACAAAAACAATTGTAAAAGTCAAACTTATAATGTAGGAGATATGGTTTTAGTAGAAAATAACGGTAGAAATAATAAATTAGAAGCTTTATTTAATGGTCCATATCCAGTTTTGGAGGATAATGATCCAAATGTAGTGGTAAAAATTAAAAATAAGAATGTAGAAATACATAAAAATAGAATAAAACATTATTTTAGTTAATTCCACAAAGAAAAAAATCTATATGTATATATTTTTTTTTTGCTTTTCGGGGAAGGTGTGATGGAATCCAAGTTGCAAAAGTAGGTCATATCATTGAACTATAATTAAGGCAATAACTTATTGCAACAATGTCCAACACAGCTTGTTGTAAATATGGAGTAATAGTTTATAGAATCATCAAATTATTATTTATTTTATTAATTAGGTTAGTCTAAGTAGTTTTATACCATTGTAATTAGATTTAGAAGAAGAGCAGAATAAAGTGTTACACAGTAAGGAGTGCACGCTGATTATTTTCTTAAGCATGTAGTTCGAACCAGAACAAGAAGATATTACAATCTAAACAAATGGTTAGGCTCCGATCCTACAAGAGATCCTATTCCTCGTGTAATCTTCAAACGGGACACACATAAAATCCTAAAGACCATCAACGAACACATAATTCCCGGGTACATAACGAATGCGAGCACAATTGAGGACATTCACACAGTGATCTACGCAGCAGCTATAACCACGATAACACAGAACAATCAGAAACTCCCGCCACGACACAGAAACACCAACAACATAAAACCAAAATTTAAATGGCAGATAAGGGTCGAAAACAAAATTAACAAAATTAGAAAATAATTGGGACATCTTACCCAATCCATGAACGGCAACAAGTCAAAACGTATCACACAAAGTGTAGAGAAAATCAAATCTGCATCTCCTGATTACACGCTTACAGAAATCCTTGACACTCTGAAACAAAAATTATCTGTGTATGCCGCAAGACTCCGAAGATACAAAGAATCAAATGAAAGAAAGGACGCTAACAATCTGTTTCGAAGAAGCGAAAAACAGTTCTACCAAAAAATCATGAGCAATAAGGAGGCACGAGTAATAGAACCACCGACCAAACAAGAGATCGCAGAATACTGGAAAAGTATTTGGTCAGAACCGAAACTACACAATAATAACGCTTCGTGGATTAAAGCGGAAGAAGACAGACACAAGTGCTTAGAGGAACAAGAGGACTTTGCAATGAAAACACAAGAAGTTGCAGAAACAATCAAATACACGCATAACTGGAGATGTCCTGGAATAGATAACATTCATAACTTCTGGTACAAACAGTTTACTTCCACACATGAAGCTCTCACTCGCCAAATTAATGAAATTATTTTAAAACCTAGCACACTCTCCAGTTTTCTCACCCAAGGAATAACATACCTTAAATCCAAAAATTCAGACAATAAGGACCCGTCAAATTACCGACCTATTACGTACCTTCCAACTCTATATAAGATCATCACAGCCACAATTACCAGGAGAATAGAACAACCTCTAGCACACAAAAACTTTCTAACGGAAGAAAAAAAAGGGTGCAGGAAAACAGCCGAGGATGCAAGGAGCAGCTCATTATAGACAGGGTCATCATGGAACAAACCAGGAAAAATTATAGAAACCTTATACTGGTTACATAGATTATAAAAAAGCCTTTGATTCGATACCCCACAGTTGGCTAACCAGAGTACTAGAATTATATAAAGTCAATAAAAACATCAGGCAATTTCTTACGCAAATCATGAGTACGTGGAAAACTAAAATCAACCTGAGAACACAAAAAAAAACATCGAAACAGAAGAGATCTACATCAGACGTGGTATGTTCCAGGGAGATTCACTCAGCGCTTTGTCGTTCTGCCTATGTCTCAATCCACTCTCAAACACACTGAATAATACAAACTTCGGATTCCAAATTAAACACCAAAAAAAAACCTACACAAAATAAACCATCTCTTGCACATGGATGACATAAAATTTTATGCAAGCATTTAAAATCACAGAAACGTTTACCCTGGACATCAACATGGAATTTGTTATAAGTAAATGCAAGCTACTTCATATCAACAAGGACAATGGAAAGACCACCCTACAAACAATCAACAATGAAACTATAGATAACATAAAACGTACAGATACCTAAGCTTCCATCAAAGCACCAAAATTAACCACATTCATATCAAATCAGACCTCAAGAAGGAATTTAAAACCAGACTTACAAAGCTACTAAAAACAAAACATGATTCCAAAAATCTAACGAAAGCTATTAACACCTTCGCCATACCCATTTTTACGTATTCGTTTGGTATCATTAAATGGTCACACACAGACATAGAAAACATTCACATTCTCATACGCTCTGAATTCACTAAACACAGGAAGTTACATCCCAACGCATGCAAGGAAAGACTCACTATCGAGAGAAAAGAAGGAGGAAGGGGAATTATAGATATACAATCGCTAAATAAAAAACAAATTTACGAATTCAGAAAATTCTTCCACAACAAACAAACTAACCTCCACAAGGCAATAGTGAAGGCAGACAAGAATTATACACCGCTCGACCTGTCTCAAACGAGCCACGCAGCAGACGCACACAGTCACATCCAATCACGACTAGAAAAGATAAACACCTGGTCTGAAAAAACACTTCACGGAAGACACAGTAACACGTAAATTCAATCCACCCCAGAATACAATTTACTCTAGAGCTAGAGGAAAACAACAAACTACCATTTTTAGATGTTTTGGTCACAAAACTACATAACGGACATTTCGAATACACCGTGTATAGAAAACCAACACATACAGACAGATATTTAAATGCAAAATCACATCATCACCCAGCACAAATTCAAGCTGTGGCAAATACTCTAATATCTAGATCCGTGCGACTAACTGAAACACAGACGAGACAAAACGAACTTAAGGTAATATCTAGTGTTTTAAAGAAAAATGGCTACACAAATCGCACCATAGAGAAAGCTATTAATGCACAGGTTCCCCGAACAACGAAAAACAAAAAATATGAGCCGGGAAAGCAACGAGTAGTCTTACCATATGTAAAAGGCACAACAGACAGAATCGGAAGAATTCTGAGGAAACACAACATACAAACAATACACAAGCCACAAACAACTATAGGTAAACTACTCGGAAACCCAAAAGATAAACTCAAACTGGAAAACCACGGAGTGTACAGTATTCCGTGCCAGGACTGTGAAAAGTTGTACGTAGGGCAAACTAACAGGCGAATATCAGCAAGAGTGGAAGAGCATAAACTCAGCATCAGAAATAAACACACAACCTCAGCTTTATTCCTATATCATCAGGAAACCGGCCATAAAATAAATTTCGATGGGTGTAGGGAGATTGCCAATATAGAACATTATAAGACCAGAATAATCCGAGAAGCCATAGAAATTGAAAAACAAGGTGATTTGAATAAAAGGGAGAAATCATTAAAACTACCAACAGTATGGAAGACAATAATCGACAAATCTAAAATCGCAAAAACTCAAGCGCAATTAGCGCAACAACAACAGCACCATCCGGAAAACATAAATAACGACCAACGCCTGCGCAGATATAACCTTCGGCCCCGAGTGGGGTATAAAAGGAAGCGTCGCAGTCACCAACACTTCAATCTCTATTCGGACGCGAGAAAGAAAGCTTCGAAAATGCCAAATGTGATTTTGGCGAAACGTCAGCAAAACTGTTCTTTTCAGAACGACAGTAGTGAACGGATGTACACCCGGAATGAAAACACATTGTATTTTTCCACCCGTGAAGGAGTAAAAATCAACACATATATATATATATATATATATATATATATATATATATATATATATATAGATATATACACTAGCAAGTACCCGCGACATAGTTTGCGTATATGACTATAACGAAATAGATGTAAAGAGGTACTTAAATCGCCTCATTTGACTAGCTTTTTACAAACCACGTTTGTTGTTTCATTCTCTGGCTGTAAAATAGCCAAGCTAAAACTACGAGTTCCATTACACAATTGTTTGGTTTTAAATTTCGAATAAGCGTCACTGGTGCTTCTACTTTTAAAGTTAACACATGAGGAAGGATTCCTGAAGGGTTTAGAGAGTGTAGGAACTCGATAGGATAATTAACCGCATTTTTTGGTCTATAACTACATCTATTGAGTAGTATTTTAATTGTGCTATTTTTTGGAGTTAATATAGCTCGTTCTTTAAACCAAGAAGCGGTTTTATTTGGACAAGTTTCGAGTCCATTATAAACACTTAAGGGGTAGTTTCACTCCCTTGGAAACCGTGTTTCGAAGAATATCTTCTTATCGAACCTCTGAATTCTAAAATCAAGCATTTTGCACAAGCACAGCTTTCTACGGCAAACGGTTTAAGAAAGATCGCAAAAATTAATGAATGACCCGATTTTTTTAAAAACCTTCTATGATTTATTTAAATGTGTAAAAAAATAAAATATAAAACATATTATGTTAAAGCGTTTTCTGAATAACTGACGGTTTTTTAAATAAAATATATTATAATATTTAAGGGATGGTCACCCCTTTAGACACATTCTATGATTTTTAAAAAATCCTAAAATATGTAAAAAAATAAATTAAAAACACTTGTTCAAGCGAAAACTAGCTGATTTTTAAATAAAAAAATATTGCATTATTTAAGTGATGATTTCATCCCTTTGAATACCCTGAATGAATTTTAAAAAATTCTAAAATATGTAAAAAGGTAAATTAAAAAACACGTGTTCAAGCGTTTTTCCGGAAAACTGACCGTTTTTTAAATAAAAAATATTGTAATACTTATTGAGTGCTTTCACCCTCTTGGAATTTGAATTTTGAAAAATCATTTCTTATCGACACTCTACACCCTAAAATTCAACCTTTTTATCAAAATTTAGTCTTTTGCCTCAAGCGGTTTGAGCTAGAGCATGATGAGTGGGTCAAATAGTTAAATATATATATATATATATATATATATATATATATATATATATATATATATATACTCTATACTAATATATAAAAGATTTAGATGACTCACTCATTACGCTCCACCTCAAACCGCTTGAGGTAAAAGGCTACATTTTGGCATACAGGTTGATTTTAGGGTGTAGAGCTTCGATACGAAATGATTTTTCAAAATGCAAATTCCAAGAGGGTGAAATCACTCCATAAATATTACAATATTTTGTATTTAAAAAAACGGTCAGTTTTTCGGAAAAACGCTTGATCACGTGTTTTGTAATTTATTTTCTTACATATTTTAGAGTTTTTTAAAAATTCATAGAGGATATTAAAAGGGGTGAAACCACAACTTAAATAATGCAATATTTGTTTATTTCAAATCGGTTAGTTTTTCGAAAAAACGCTGGAACATGTATTTTTAATTTATTTTTTTACATATTTGAGGATTTTTAAAAAAATCATAGAATGTGTCCAAAGGGGTAAAACCATCTTTAGATATTATAATATATTTTATTTAAAAAACCGTCAGTTATTCGGAAAACTCTTGAACATAATATGCTTTATATTTTATTTTTTTACACATTTTAAATTTTTTATAAATTCATACAGTTTTTGAAAAAATCGCGTTATTTAGTAATTTTTGCTATCTTTCTCAAACCCTTTGCCGTAGAAAGCTGTGTTTGTGCAAACAGCTTGATTGAAGTGTTTATAGTGGACTCTTTGGTTTAAAGAACGAGCTATATTAACTCCAAAAAATAGCACAGCAGATGAAATAAATCTAGCTTTAATGGAAAAAATTACTGCTCCACAATTAACATACTACTCAATAGATGTAGTTATAGACCAAAAACATGTGGTTAATTATCCTATCGAGTTCCTTCACTCTCTAAACTCTTCAGAAATCCTTCCCCATGAGTTAACTTTAAAAGTGGGAGCACCAGTGACGCTTATTCGAAATTTAAAACCAACAAAATTGTGTAATGGAACTCGGCTACAGGTTAAAACATTAGAAAACAATGTAATAGAGTCTACTATTATTTCTGGCCTTCGTCTGTTTTAACATGTACAGTTTTCTTTAAAGCTTTGTTTCGCCATAACAATTAACAAAGCTCAAGGGCAATCCTTAAATAGAGCTGGAGTAGACTTGCGCTACGATTGTTTTTCCCGTGGTCAACTCTATGTCGCATGCTCTAGAGTAATATATAAGCCAGGGAATGTAACAACAAACGTGGTTTATAAAGAGCTACTCAAATGAGGCGATTTAAGTACCTATTTATACCCCTTTCGTTATAGTCATGTTCGCGAACGAAGTCGCAGGTACCCGCTAGTGTATAATTTCGATTTAGATATAATTTTTTAGGGCGCATTGTATCTTAGATGCATTGATATTTATTTTTAATTATTTTTCTGAAGTCTTGTTCAGTATTGTATTTCATTTGAAAAACAAATATTTCCATCGGAAATGATACTTGTTCTTGTTTTTATTTAAAACACAATTTAGATTTCTTTATATTTTTGCCAAATGTTTTGCTTAATTGTAGACCCATTTTGTTTAGCTGACAGTATAGATAAACTTTACAATTCAATTTATTTAGGGATCTTGCTTTCAATATCCGTTTCACGTAATTATGCTGCATGAGTCATGCAACTCATTTTTCATTAGAGGCAATTTCTCTGAGGCATAAAAAGTATTCCACTCAAATTTATTTCACATCACTACTTATGAAATAGTTCCTGTAACATAAATTTATTTAATATCTTGCTTCTTGAAGTTCGTAAAGTTGAAATCTACTCCTATTATCATTCAAACTTGAATTTAATTGTACCTGTTCTCGTTTTTCTTTTTGTTTCTATTTTTATTGCATCTATAAACAGTTTTACTAAGTTTTTTTTTTAAATACGTTATATAGTATTTGTTTTATTCATATTCTATTTTACAGTTTTTTTTTGAATAATGTGGTATTAGGTTTATTTATTCTTAAGTGTACTAATTTTTTAACTTTGTTGTAAATTATTCTTAAACTTCTGAATAAATATAAGGGCATTTGTTCAAAAGGTTTATTATGTAAAACACCTAATAATTAATATAATCATCAGTTCATCACGGAAATGTTAAATTGACTGCTGAAATAATGCGTCACATTAATTTGCTTATTTAATATGGTACTTTTTTTAATCATAAAATTCTTTCAAAAGTATAAGGTGACATATTTTCGAATTACACTCTAAATTTCCAAGTGAAATTCAAATTGGATACAGCACCTTGGGACCTTCCCTGTCGCGTCATGGTCACTCCTTCGAGTCAGTTTTTTTATTCAAAGGTATATATAAGGTATAAATTTAAGGTTTAATAATAAAAAGAAGATAATTAGGCAGTTAAAATATCTATAAAATTATTCTGCCTTTTCTAATTTGTGGCTTAAATTCATCCAAATGGACAGAACTCGATTTGTAATTTTTGAAGTTGCTTAATTTAAATAAACATTGTTAAACTAGTTTAGTGTTAGACATTCTTCTTATCTCTTGTTAATTAGATATAATACAATTTTAAGGTTAAACTAATTTGCTATTTCGAATATTCTTTGCAAAAAGATAGGTAATACCGAAACGTAGAATCAGCAAGGTTGGGAAGGTAACATGCTTTCTAAGACATGTAGGTACATACCAATGTGCTAAAACATAATTCTCAGAAAGTAAGAGTTTATTGCCTTGCAGCGAGTTCCGAGGATGCTGAATGTCAATTCGGTAATCCTACCTCGAAATGCACTTGAAATACAATAAATCACGCACGTCACAGTTGACACTGGGTATTTTATAGACCTTCGAATCTGGAGGAAATTATTAGGTAAATTAAATATTACATACTGGGTGCAAACGAAATTTCTAGCCAATAGGATTGATAGGTTTAAATATTTTTATTAAAAACAAGTTGTTTAAAACTATATACAGGATGTTTCTTAATTGAATGCCGATAATTCAGGATGTGATTTTTTAAGTATAAAAATTCATTCATCATGTATAAACATATATCAAAAAATGCCTATTTTTTAAAATACAGGGTGTCAAAATTTAATTTTTTGTTCAATCTATCTTCTACAATTTTAAATATAATGGAACGGAAATTAAAACAAATATTGTTTTTTTGTAATACCTGTAAGTCAGTGTTGGTATTTGCAAGAATCTGCAGGGTAATATTTTTTTTGGGGATAAAATCCGATATTCCTGACAGTTCTAAAACTTTTTTGCGTATTGCAATTTTTTGATATTTTGTTGTTATTCAGACTGTTTTTTGATTATCAAAAGTTTATAAAAAAAAATTAAATAGATATTGGAAAAAGTGAAGAACATGTTTAAAAAATCTTTACACTATATACAGTTAACGTAATAATTTACAAGAATTGCTGGAAATGCCTCAACGCATGTATTAGCCCTTCTTCTCATTGATCCACATGCCCTATGAAATATTTCAGGGGTATTTTTTATAGTTTCGCATGCTGCTGCTATGTGATTTCTCAAATCCTCTTTATTTTGAACTGGTAAATCAGGGATTTCAAAGGCATAAGAAAAATTCTAGACTGTTTAAATCGGGCGACCTAGGGGGCCACGGTTACGGTGCTCCTTGGCCTATCAACCGATTACAATATATCTGATTTAAATATTCATTTCATACTGAAATGAGCAGAAGCCTCATCGTGCATAAAACACAACTGGTTTCTTAGCATGATAGACATATCTTTCAGCAAACCGGGCAACTCTTCTTACATTGATCCATCAAGTTCTTGGAAGAAAAATGGTCCTATCAAAAATCTGCAACGATTCCGGTCAACACATTAACTAAAAACTCTTCTTGAAAATTAGATTAGGTTATGACATGAGGATTTTCCTCTGCCCACGAGTGATTGTTGTGAAAATTTATAATCGCATTTCTTGAAGAATTGGCTTCATCAGCAAATAAAATGTTACTATCAAAATAAAGACTTTCTACTAATCTGTGAAGTGATAAGTGGTTTGGTTGTGATAAAGGTATAATAAAATATCAATTAAAATTTTCCAGGAGAGCTTTCTGGATGTTCACCCACTTTACTAAGCACGGCTTCTTCGTTCTCCAGTGTTCATTTTGACCAATGTACATCCATATTCTCCGTTTCCCTTTTTTTTTTGTAAATTCGACTAGCTTCTTAGGCGTTGCCGTCAGCAAGCCTGTAAATAAAATGCATGTCGCCTAACTCAGCGTTTGTAAAAATAAACATTTTAAACTTGTACTTTGACAATACTGTCAACAATATTTCGTTATTTAATTCATCAATGATATTAGCCTACTTGATTTATGTAAGATTAAAAATTATTACTCAGTTAACGAAAAAACCGCTAGCTTTAATAAAGCCTTCTGAGGGAAAGTTAAATTGAAAACGTTTATTTTAGAATTTCCATTGACTCCTTTTTTAACAAACTAAGCAGAATACATTAAAAAAACAGGGTAAACTAAATTGTTAGCGAACTGAAAAGACGACATGTATAATTGAATACTTCGCTAAATAACTTCTAAACTTTACAAGATATCGAAAAAATACAACATGCAAAAAAGTTTTAGAACTGTTTGGAGCATCCGATTTCCTTATAAAAAAATCAGCGTCTTCCAAAAACAAGTTGGGAGGGTTGAGAAGTGGTCGTGACCCCCAAAAAAATATCACCAGATCATTGTAAATATCATAGATTTTTACAAATGTCAATTACACTGTCTTATAGGTATTATAAAAAGTAACATTTGTTCCAATTTGTATTCATTTATCTTTTAAAATATAGAAAAGAAATTGAAAAAAACTAAAAAAAAATTAAAATTTGACACCCTATATCTTAAAAAAAAATAGGCATTTTTAGATATATGTTTATTTAAACTTTTATACTTAAAATTGGCCAAAGAACAAGTATTTTAAACATGTTTTTTTTATTTTAAACATCTTTATCTTCAAAATAAAAATACCCCTAAAAAAACAAGTTTAAATTAAAAAAAACCCACGTTTTGCACCTATTTCGAGTTGATACACGTTATGTGATTAGTTTAGAGGTTCTTTTGGTAACTTAAATACGGGTTGTTTAACATCTGACCGTTCGCGGGCCACTCTAAACACAAATATTAATGCATACGGCCTAACTAAATAATGAAAAATAAAAGATCATTATTTTAAGGATAACATTTGTTTTTTTGTGTATTAGTTTTTTAAAATTAGATACTTTAAATTTTCATTGTATATTATATTAATAATTAAGAAGAAAAAAAATGTAAAGATCTTAATAGGATTATAAAAAATAATTAGAATTTAGATTTCCATGTTAACACTATTTCGAGACGCTAATGTTAATTCACAAAATACGTAAAGTATTTCTATGACTCTGATGTTCCATTTGTACGAGCCCTGTATACTAATGTGAAAACGAAGTTTCAATAAGTCACCATCAAACACTAATTTTTAATGAAAAATAGATAGGAACTGTGTGTACGTAGGGATGAAAAAGAAATTGAGATACCTAATATTTTTTTGTTTCACGCAAAAAAGAATTCAAAAACTCATAGTAACGCTCCTTCGGATTTCACCATTATCAGCTCCACTCGTCGAGACTAACAAGACAGACAAAAATCAAAGTTCATATTTAATATATAATTTAACCCTTATTGGGCAATAGTAAGCCCATTTGGCAAATTATTCTTAAGACTTTACATGCTGTGTTTTAATACAAAAAATTATAATCTAAGAGGTAATAAATTCGTTTTTGTCAGTTACGCACTAAAAATGCAAAATAATGTAATTTTTCTACGACTGTCAAATAATTTCTTTATTACAAAAGCAATTTTAGTTAGATAATTTTATTGATTACCTATGCAATGGATAATAGATATAATACCCGTGATTTCATCATTATGGGCCCATTACTCGATGCTAAAGAGTATGTTTGCTATTAAAAAAATATTAGTAAGAAATGCATCGTAAATTAAATGCATTTTTAAAACGGAAAGTCATAGAGCAAAAAGTTCGAAACGTTCACTATAATGGAAATTAATAGATTAGTAAGATATTTAGAAATTTTATAAATGTATCTTCTTAGTTATTGGAAAATTTAATAAGTAAAAATTAAAAAAAAATATTCTGTATATGTGTATAGTGTTAGCATTTTATAAACTATATACATTAAATGTGTTTTATTTAAATTGTGTAATATTCGCAGAAAAAGTATAGTATTTTACTCGTTTAATGGTATAAGGGTCACTAATCACTCAGATGGCAAATTTCATCTTCGTGAGTAATATGCTCCCCACGTTTTTTGGCAAAATCATTGAATTGTCAAGGGTAGCATGCATATATGGTAACAAAATATTTTAAGTAAATGTTATTTTATACTTTTTAATGCGTTACTGACAAAAGCGTGTTTTCTAGTTTTTTTTTTAAATTATAATTTATTTTTTACTTTTTAGTCCTAAAATATTTTTAACATATTGCTGCTGTTGTATTAGACTCGTTAAAACAAACCAAATGAGGCCAAATTCGAGAGATAAACTAGCTACTATCCTCGGTAAAATTCGGTTACCAAGTTAACCAAACCAAATGATCTAAAAACTAGAGGGGTTTACTAGCTGGTACCAGCGGTACTATGTGGTACCATCTAGCAGATCAGATCAATTCGATGTTACCAAATTATTGTAATTTCATCCTAATTTCCTTGGGTTAAAATTTACCGGTATCAATTGGTTCCGACGATCTGATAAAATCAGCTCGATGGTACCAAATTATTTAATTGTCGTCAGAATCACATACGTTTGTAAACTTTCATATCGATACGACAATTAAAGAAGGCTAAATATGACTTCCTAGATTTATTTACATACTACATAGTTACTTACAATTGACGCTAATAAAAGCGTATTACAATAACATGTGTATCATTAAGAATAATTCAACGAAAGGGTGCACTTTTCATCTCCACAACTTTTTTTAACATTTAATTAGGCCGTCACTTTGTTATGCCCTAGGGGATTGACCAGTTTATTCCTGTTTTGTACATTTATATTTTTGTGAGACATTTCAACTTAGTTGAGTAAGTAGATTTTTGATACTGATATTTTAAACATTTAATTAGGCTACTATTTTGCTTCACAATAAGGACTGGTTACCAAAATGTTCTAGGTTATACCTATGTCACACTTTGACCTTTACCAAAATGTTACAAGGTGATGCCCATACGTCCCTTAATTTTTGATCAAATGTTGAAGTCAATTGCATAAGTAGTTTTTACCTAAGCGACGAACAGATAGACATACCGACTAACCGACGAAATTGAGAAAATATGTTTTTCGGCACTAGGGACCCATAAACGTTAAGATCTGAATAAATCTCGAAAGGTTATTTTTTTCAATTACAATTCTATAACCGGGAGCACTATCCACTTTGTTATTGAAATGTTAATATCAGAACACATTTCATACCTTTGATATCTCTAGAAAAAATCGCTATTGATGGTACTTAGTATGCCAATCTAAAATTATTTAGTTTTATCAAAAAAACAATGAGCGTAGTTAGTTTATAATATGGTATTCTAAGCTTATATCTATTTTAGGTGAAGCAAATCAAATAATGATATTTTAAAATACATTAAAAGGTATAAACTTCCATGACAGGCAATACGGCTTACGGTATCAATGATCCATAACAGATCTTCTGTCCTTCGTAACCCATAACCGGAATAAGTTCAAAGGATTCCACGGAATCCCTAATTAGTGCCCTCGACATATCTAAAGCTTTTGATCAAATCTGGCATTACGCATTGCTTAACAAACTTCCTGCCTATGGTTTTCTTCCACAACTTTGTAATTGGATTGCCAGTTTTATTTACAATAGAAGTATTTCTGTAGTGGTTGACGGCCATTCATCCAACTTTCATACATTTTGGCCGTTTAAATGGTTTAATATTGACGCCTACCCTATTCTTCCTGCACATCAATGATCTGCTTTCTTCTACCCAGCTATAATAAGCGTAGAGTAATGACCGTCCTTAACCGAAGACCCCATTAAAATCGTTGAATGTTCAGTTCCAGTTTAACACCACTAACTCACAATCGTGTTTACTATCCCACAAATTATTTCCCAATACCCACACAGTTGAAATCTGTAAATAAAAAATCGTGAAATTGTCTTGAGACAAAGAGCTATGGCAAATTTTGTATACATGTGAAAGGCATTTCCCTCTTTTACTTCTCACTCAGATATCTAATCTGATATCCATACATGATGGAGTTAAAAAAATATTTTTTTCATGCTGCACAAAATGGCCCCTCAGTTTTGCCATATTAAATTTATGTCAAATCTATATGGTCGGTGATACTTGCTAAAATAATACAAATCTTCTGGCACCTCACTCATTGAAATGCGCTTACCGGTTTGGGTTCTACGACGGATTTTTTTTTGTTTATATTTAACAACACTCTGTATACTATACTGTGACAAAAAATATATTTCTTAAAATGTAAGTGATTTAACAGAATTGCAACTTGATTGAAATAGAATCAATCTCTATTTAGAAAAGAGATTTTTTTATTGCATGCAGACAAAGTACCTGTCTAGTAAAAAATATAATAAACACTTTTATTCCACCATTTTTCTAAAAGATGTAGACAGTTATTCATTTTTAATTATATTGGCGTTTCGATAGAGCACACAAAAATGCTAAAAAATCAATATTAAAATTGGTTACAATAATTATTGAAAAAAAATTTGCATTAAAAATAGTCACAATTTTCAATATCCATAACTTTTATAAGTCCAACAAAGGTTACACCCACAATTTTTCCTTTATCTGTAAACTGTTTTATTCAATAAATACGAACTGCAATTAAAGCACACAAGCAGCAATCATTGACTTATAAGACCATCAAAGATTGCACCCACAGTTTTTCCTTTATCTGTAAACTGTTTTATTCATTAAATACCAACTGTAATTCAACTACACAAGCAGCAATCATTGACCCCCAACCCAAAAAACATCCCTGTGGTTTTTACATTTTGTATTTTATAAATAATTTTTCGATTTACTTTCCCGGATTTTAGCAATCAAACAGAATTATTTATTAATAAAAAGAAATTTCGTTTCCCGAAATGAAAACGTACTGAATAACGTTTCTTGAACTGTTATGTCATAGCATGTTTAGGAAGTTTGATGCAAAGGTAGATCGAACATCAAATAGGCAAATGTACCACAATTTGTCGTTAATTTTAGCCATTTAATTTTAGCTCTCTCGGGAGATGAAACCCGTCGAAGTCGTAATTAATTTAGGAAAAGATTCGGAAGTATTTCTGGTTAAGTTAAGTAGTATAAAATCACGAACACAATAAAATTTTTAATTACGACAGATGTAATAAAATTGCGCAGAAGAGTTTACTCATTTAAGTTTAATTATTAATTTATTTTATAATACTATATTAAATAATAAAACAAATAATCGTTGATATAAAAAGAAAAATAGTTTCTGTTTCAAAATTCGTGAAAATATACTTTAATCAAACATTGTAACTACAAACAAAAACAAATTGAAAGTAACATAGAGTTATGTACCATATTTAAATAAACAATTCTTTTGGATTTTTAAATTTTTTGGATTAATACGAGCTAGTTTCAGGTAGCTTGGGATCGAAATGGAAATTAGATAACCACCATTGCCATTGGTCGCTACAACTAGCCTTAACTTTCTTTTAGCTAAAATGTAATACATTCACAACATCTTTCTTAGTTTCTATAAAGCCTCCTTAATGCGGTAATCAAAAAAATTCTCTGTGGAAACTTCCAATTTTTATTTTATTTATTTATTTATTTTTCACTATTTCTTAACTGAAATTTGATACATTCACATTTTTAGACAATGTGCCTGCTTTCTATATCGACTTGGTAGTAAATATTCCAATATTATTTGAATAATGCAAACTTAATTTGATTTAATTACTTTTTTATATTAAAACCTTCGTACAAAGTTAAATAATAAAAAAACGCGATGTTTCTGACCAGAAAATGCAGTTTTTTTTATTTTTATGTTGGTAGGATAACCTGAAAGTGTCAATCAAAAAAAGCAGCGCCAACTATTCAGATTTAAAAAGTCAATACAATAATAATGTTTTTTTTCAATAAAGTCATCATTAAAGCTATAATAGAGACCTGACGGTAGTTTTACCTTATAAATCTAGGACTACCACTTAAATCAATAAAATAGAACTATAAAAGTGACTCTTAAATTTTAATGCAATGTATGGATAACATTTTTATTTTCAAGTAAAATGCAAAGTTAGACACAAAGCGCCTAAAAAATATTATAATTAATGGAAAAAAAAAGTATTGAAATAACACAAATTGATACTATGCGAGTTACATGTTTTAAGAACAAAACGTCAATTTTAATTACTAGCTAAAATACATAAAGGAATATTTTTTTGCCACGAAAAACAAAAAAGATGCTAAGGTTAATTTTAAATTTTCAAATGTTACTCAAAATTTGGAAGAGAAATATAATTTAAATCGCGGCAATTGTTTTAAAATGCCGCGTTAACTAACTTAAAAATATTACATCACGTCTTTTCCTGGTGTATTTTTTTCTTTAGTAAAGTAAGTTTTTAATATAATACTTATTTATTTAGAATACACTACAAAATCAAGATTTTAAATGTTATACAAATCAAAAAAGAAAGAACTAAACTAAATGAGAAAAGGAAAAAAAGGACTACAAAAGCATAATGATGGCTTTTAAATAACTACTGTACAATTAATTAATGGGGAGACCATAGGGAATACAAAATGCAATCTAGTCAAATAAACAAAAACGAATAAAACGAGTGAAATAAAATATTCAATCATTCTGCACCGAACTTTAGGAATCTTTTGAGGGCAGGAATACTAAAGTTGAAGATATCGCAGTCATCATAGAATTTGTTATAGTTATGACATAGGCAGTCAATAAAAGAGTTTTGGCCATACTTGGCGGTAGGAGGGAGGTATGTCGTGTACGTCGAGCTGAGACTAGAAAGCTCACCTGACCCAGCAAGGCTCGGCAGTCGATAATGCCGTTGAGCAGTTTGAAGGCAAACAGGAGCAGTGCTTGTTTGCATCTCTCAGCTAAGCTCTGCATACCGCGCAGAAGTAATTTCGTAATATAATAAACATTTTGATGTGGAAAGTGGAATTTGAATAACAAGTAACCCGAGAATTCGCTTTGAGCTCTTTCGAGAAGAAAAATGGTCTCCAAATCACTAAGTAACATATATCGCCATAACTTTCATGTTTTTTTTTTAATTTATAAAATTTGTATTCACAAGTAAAATTTAACTAAAAAAATATATCTTTACAGTATACAAAAGCTTCGAAGTTATATTAATAAAATTTCATAACATTGAGGGGCGTGGCGAGCGGCGATGGAGAATAAGCACTTTTTTATTTATTTTATGTATTTATTTAGGTTTGATTAGGTTATTGTTATATGAATTATCTAGATTAAGGTATTATTATAATCCAAGGGAACTTTACCATTGTAGAAACGTGCCCTTCAGTGAGGTTATCATCGAAAAGGTTATTCAAAATATTCCCAGCTGGACTACACCCGTTGATGATTAAGCATAGGCTATACATTTAGAGGAATTTAATAAAAACATTTAAAATAAAATAAAATCGACTTAAAAAAATACACTTAAAAGTGAAACATAATATTTTATTTCATCTATAAAGTCTTACTCTGTAAAGTCGCTGCCAAACTTATTGTTGATTACCTAATAACAAAAATATATTTATGTACTCAGCGTTTTGATGTCTAATACAACGAGTCTTTATTAATCTAGCGTTATTTATAAGTCGGTTTTATTCTTTTTAATAAATTTTTTTATCTAATTTTTTTATTCATTTTTACGAGTTTAGTTTTAAAAGTCAAATTTAACATAAAGCTACTGGGTTTACTACATACTACGCAACATAATTATCTAATAACGTGTCTTATACAATATACAATGGTAACATATATACTATTTCTTCCTGAAACAACGGTGAAAGCATAATTAAACGCATATATTGTTCAATATGACATCGAGTAAACAGTTAAAAACGGCATCATTCCATCATTTTTAACAGTTTGTCAAAATACTTGCTGTAGTATTACTCCGGTAATATACAGAGGATTTCCTAAAAATGTCATTCAAATTGGTCAAACCATCGCGGAGTAATCGATGTATATAAAAAAAATAAGATCGAATTGATAACCTCCTCCTTTTTTGAAGTCGGTTGAAAATAGAATGTATGAATAATCAAACGTATTCAAGTTACGTAAAAACTAAGGTATCTTGTGTGGAAGTAATTATAATATTAAAATGTAGAGATTAAACACGCCTTACTAAATATATGATTGCAACTATATCCGGTAATATTATAAAATGCATTGTTTATGCTGTGGTATATTACTCATAAATCTATAAATGCATTTGTGGAAATCGAATGTAAACATAGTTCACGGAAAATCTGCCTGACTTGTATATTTTTTCCTTTAAATTTGTATGCTTTTAGAAGGTAGCAGTATATGTAAGGTCGCTTTTGTTTCCAATTTCGTATCGTGAGTTTGACTTATATTGTATGCGGTTTCAAATATATCTGTATGAGATGGTTTTTCTCTAGACTGTTTTGAAAGATTGAATAATAATAGCATATAAGCAGTATAACGGTGGTTTTGCTTTGCGGGCTATATCAGTCAGCTAGCCGGTATATCTTCCCAGCCAGTTCGGTTATTGATTTTTAATAATTAGTATATTTTATTTTATTATTTAATCGACAATTAAAATATTTAAATGGCTGACAGAAGAATCTGAAACCCACTGATAAGTTTGCTTGTTTTTTTTGCCGTAAATATATCAAAAATAATATGCAATACGAGAAAGCGAGAAATTTTTGGACATTGTTAGGTGGTCATCTCCTACCCCCATTTTCAGCAAACAGAGGGTAAACCTATATAATTTTGAGAATTAAGTACATATACTCGACAGTATCTACTATTCTACTATGAAGACAACCTCTGCACTTAAGTTTTAGATAAACGTATTAGGAGAATATTGATATCTCTGAAACATATTATTAAAAGAGACAGAAAAAAATGTCTTGTTTTTCTTTAACAGTGTCGGAGAATCAATAAGTATTTTTACATATTTTACTTATTTCGTTTTCAAAAAAGTGTATCCTTTTGTTTATTGAAAAACTATAGACTTTCCGATATTCAGTAATAAAATTCAGATACATTTTATCTAAACTCTTTTTTCACGGTCAATCGCCATATTGTATATTTGGCTGAACATCCGTCTCGTTCTATAGACTAATGAGATTTCAGTGATCACATCGACATACGCATGCAGTAGAGGGATTAAAATGACAAAAAACTCTAGTTAGAAACCGATATGGTAGATTCATACGTTTCTTTCACCCTGTAAACAAAAAAATATTTGACAAATATAGAGCGTATTGATGCATATAGTTTTTATATTAAATATTTTTCAAACTCTGATAGTCTCAAATAACACTTCCACCTTCTCTCCTTCCAATGCTTCCTGGCTCTAATAGACTTAACGCTCTAATACTCCTAACTAATAAATTAAATACATGTTAAATTAAATATATATATATATATATATATATATATATATATATATATATATATATATATATATATATATATATATAACATAATACATAATAACTTCAGATATAGGAGGAAGTTTTATGAATGATCTGGCTCCTCATTCACTAAAATCTGTTTCGGCGTTTGGCTTCTACGAGGTTCAACATTTGTGTGTGTCTATATTTGGGACACCTGGTATACTCTACTCTAATTGAGTTATTGAAATATTTTTTTTTCATGTTGTTCATGTTAAAAATTAAGAGGGAAAGTGCAGATCGTTTTGCCTTAATTCAAAACGTTTAAATTTTGTACCATTTTAAAAGGCACAAAATGTCGAACTTCAAACCTCCATTTCTCAGAAACAGTTGAATTTAGGTATAGGATATGATAAATGTAATTATTTTTTTCCGTAAAATCCAAATTTTTATACAGGGTTTTTCATTTAAAAAAATATAAATTAAACCCTACAACTTTTGTATTTCAATGACTTTTCAAGAATTTAATAACTCCCTGAGTATTTTAGTTACACAAAGTAATTGAATTCGTTTAAATGGCTTCAAGTACATTTTCTATAACTGAATTAGTGTTCGGGGCTTCAATTATTTTTCAAGCATATCAATTATATAAAGTAATCGAATTATCAGAAAATAATACTTCAATTAATTTACTAAAAAATTCAATTGCTTTGGCACATTAAATGATACTTCAATTACTTTTAAAAATATAAAGTAGTTGGTACTTGGCAAGTACTTTTTATCGGCAGGTAATTGGTAATTGGTAATTGAATTACTTTGGATCTGGTAATTGTGACAGCTCTATCTGCAATACTGGGGGCACATGCGAAAACTACCAGATATTTTTTCCATTTCCACGTCTGCTAACACTATTGTCACTCTTAGGGCTAAAGAAAAATCCTAACTTCAGTGTCTTTATTTTAAGGCAAACCTCGAGAAAATGAGAATATTGTGTATGTGTTTAGTTTGGATACAAATATTCCACAAAATTTTAATATTCGTTTATCTAAGCCTAGTTAACCCCTTACCGCAGCACGTGACAGTATATAGCCCAATTAATATGTCTTGAATAATGTAGCGACATCTAGCAATGATTTTTTGCTAGTGTGTTTCAGTAACAGTAAGAGCTAATTGGGTGTTCAAAAAGATGTACATGCATAGCCTATGACCTGGAGAACATGCTTGCAAAGGCAAATATCAATATTTTTGTTTTTTTTTGTATCTTTCATCTGAAATTATATCTGTGTCATATATAATATGCACAACATGCGCTTAAGTTCTAATGTAGTACAATCATTTTCACTTGTGTTATAGTTCATCATAATGGACCCAAAAACATTTTATGGATCAAAGGATGTTACTATTGTCGAGATACCCTACAAAAGTAAAGGTGATGATGTTAATTACTAATTTTTAATATTGCCTCCTGAATGTGATTGCGACGATCTAGATGATAAAAATGGCCAACCAGAAATAGTTATTTCCGAAAGAGATGCGGAAGAATCTTCGAAAAGCGAAGAGGATATTGCTTTAAGTGAGTTGCGTCGTCGGCTAAATCAAAGTAAAAAAGGTAAGTAAGTTCCTACAGGAGAACTCGAATAATTTATAGTTTGTTCATCTCCATTGTATAGTTACCCAGTGCCAGAAATTATTGGAATTTGAATCTAAATCATAGATTAGGTTCAGAGGTGATGTCTTACAATCGATGGGAAGAGATAAAAAGCGTCTTACTTTTTTGTAATTATAATGATGTTATTCGCGTTGGTTCGCCTGGCCATGACAAAATTTGTGAAATTCGTCCCTTGCTCAACAAATATCAAGCACATTTATTGAAAGTTCCAAAAGGAGAATATCTAGCTGTTGATAAGCAAATTATCCTCATCAAAGCTCGTGCGACTATCAAATAATACAATCCAAAAGAACTCCATAATTGGGGATATAAAGCATTAGTTCTCATAGGAGTAAGCGGTTTCTCATATGATTATGAAACTTTTGCTGTAGGTCCTGTCCAATATAGTTTGCAATGGTTTCCTGATCGAGGAATGGGTTCGAGTGTGGTTACTCGACTTACACAGTCAGTTTCAAGGCACGTAAATCACAAATTATTCTTTGACAACTGGTTTAATATCGTGCCGTTACAAGTGTGTCTAACCCAGCAAGGACTATTGCCATTTGGAATAGTTAGAATAAATCGAGTTAGAAGTTATAAGATGCCAACATAAACTGAAGTAAAGATAATAGGTCGTGGCGCAATGGTATAAAAAGTAACCACAACTGAAAGCATAAAAGTCTCTGGTGTTCCTTGGTATGACCAGAAAGTCGTCAATGTGCTGTCCTCATACAGTGGTAGTACTCTCACAGTAGATATGAAACGATTTTCAAAAAAGGATAATACCCACGTAATGATTCCATGTCCAAACGCAATAACCATTTATAATAAATCTATGGGAGGAGAGGATCTCCTTGATTCTATATTAGACTATGACAGAATGAAAATAAGGTTAAAGAAATGGTACATGCGTATATTTTTTTATCTGTTAGATTTGATGGTAGTCAACGCGTGGATACTATGGAGAATAGTAATAATGAATACAACCATTGGTAGATTTCAAAATGGCGGTTGCAGAATGTCTGTGTAGATCCAATAAAGCATCTCCAAAAAAGAGGGATCGTCCAAGTGCTGAACTGGAATATTACAGAGTACGATTTTTCAATGCAGGATGTTCGAACAGACGGATACCACCACTTTCCTGTGTGGAGTAAACAGAGGCCAAGATGCAAATATGCTTGCGGTGGAAAGATTTTTACACTGTGATAAATGCAGAGCTCTCCTTTGCCTGAACAAGGATTCAAATTGTTTTTATAAGTTTCATACAAAATAATTGTTTTTTAGAATCAGTCTAAGAGCACCTAGTGTTCAATTATATGTAACTAAAATATTTTATATTGTTTGATGACGAAGTAAATGCTTTATATTTTTTTTTGTTTTATTGCGTATTGATTCAAATATGGCACAAAACAAAATTTCAATTTTTGAAAAAAATTACCTAAAAAGAATTTTTTAAATATTTTTATGTTTTAATTTACTCAAGTATATTTTTTTTATAAATAATAAAAAAATCATGAAGCAAAGGGTTAATTGACACTGCGCCCACGAATGCGATATCTAAGTCCTTATATCATTGAATTAGAGCTCTACAAAAATTACTGGAAAAGGGCTGCGAGCAAAAACTTATATGGAAACTTCAAATATACTAAACATTTTTAGTAACTCTAAAACAATTTTTTTT
Organism: Kuschelorhynchus macadamiae; assembly: GCA_030620095.1. Classification (NCBI taxonomy): domain Eukaryota; kingdom Metazoa; phylum Arthropoda; class Insecta; order Coleoptera; family Curculionidae; genus Kuschelorhynchus; species Kuschelorhynchus macadamiae. The sequence goes on from JAUTXW010004383.1 coordinate 474,331, forward strand.
ATTCAATAGGAGATTTTACAGAGAATGTCATAAAGTATTTTAAAATTACTCCAAATATTGTTAATAAATACAATCAAGATACGTACGTGATGAAATCACGAGATGCACTTCAATTGGTACTTCATACAAGGCAACAAAAACGTGATCGAATTCTGTTTGAATATTTAATCTGATATGGTTTAATGGCATGTCTTAACTGTTTTTGTTTTCAACAATATTTAACTCAAGGGCCCTTCATACACTTAAGAGGTATATTTGTGAAATTTTCATAAATACAATTCGCTTAAGTTAAAATATGAACAGCTATTTTGTTTTTAAGTGAACAGATTACATTTCAATGTGTCAATTATTTTATTTCTTAACGAGAGTTAGTTCTTTTTATTACATAAAGTCTTTTAATTAAGTATTTCTTTATTATTTATGACAAAACAAAAGACATTCCTAGTTATCAGAGACCATTGGCAACAAGATTCTAATGGACTTGCCGTTTCTTCTGCTCAAAATGAACAGGAATGCCTATTTTGTATTTTCTGTGAGGATTTCTTAAGCACATAATATATAACTTTTTCTTAACTGTCACTTTTTAAGAATATACATACCACGAACAAATAATGATTCATTTTTGCTACTAATAGGTAATTTTTGAGCTTTTTTTTAAGAGATTTAACAGGTAGTTTATTTCTTATTTCGGGCGTTAATTTTTTGATATGAACTAGTCCATTCTTAAAACATTAGTGATTACATCATCTAGGAAACTACTCATTTATCTCTAAAGAAGAGCGACATTTAGTTTCGTACTGTTGAGGAGAAATGTGGGGGATTACCTAGGTCTGTTGTTAACCACGGTGGTAAGCGTTTCTGTTATCTTACTGATTTGTTACAAACGTTTTTACATTCGTTGGAGATGTGACATATATTTTCAGGATTTTTTTTATCCATCATGGCTCCTATATAGGACTAGGCAATGTGACTAGAAAGTTGTGTAGCCTTAATCCTGATCTGCTTCAAACGCTCAAGTTCACTTTGATACCTATCGATATATCGATAACTATCGACATATCGATATATAACATACATCGATAGATGATGTGCTATCGCCTATAGATACGTAAAATTTAATATCGCCCTTCCCTAGTCCTGAGCCAGAGTTATGAGACTTATATATATATATATATATATATATATATATATATATATATATATATATATATATATATACCCACTGTGTATAAGTTAAAATCAATTTATAAGTTAAAATATAAGGATAAGTGAAAATACCGTTTCCATTATTTGTTTACATTTCAAAAAATCTTTCCGCTTACCTACCTATTTTTTTAGTCTTTTTTATTGTTTTTAAACTATGAAAACTAGATTTAGGAGCGCATGTTAATGTATTAGCCATATTTTATATATATATATATATATATATATATATATATATATATATATATATATATATATATATATATAGATATCTATATATATATATATATATATATATATATTTATAAATATATATAGCATACATCAAATATATACATATATATATATATATATATATATATATATATATATATATATATCAACGACATATAAAAAGGATAGACCCCTTTGTTTACATTTAAAACCGATCAGATTTTATGATTACAGTAGATTTTATGATTACTGTGGTTAATTCACGAAAATAGTGGCAAAACTACTACTTTTAGGAGAGATAATATTGTATTTTATTACTAAAATAACTTTAAATAAGCTAATAACAAACAAACCGAGAAAGTTCTTTTCTATCGTTTTGTTTTTATTAATTTTGTTTTCCTTAAAGGAATAATATTTGGCACTGTTGCATTTACCCGAGTCATTTCCCACCTTTACTTCAGGCTGCTCCGTAGGTAAAATGAATTTGCACCGAGTGTGTATTTATCTCTTTCTGTCTGCTTACTAAATAGAGTAGACATTTAGGCAATAAACGCTAAGATAATAAATCGAAATTAATCGGAGTAGACACTGATTACATTCTGTCATTATCTAAACACGTTATATAAAGAAAGACACCATGCTCATCGGCCATGTCAGCAGCGAATTTAATATTAAATTCATTTTATCAAACGAATGCGCTATCTGTGGTGGGGGTCCTGACTCATTTCGACTTTACATTGTTGTCTTATTTTGACGGTGTTTGTTAGATATTTTTGTCGTTTGTCCTGGATTTTCATGGTTTTTAATATTTAATTTTACTGTGGGTTATGAGTTACAGTTAAATATAGTGTGGTGTGTAGTAGAATATGTCAGAAAAAAGGATGATTTCAACCCCGAAGCCTGTTTACGCCGAGGAAGAATTAAATTTCTGATTAAACTGCAGATAAAAACAATTTAGGTATTTCAAAATTTTGTTTGTAAAACCTTTAATGCTTACAGAGAGTAATAAAGTAGAAGCATAAACATATACAAATGAATTTCAAGTAGTTCACTTATGTGCATATAACACCACGCACTTTATTATGTAGTTATTGCTTTTTTCTTGTAATTTAATTAATTTTGTATTTAGGACCATTAAATTACAAAGGTTTCTAGCTCTGGGTTACAGATTTTTCATAAGACGCAAAGTAATGTAGGTTGTTTATTCTGCATTTTTTTTCTGCTTTATTATTTGGGCTTGGGCAATTTCATGCATTGGTAGTACCGACCCTTACAATAAATGTTAAAAATAACTTAATTTTGGTCCGATCTAGTAAATTTTCCGACTTTTCTGTATATACTTGATTTTTCAAGTATAGACATAAAAGAGAAAACTAAATATAGATTGCGTTTAACGCTCTATCCCTTCTACACCACCGTGAACGATGTAGGCTCTATACTGCACTAAACTTTTTTCGATGTCAGACTGCTTGTGCTATTGACAGTAATTTTGTATATAAGACAATTTTTCGGTCTATCGTACTTGTTAGTAGCTCCATCGGATATATTTATTTTAGTTCTTAATAAAAAATAATATCAACTTTTCAAAAATTACTAGATAAACACAGTAAAAAAAGTGCCTATATATTTTACTTCCAGAAACCATCTTGATTTAATTCTAAAGATATAATATTTCCCGAGGTATTTCTAAATTAAAATTTTCCGTAAGTGCATATATAATAAGCCATTAAGAAATAAGTCCCTTAAAAAGATTTATAATACTTTTTTATTTCAGATTTCCTGAAAATCCTGAGATAGAGACTCTGTACTGAAATATCCTAAAATCTGTTTAGATCATTTTAGTTTAGTCATATTCTGACTTAGTCTGATGGGCAATGTTATTCGGCCACATGCAAACCCAACCTTACACCTTCGTATTTCAGGTTAATATGTTAATATACAATATACTTGTTAATTATTTCGTGAAATAATTTTTGAAATCTCAGACTGTAATGTTACTGGATAGGCCCTGGAACAGCCCTAAGGACAATGTTGGGGTAAGTTTCGGATATCTAATAGATGAATATATATGTCATCATGTTTGCATTTTCATATTATTGTACTGAATACCTTGTATAAAAAAAATTGGCATTGATACTGCGATTTGACTTACTTTTACCCAGGACAGGGAGGGATGGAAGAACGCTTTTTCCTCCTCATTATTTTATCCTGTTAACCAAATCTTATAATATTGAATAATATAATTGAATAATGGTAAATATTGGTAATTGTTTACATTTCTGCACCATCACCGATTTTAGTTGAAACTTCGCTTCCAACGATTTATAAATTATCAGATATTGTTTGCATCGTTATTGCATTTTTGTACATCTTAAGACTCATAGAAGAAAAGAAATTAAAAACTTTATAGAAAACGTGGTTTATTTTGAAGTGATGAAATAGAATCAGATATAATAACAACGAAAACGAATAAACAGGCGTAAAAAATCAAATACACCTCTGTTGTTCAAACACAGCTATGTGTTTGTCTTGTCTATGTGTTCTTTCGTGTTGGTCTGATAATACTATTATAGAGCGAAATACCTATCATCATCGTTGACTGAGACTGAATTGAATATATAATATGCAGAAGTTGTATTTGCCCTAATTATCTGTTGTGAGCTTTGTACTGAGATGCATTTATTTTTTAGTCATTATTCTATTAAATACAGTTTTTGTAAAAACAAAATATAAGATGCAGCTACTAGCTATTGCAACAGTTATTCCTGGATATAAAACAATGTTTAAATATAGCTTTAACTTTCATTTTGGTTAGTTGACGTCACCTTGTTATGGTTTTTTTAGATATATGACTTCTACAACACAAATTAATTGAAAAGCTTAAGCTTGGATCATGCTAAAGATTTAAACTTTAGTTACTTTACAACGCCCAAAATTAATATTCTGTTTTAGATTACCATGAAAACCAACAAATAATAGGTTGGAATATTGAAGATTGATCACCATTTACCCAAAAGAACTAAATAATGCACGAATTATTTTGTGTCCAGTCATATGAATAAGCTTGATGGCTGAGGATTGATTAGATCAAAGGCTGCCATAGCTGCAAATTAATAGATACTACCCGTCCAGTCTAACGGTCATGACCTAATAAGGCTACCTCAACATGTGATACGGGATAATTTTGAGAAAATTGTTTTGGTAAGTTTCTTGATTTAAACTTTAAACCCACACTGATATTCATAGTTACTAGATAGCTAATATAAACTACGATAAGTTAATATGTTTTACAAAAACCAAAACACACTCATGTACAATCATATAAACATATGTATATCTGTGTGTAATCTGGGATAATTGACGCATTTTTTTTTGTTTCTATATGTTTTGGGAAGTAAAATGTAATAAAAACAAAACCAAAAAAACATTTCAATTCCAAAGTCGTTTAAATGTTATTTTTACTGGTCTATGTGGATAGGTTGTTATAATTTTCCCTTTATCTTTATCTTATATAAGAAAACGCCAATAGTAAAAATGATAGATACAGGTATCACTTGATGAACCATTGAAAAAAAAAACAGTTTTAGCTTTAAATATGCATCCTCACATAACAAGTGTTTTTAAATTAATTAACAATTTTTGTTAGATTTAAACATATCAGGAGAACGTTATGTAACAATTTTTTTATTATGTAAATAAAATTATATTTTTTTTTACATGTTTTAATGTTGCAAGATGCCGAAATCATGTTTTTATTTGGTTTGGTTTTATCTAAAAGTGAAACAAAATGGCGTTCTAAAATATTTTTTTTTAAATTAGTACTTATAAAGAACCACTTACCAGTTTGTGCTATACTTTTTTCTTAAATTTTCATTCTTTCATTAAAAAAAAAAGAGAAATTTATTAGATACAATTTATATAACAAATAACTTTTGAACTGTGTTATCTGTATGTGTGGTAGAATTAAGTAAGACTGGAGTTCCAGACATATTTTTGTTTTTAGAAAGAATTTATGAGTGACAATCAGACTTGGAAAAAAGACTTCCAAAAGATAAGTCAGAATACATATGATAATAAAGGGTAACAACAAAATTACATTGAGTCAAATAGAACTGGATGTTCCTTACAAATTTTGCATGTTATTACCTAATTTTTATTACACTGCTATATGCAAAACTTCTATTGCCAAAAATTAAGTTGATAGAATACATAAGAGCCCTTAAAAAAGCATATATGGAAAGAAGTTCCGGGTAAAACAAATTTTCCGACTTTTATATGTATGGCCTTTCAAACATTCTAATAAGCAGCTATTTTGTTCCGCGTTTCAATATTTTACCAGTTTCTGCCTATGTCACACTTAATTTTTAGGCAAAATATAACAGTCTTTTACACTGATATTTCTAAATTGTACTGGGAGTCTAATTTGGTCGCGCCATTTTAAATTCGTATCAAAATTATATTAGTTTATCCTTATAACATATGTATTCTAATTTTTGAGCAAAGCTCAATAAGTCGTTTTTTTGCTCTTATTTTTTTAATATTTTATTTGGCCGCCATTTTGTTCCGTAATCTTAATTTCGTACTAAAAAGTTCATCTCTATATAACACTTAATTCTTGTGCGAAATTTGAAATTAATCGAATAAGTAGTTTTCAGACTTGATTCATTAAAAATGTTATTAGGCCGCCATTTTGTTTCGCCATCTTTGATTCGTTTAAAAAATTTACCAGTTCATTTTTATATCACACTATGTGAATAATTTGAGGTAAATTTTATACGTAGTATTTTGGTTATAATATTTTTAACGTTTTGCTAGGCCGCCATATTGGATTTTCACCAAAATTTTACCACACAGTCCCTATAATTTTTGACCAAAATATGAAGTGAATTGAGTAAGTAGTTTTTTAGCTATACCACTAATAGATATACAGACCAATGGAATTAAGAAAACATGAAAATTATGAGGAATTAAAAAGAAAAACTATGTTATGTACAGTTCTATAGCAAAATATTTTGTTTAGACCCTAAAAAGAAGGTAGACACTGAGAAGGCAATTCTGTTTGCATGGATTCAGCTATACTATACACTAATAAATAAATTTGTATCAAATTCTTTTGCTTACTTTTTTAATAATTTTTTAGAAAAAGTCAAATATTCCTACAAGATTTTATTCAGTTGAAAGAAACAAAGAAAAAAATCGCCAAATAATAAGAAAGTGGTATTATAGTGGATGAGGAAAACGTACAATTCAAAACACTGTGCAAAAAGTGAGCTTTACACTATAGGGTAAATTGTTTTTACTTTTAAAAATGCATTAAAATAATATTGCTAAGCAAATTAGAAAACTATCGATTCTGAGTTACTGAAATAATCAATGAGTTCTCTAAGAATATAAAAGCTTCATTGCTTATATTTTTATTTTAATTAGTTTTCGTTCATCTGTACATATTTTGTTTAAATGTTTTTAGAAATTACTCTTTTTATGACAAATTATATTTTTACATCTTACATTTTTTTGTAATTTATTAATTTTAAAAAGCATGAGTGGAATAGGAATTTCATTTTTTTTTCTCAGATTTAGAGAATTAGCTCTATAATTTTATAATACCTTTTTGATATTTAAAATATATATCTAAAATATTTAAACCCCATAATCATTTTTATATTTTTTCTTTTCCAGGTCCCTCTCTAACTGGAAAGCTGAGATCATTGAACAACTTTTATAACCTAGTTTTTTAACTTCTAAAGAACAATGTTGAAATTGTGATGTAATGGAAAACCGAAAGAAATATTTTGTTACACAACATACAACATATAACATTAGGGGCACGAATTTTAATATATAAATTGTAAATTGTAAATGTAAATTACTAATGTACAATGTGGTTATTTTAACTTGTCCACATTTTAATCTGCTAAGAACTTTTAATTTTTCCTAATATCAAATCAAAATGTCCAGAAAATAAATTCTATGGCAAGTTACGAAGTTCCCAAGAATACAAATAAATGTGTAAATTTTCAAAGATATAAATATAACTGGCATTTTTTTTAAATAAGACACTTTCTGATTTGCACTTTCAGTAGATAGATCTCATGCCCCTAGTTCTTGATACCTTTATCTTTCAAAAATGAAGAAGAACTTTGTCATAGATATTGGTTTTATGGCACAGCCATTTTTTCCTTTTCCCTTGTGTTTTTAATAAATCTCCAAGTAAGTTAGGGCAGATCGTAATTTGAAAAAGTTAAAATAACCACACTGAGTGGTACAGAGTAAAGAACTAAACTTTTTGCTAGCCTTAGGCAAACATAGGTTTATTGCTTCTTGTAAAAGTTCAGAAGTAGTCTTATTTGATAAAGCATAACTCTATTATATAAAAAAAAATTCTTTTGTCTGTTTCATTTTTTGTTGATGTATGTAAAGTATTTTTTAAATTATTTCTTTGTTTAATATGTTATTGCATTTTTCATAGTCATAGTAAGTTTTAAATCATGTTCAATGAAAACAACATCGTTAGATATGTAAATTGATCAAAAACTTAATCTTCCAACCTGTTAGTATGTATTTATAGGTATTCTTCAATATCCCCACTTTATCCTTCGTATAGTACAATCATAAATGGGGGAATTTTATCCAGTTCTTATATCGCCCTTTTCTAATGACTGAAAATGTATAGCTTATAAAATTTCCAGAAATGAATAAATTTACTTATTCAGTATTCCTTGTAATAAGAATTTTTTTATTTATTAGGTCATAGATCTGAATGTAAATAATTTGTTTCGCTTTTGTTAAGTGGGCAATATGTTAGTTGAATTTAGAATGATATGATTTTAAATAAGCTCTATAGGGTTAAACTTAGTTTTTTTAGGTAATTATATATTTCGTTCCAATGGTTTTAAGGCCGGTATTTATTTATTATTAGCTGAAAGGCTAAGTCTATATTAAAAGAAATTCTATATTTTGTGTGATTAATCAATATTATGTATGGATCAAACCTTACTCATCATAGTCTTGTTTTTTTTGTGGGTGAGCTCTAAAAAATAATTATACATATAGGAAAATTAGCTAAAGGCATCTACATGTCAGAAATCGTATACAAGGTTACTTTAAGGCCATTTCACTCTGTCCTGAAATGTTGGAGAGTGTAGGTGGGCACCTATGTATCATAATCAGACCTTTATTGCTGTTATAAGAAGCACTTAAAAGGGCTGTCTGTGGTATGCCAGGTATCTTTGATGCAGAGTCCTTTCATAATAGAAATCAGGGGCAATTCTGAATTAAAATCAACTTCCTTACAGTTAAACACATCAGAAAATTAGATGTAGCTAAGACAAATTACACCACTAGTATCAGGACTAAGTATATGATGTTAGCTAACAGGTTCTTTTTACATTAAAAACAATAATTTGGAAATCATTGCCCTCGTTTTTGGACAGCAAGCATGCTTCGGTTATATAGAGTTTCTGAAGCATTCGGGTAAAAGAAAATTTTCCTTTTCAACATTTTCATGGTTTTTTTTTAAATTTCACTTCGTTTTAAAATTCCCATATAACGTATTTATCGTAAGAAACCTTAATTTTTACAAAAAAAAATGTTTCACTATTATAATATTTTTTGATCACGTATATTTATACACTGATGGCAATTTATTTAAACCAGGAAACCAAATACATTCTTATTGCAACAAGTTATATTAAAAAGATAGCGCCCACTGATAGGATTTGTAAAACTACTTATTTGCAAGCTTCCTCGGCTTGTCATATTGATATTTTTTTGTATGCATGTACTTTAGATTTAATAAACGTTTTATATTGTATATTAACTAATTACTTGTGTATATTAATTTCTTCAGCATATATTATCTTATTGGATAAGTAATAAATGATATTATTTCAATTTCTTGTTTTTCTTTTCAATCTTATTCAGTTCCTAGATTAGTGGAAATGGTTTCATTTTAATCATAGTCTAAAAGAGGCAGGTAATCCTTAATAACTATTCTGTTGCAGAATATTAAGTGTACAATATTCTGTCAAATGAACAGACCTAATTAAGATCAAGCTTAACATTGGCAACTTCAAACTATATATAAAATTCCCGCAAAACTCCGTGTGTAAAATCGGGCACGAAAATGAATGCTAGCGTTCAAACTCGTGAGTTTCAACAGCGTGAGAACTTCAGTAGTTGATTTCATAAAACTTCTTAAAACTGAATTTGCTGTAAAAAACTACGCTACTGGTGAGTCAGGTCGTGATGCTGGGACCCTTGACGCCATTTACTCTATACTTTGTTTATGAGATCAGTCCATCTTTCTTCCACTCATGCAAAATCTGTCAAACAATGACTGATCTATTTTCCTTATGGGAATGCTGAGTCTATCCATTTTATACGTCATTGATATATATCTATATATCAATATCTATATATCTATATATACATATATAAATATGACGACTTAGAAGACCGTTTTGAATTTGTACCTTTCGCAGTTGAAACGTTTGGTCCTTGGGGTAATGAAGCACAAAAGCTTCTTAATGAAATATGCACAAAAATATCGTGCAAAGAAGCAAAAAGTTCCATTACCCAAAGGATCAGCCTCGCAATTCAAAGAGGTAATGCGGCTTCTGTGTTAGGGACTATAGAGAATGGAACGGGTTTGGATGAAATTTTTAATTATTTGATTTTTTCATTTCATATTTTTAGTATATACATTAAAGTAAGTTATAAAAAATAAAAATATACATACTCACCATAAATAAGACACTTATAATGATAACTTGTAAAATTGTAAATATTTTAATTTTCTAGTAAATAGAAAAAAAACTTCTTTGTTAACCCGATAAATTGATTATTAGTCCATTTCGAAAAGCAAAAATAGTATTAACGTTTAAAATATTATCAAGATAAATTGGTCCACCTACATATCCAGTCCAAATATATATATCTATATATATATATATATATATATATATATATATATATATATATATATATATATATATATATATATATATATATATATATATATATATATATATATATATATATATATATATATATATATATATATATATATATATATATATATATATATATATATATATATATAAAAATTATATATATATATATATATATATATATATACGTTCTCTAAACAGACAACGAACTATATATACATTTATAATATCACACCATTAACAAATAATATATATATATATATATATATATATATATATATATATATATATATATATATATATATATATATATATATATATATATATATATATATATATATATATATATATATATATATATATACACACATCAAAAAAATTATTTTAAGGAAAAAATTATAAATTATTAAATATATTTTTGCGCTGAATAAGCCAAAAAGTTTTTCTAAAATTGGAACTTCTACACAAAACGTTCTCTAAACAGACAACGAACTGGCATATAAAATAAATACAATTTTAAGGCATTCACATCATTAACAAATAAAATATAAATATATTTTAGAAATCTTTACCTAACTAAAAAAAGGACCTTTTAAATGGTATTTTGTTTAGGTATCTCCGAGGAACTACAAATAAATATAAGTTCAGTAAATAACGAAATAAAAAAAAGAAATTAAAACACTAACTGAACATTAAAACATTATGAATTAGATGAAGGCCTTGACATCCAATCCTTAAATATTTTAGGAAATTCATCTTGTTTTTGCTTTTTTTCCTTATGCCGGTTGGCCAAATCTTCTCGAAACTCCTTTACCAATTTTGGTTGTGAAGTAGCTGGCTTATTATATAGCTTACGTTTTTTAATGATGAATGAAATGAAAAACTCTCGAGGCTGAACTCTTAGCTAAATTTAATTTTAATATGTCGTGCAATGCTTTCTATGATTATTTAAAAACAGAGAGTGGAAAAAATGTAGGTTATTATTACGTAACAGCTGATTTAAAATATTCTTTTAATCCTACTGCCAGCCAGGGTAAAAAAGATCACACCATATATTTGCCACGTCAAGTAACTGAACTAAGTTTAGTTCTCGAACGCATGGGATCCTAATGATCGAGTTAACTCGATCCCAATTTCCGAAAAGTGCTTTTAGCAACTATCCAATTGATTGCCTTTAGCGCCAGTTTAACTCGTTGCTACCTTCGGTTGCGGTTGCGGAGGCATATATTAAAATAAAACAATTCAAGAGTATTTTTAGTAACGAATGTATTCGCAGAAAAAATTTCCAAAGGATATTTTGGTAACTATGTCCATATAAACTGTGGTCAGTTTTTAGAATCACTCCTTGGGCGTTTACAACGAACCTATTGCATATATTTTTTTATTAGAACATTATTTCTAAAAATAGTGCATTTATTTGAGATAAGGTTTCAAATAAAGTAGATATGCGTGTTGACATCTGTATTTTTTATTGCTGATAAGTTTATACAAACGTCAGGAAAGTAGCAAAATATGTTTGCTGCCATAAAAACAGCAGAATTAGTTACACATTATTAGTTATTGCACTATAATTTTTAGTTAAGTTTGAGTAATATGGTGTAATATTAAAGACGGTTATTAATAAAACCAAACTGGTGCTAGTGTTTGTTTGTACGTCTAATTTTCATAAGTCGGTGAACTGCGAAGAAACACCTGCAAAACGCACAAAGTATTCCTGCCACAACTTTTTTTATATAATGCACTTACACTGAATCTAAACCTAAGACTAATTTTTAATATAGTGTTAAAGTACCCAAATCCCAAACAAAATACATGGACAAACAAAATGATTTTAACGAATTTAACGTACAGTTTCTCGTTTATTAGTAGAGATACAAAGATGCGGTTTTCACAATACCGTAACTTTTTTATGAGACTAAATATGCCACACACAGATTTGTCCTGGCGAAATTAAAAATGTTGCATTTTTTGACCCCCCCCCCCAACATTTTTTTAGGCAGTTTTTTGCGGAAATTCCAGTGACGAACTCAGATTTTTTTCAGGTTTTTCAGTTTTTGAGATATTGAAAGTTGCACTTTTTTAAATAGAACACCCTGCATATTATTTTTAATATTATTTGTCTCATTATGAGATTTCTGAAAATATAATATAGTTTTAAAACAATTTAAGTTCAAACCTTATAAGTATAAACTTATAAATGTCGCAGTAAGTTGGTCGGATGAAGGGTATTTTAGCAGTGAGGGTATCCTCAATAGGTATTACTCAAAATGTTGGAGACAGGAAAAATGAACGCGTCATTTTTCGTAGCGCTGAAGGAGGTTCGGATTCAATGGGTCTCTTTTCATTTTGGGAAGAAGAATTAAATATTGCGTTTATCAAGAGAATTTACATTCATATCTTCCAAGAAAAAACCATGACTATTTTGGATGATGTTCCCTTGGTCCAAAAAAATGACATATTCTGCTAACAACATGGAGCTTCTGCACACAACTCTCACGTTAAGCAACACTGGCCCGAACAACATTTCCCCTAATCGTTGGACATGATATCACGGAGACCACCGAAATGCCTTTATAGAGAGTTGCGAGCCTTCCCTTTGTATTTGGAAATGCTTTAAAAAGACAAATATTATGCCAAGAAAGTATAAGACAAATGATCAGCAATTCAAATATCTGTAAAATTAATGGAGTTACATAGCGCTCACCACTAATTAGTGTTAAAAAGTTTTTTGTGTTTTCCATTTTTATTCTTAGGATCCAAATAAAATTATTGTTTTTGAATTTAAAGTTTTTTAAATTAAAAACAAGATCAGTACTATAAAACTGTTTGTTATTTCCTGTTTTATTATTAGAATTTAAGTTTTGATATCGTTTTTAAAGTTTTCTAAAACAAAAAATTATTGTCGAGAGAGAGCGGCAAAAAATGTGAATAGAGAACTAATTTGTTTAAAAGCGGTCTTGAATTGAAGTTGTCTTATCTTGCTTAAATAAAATAAAATAATAGATTCTTTAAATTTCGTGTGAGCTTTAAACCAGGGCCGCCTATATGTTAAAAAGTAAAAAAAATGCGTTTTTACATTCTATCTATGAAAATAAGTATAGACTATATTATATTTTCAGAAAGCTCCTGACAAGATAAAAAACTAGTATACAGGGTGTTCCATTTAAAAAGGTGCAACTTTGGTAGAAATCTCAAAAACTGAAAAACCTAAGTGGGCTAGGACAAATCTGTCTGTGGCATCTTTAGTTTCATAAAAAAAGCACAATGATGTGAAAACCGTATCTTTGTATCTCCACTCATAAAAGAAAAGGCAACGCCCTGCACATTACTTAGCAAAATAAAAAAAGTTGTATGTAAATATACGTCTGAAAATGCTCTGTTTTAGTGATATATGGAGAATAAGATTTGCAATACCATGTACATTAAGAACAAAGCATTTGTCCATATAACATTTTTTCATATATTTGGGAAATATGTTAAATATGCTGAAAAAGCATATTTTGTTTCAACCTGTTTTTCGCACGAGAACTTTTGATTAAGAAATCAGTAGCAAAAAATTAGAAAAAAATACTGAAAGCCATTTTTCATAAGAAGTGTGAGAGGTCCTTAAAACCATTTTAGTGAATACGGCTGCTAATATGCATAAAATGCTGCTATTACAATACTTTCCTCGTGGCGTCGGTATGGGCTCTTTATAGCTATAGGGTCCTATTTGGCCCCTTACATATCCTTCTTGAGAACACAACTCAACCTATCCTTAAGTAACTTGAGTACTTGATGTCTGTCACCTAGTAAATGTATTATACTATCAAAATGCCTGTTTTAAGGTTTTGTAATTAAATAAATAAATCTGATTAAATATTGGTATTGACATGACCCTCTATATAATACGTTGTCATTGCCCCTGTCTAGTTAAGATATTGATTATCCAAAACAAAACGTCACATGATTTGTAGGAAAACAAGTCAATGATTTAATATATTAGTGCGATATACCTTGGCTTAGTTTTTATGAAAAAGGTTATGCTATATTTTATATTACCATATAAATACTTTTTTGGTTACTAACCCCAGCGAATGAAACTTATCTTCTGAAAAATTATCCTTTATTATCAGATTAAATTAGTATCTAGCAATTCTAATGCCATCAAACTTTGTATTTTTTTTTTACAGATATCACTAAAATCCAGATTGAAATATCGAGGTGGATGTCGTTTACAAAAATGGCATTAAAAGTTTTGATCGACTTGACCATGTTTTGTTTCAATATCTTTTTAGTTACACAATGCATTCCGGGATTTGAACCTTTATTTTTTGTTAGATTTTAATATGATCAAAGTAAATAGGGGAAAGTATAAAAAACTTTATCTGCGTGCAGCTAATTTATTTGAAACGAAGGATATAAAAAGTCTAATAAGAATATACCTTTTTTAATATAAATACCTATCAGTTTAAGCAGAAACGCCCCGAAACAAATTAACCATTTCAAAAAATTGTTAAGAATCGAGTCAATATGTCTCGTTAAATTCTCATTAATGAATCTTCCAGACCCTATTTATATGATCTTTTAATTCGGTTTTTACCAATTTTTATTTAACCAATGTACAGACATATGTGTTTATATCCTCGTCCTTTGTGGAATTTTATGTTTTTTTATCGTGCTATTAATGGTATGTTTGTTTATATAAAGTAATTTACAGTTAAAAAAAAAACAGTAACTTTAATAGTAAAAAGTTTGAAAACGAAATGGTTTTACTCATTTGTTTCTTGCGTAATTCCATGTTGATGAGTTCACATGTGTATTCTTCCTTTCACACAATATATCTACAGATTATTTTTTAAAAATATATAAAAGCAACTTAACCACAGGCGTATTTTATTTTATTACTAGCTGTAAATGTTTATTAAATTATTTACAGAAAATCGAAAATGTATGTATATAGGATGTCTCAAAAATGTGTAGAAGACCCAACATATAATTTTTAAAAGAAATACTCCACTAGTACAGCCATCAAATTTATATTTTTGATGATTATAAATAGACTAGGTCTGATATATTTAAAGGCATCCAAGACATTTGAGAAAACTCCCATCATAAGGAGTGCATTCCCATTGACTCCATGCACTATGTAATAGAACAGTATGTCCTTAAGACATTGCCTCTTTTTGCAGGGTTTTTGCTCAAATTTTTCGAGTCACAAATGTTCGATCTGAGGGCAAAAACAATGCTTAATTATTGGAATTATTAGTTCTGTAGTGGCATTCTTTGGTCTCTTTTCAAACGAAAAATTTTCTAAATAAAAATGTTTGTTTGGATCGGACATTTCAGAAAAAAACATCATCATATTTTTATTATATGAAATCTAAACTTAAATAGCTTCTCTTCATTATAAAATAACAATGGGTGGTTTTTAAATATCTGTCTCTTGTAAAATATTACAAATTTTCGCAAATTCTTTTTGTTTCTTATCTCCACTACGAATTTGTAAAGACATTGTACCAATTTTAACAAATCCCTGAATAATACTTTGTCCTCTACTTGCTTTTACTTTTCATTGATTCATTTCATATTGATAGACTCGATCGTTTAGATCTACAGTGTTCAGTATACCTAGAAATAAAGGCATATTGTCTCAATATATCTGCATTTGTGTAAAACGTTCCAACGTTTAGACTGATTTTTGCACGAAGGTTTTTTCAGAATGCCCGTTGAAGAATACCAAAAATCAGTGCAAGCAAATGCCGAAAACCGCAACACAAAATCATATTTTTTTTTTAAATAGTGAAACTTGACTTTTGTTCAAAAATGTGCGTCTACAATTTCGGGTGTCCAGCGGTTTATTAACAAATGGGAGATGATAATACACTGACGGACACTTGAAACGGATCATGATTGAATTATACAGGGAGACCCGGTATTAAGTAAATGTTTAATTCTTATTTCGTATTGATTAATGTTTATCTAACTGAAAGTTTTTATAAATTAAATATTTCGTTTTTTGTTGGATATTAACTTCTTGTTGTACCTCGTAGACATAATCAGGTTTTGTATATGGTATCTTTTTTCAGAATCAGAATTTCAGAATTTTTTCGAAAATATTCGAATTGTTTAAATTTACTCCACAATTAAAAATTAGGTATAAGATTTTATCAAAAATAACATCGAAAAGTTTACCAGCTAGCAAGCAAAATAAAAAATTGAAATATCTACGTAAAAGACTGTTGTGTTATTACGAATGTTTGGTTACATATGCCCAGGGCCGTCTTAAGGGCCCGGGGTCGTAAAGGGCTTCGGGGTTGGAAGCATCTTTAAGAAACATTAACTTCTCACGAAGTTAGCAAAATACATGTCATTAATTGTATGAAATAAGTGGAATCCTTTGAGAACAACATTATCATTGCCACTCATCAGAAAGTGTTAAATTTAAAAAAAAACATTGGAAACATATTTTGAAAAGAATAATATTTATTATACTCTTCCTGGCAGGCTAAAATCTCGTTTTTCGAGAATTTTCCGAAAAGTTACACGTTAAAAATAATGGAAATTGTTTAAAAACAATTGAGCTACTTGCTCAGTTTACTCCCATCTTGAAAGTACATTTTATAATGTAATAAAATTGAAAAAAACCTCAAATTTAAAATGAAAAACTCATTATTTAGGAGACAATATTCAAAATGAATTAATAAGCCAGATTCCAAGCAATATAAAAAAAATAATTTGTTATATTCAGAACTAAAAATATTTTCCATTATTATATTGGACTTCATTTCATGATATAACTGGCCAGGGTTCTGTAGAGGTCAAAAATGAATGGGGTTGGACATTAAAAATATTCTCGGCCATATGACAACGGAGCTAATATACGGGGAAAAATGTTCGAAAGAAGAAAGAAAGATACTTGATATAAATAGCAGAGTAATATTCATACCGTACGCAGCACATTCTTTAAATCTAGTTATTAATGGCGATGTCTAAGCCACATTTGAAAGTCTCAAATTTTTTTCTCTTGTACAAGCTATTTATGTATTTTTTTCTGCTTCCACAAACAGGTGGGCTTTGCTCAAAACAAAAGTAAAATTCTTAACCCTAAAACCTCTTAGTGATACTCCTTCGGAAAGCTGTTAAAGTTTTAAAATATATTAAATTGGAGATATCTATGACGCTTAAGTATACATTTCTGAAGATTTGACTTGCGATCCAACTGCTAGGAATGAGGCTGATAAGTTAGCAAAAAAAATTAAAAGGTTTGATTTTTTGGTGTGCGTTGTTTTTGAGTACGAGGTTTTAAATAAGATCAATTTGGTTAGCAAGCTTTTCCAGAGTCCCGATTTAAATATCATTCAGTCTACTAGATCCTTAGAATTACTTGGCATTCACTTCTGAGACTGCAGAAACGATACATACTTCCAGGAAATATTAGTCGATGCAGCTGAGTTAGCCCAGGAACTAGACATCGAAGCAAAGTTTTATCTAGAAACTAGAGTCCGTCCAAGAAAAAAAACCGACAATTTGTGTATGAAGCTCAGGATGAGCCAATAAACGATCCATGTCAAAAATTGAGATTTTTTTTGTCATTGTGGATAAAATTATTAACTCATTTGACGAGAGATTTGAATTATCGAGAGTTCATTCTAATTGCTTCTTAATTTTGTACAATATTCCTGAGCTTCTCTAAATCAGTAAAGTAGATATTATGAAACATTGTCTTGATTTGAAGCTATACTTAACTGATAGTGAGAGCAAAGATTTAAATGGTCTTGAACTTCGAGATGAAATGACTTCCTTCGGTGTCTTGATTGAAAAAAAAATGAAAAGCTAAGTGATCCACAAACAATTTTGGAATTTATTTATTCAAACAACCTGGACGGAAATCCACCAAATACTATAATAGCACTAAGGATGTTATTAGTTTCCGGGGTGCGAAGCTATTCCAAATTAAAAATTATTGAAAATTATGTCCCAAGAACTCCTTACTGACTTAGCACTAATTTCACTCGAAAATGAAGTTGCAACTAATTTAAATTAAGACGAGCTAATTTGCTCCTTTGCGGAAAAGAAGGTAAGTTTTTTTATTAATAATGTTATGTTACAGTTATTATAAAAATATTCTATTGCTAAAAACATTCTGTTATGTTCGCCCAAGTTAAATTTTTGTTTATAATTAAATGTTTCCAAAAAATTGCATTTTTTGTAGTATTTTTAGAAGTTTCAGAACGGCGGCAAAAACCCTAGGGACGGCCCTACATATGCCTTCTTTAAACATAAAAATATAATAAAAATTAGATATGCCAGCGAGTAGCAAAATAATATCAGTATACAATAGTGAAAAATTCAATCATATGGGTTAAGTGGTTTAAAAAGATATGCCTTATCGTTTCAAGTGTGAGTGCCCCTCAGTAAAGTTACAAAAATAAAGTATTGACATGATATAGAACTCCTCAGTAATAATTCTCGCTTGACGTAAAGTGGATTCATAGAATTCGAAGATCTGAGCGCTATCCTGGCTTCTTACTATTACTGTCTACCGCTGTTAAACTTATTCTAAACAAAATTGAAATTAAGATTAATTCAGCTGGTAGGTGTAATCGTGTATTGACATAAGAGAGCACGTATTCTACGTAACGAATGTGACGTAGCGAAAATCGTACGGTGCCAATGAAACAGCTGAAACAATTTTAATGAATGAATTGTTCATGTAGAAAGCGGGCGATTCCGCGAATTTTACCGATAATCTATGAATATGTCACTCAAATTATTTATTTTGTTAATGTCTATCTGCGCTTTAGCTAATCAGAAAACGTGTCTACGTAATGTGGTGTAATAATGCTAATACGACTGATAATGTCCGAAAATCCTGTCAGTGCGCTAACAAATCAACTTCTTTAGGAAATAAGTTTTTCCGCCTTTTCTGGGTAATTTTTTGTTGCAGTTCTTAATATATTAATTGGGTTTTGTAAAAACACTCCCCCTTTTAGGCAATCGAAGAAAAAATTAAGGTGAAGTAATTGGACTGTACGGCGTCTCAATCTAGCTTTATTGTTACGTTGCTTTCCAATAGTTCTCAAAGAGTGATCCACCACAATCTTTTCTCATCTAAACTTCATGTAACCTCCGGTGTACCCCAGGTATCTATTTTGGGCCACTTTTATTTTTGATATGTTCAGCATATGCTGACGATATCCAAATGAATCTTAGTTGTTTGCCCCAAGAACGTCACAATGCTGAATACATTGTGAATCAGGAATTGGACGCCGTCTGCCGCCTATCATAGTTACACAACCTTAAACTAAACCCATTAAATTCACTGGTCATTTATTTTGGCGGTTCTAAAACTGACAAAGTCAAGCATCTCGTTGATTTGCAGATCAGGGACACACCATTGAAGCGTAATGGCCTGATAAGTCGTTGGGACTTATTATAGATGACCAATTAAAAGTTACACTTATGTCAGCTCCCTGCTTAAAAAATCATTTTGCAACTAGAAATTATTGTATGCCAATCGTCTAATATTGTCAAAAAAAACTTCAAAATTTTATTATCCCAATCGTTGGTCATTTCCTTCTTCCATTATTGTGATTTTGTCTATGGTCCATTTTGGAGTGTTGCACAGCAGTATCACATACACAGAGTCCAAAACTCTTCCTGTCGCTTTATCTGCTGCTTAAAGAAGTATGATCACATATCGGAACACTTTGGAACCCTCAAATGGCTTAGAATGGATAGGGAAAGGGAGTTACATTTTGCTGTTTTTTTACAAAAGGTTATAACTCTTGCCTCTCCTAAATATCTCAGAAACAAACTTGTACTCCGTGATCAGATTTATAGTTTGAATACAAGGTACAAAGGATTGCTAAGTATTCCGAAACACATCACGTCGTTGTTCAAAAAGTTTATCGCATATCAAGCGCCTCATTTATATAATAAACTCCCTGCTACTTTCAGAAACTTGTCTGCCAGTATCATAGCAAGCCTCTTGCTGAACAGAATACTTAGTGTTCTTTTTTTTTGCTTCTGGGTACTTTGTTATGTTATGCATAGTTAGTATTTTATTTTTTATTGCGCCAAATTACCGTTTTCCTAGTTATTCTGTTTCAGTTGGTATATTATGTTGTATATGTATGTTTTCTCTTATATTTATTTGTCATATACAGGTAAGTAATTGTTAATATATTATGTAAGTCTTGTTTAATATATTTGTTTATTACTGCTTTAGGTAGTCTATAATGTAACATTAAAATATTTTTTCTTTCTAAACTTTTTGTTCAGTTAGTTGATATCTAATTGTTATTTGGGCTTAACTAGTTATGTTAGAATAAAGCGGTGAAACGGTTAGATGTAACAATAGTAATATTGTTTGCTATTGAAGGAGCTTTTTTTATAAACATGCAATGTAAACTTTGTAATTCTTGTCTATTCTACTTAACAAATAAAGACGACAATAAAAATCTTCAACGTCCATTCCAGTGTCCAGGAAATTAATTAATTTAAGTGTGTGACGATCCTGCTGAAAATAAGGGTCATTAAATAATAACTACAATTGCAGATATAACAATTTCTATCAGAAGTTTTAGATGTTAGCGTTCCGTAAAAGTGCCCTATAGATATATAGTTCGCTGGCCGGCCTAGATCGTCGTTCTGGTCGGTAGTTCTTTCTCAACTACACTAACTTCAGTGGATACTAGTTGTCTTCCATATACTGAAAGACCTAATAAACCATAGGTAAATTCACTCCCAGTAATACCTAAGTTGTCTCTGAAGCCTATCAGATAGATCGCCTTTTGAGCCGAGCATTTTTTAACTGTACCATGTCCTTGTCACATTTTTCATAAGTATAGATCTTGTTATTGTAGAAGTTAAATCAAAATTTGATTGGGTTAGGATAGGCTAGGTTTGCTACAATTTTATGAGCATTGAACAAAGTCCGGCTCTATATTAAAACAAGGATTTTTTTAATAAAAGGTCTACTGTTAGGTGGATCTGTCCCGTTAAGATAGCCCAGATTTGTCAATAAAACTATCATACATTCTACAAACCATCATTAACGGTATAATTTGACTCCCCGAAATTCAGATTTGAAATACGCGCGCACTTGATTGTTTATTATTAATAAATTGTCTCCAAATCGTTAGTAAGTGTATAACTTTATTTGTCTTTACCTGAGATTTCGGAGAAAATTCTCCTATCACCTTTTCGAACCCTAAATATAAAGTGAACATTGGAAGTCAACTCGGTTGCGCCCCAGTAATCGCCTTCAGCTTACCATATCGTCTTAAACATCTGAACAAAAGTTCTGAAGTGTATGTGTGTATAGAATTACAAATCGTCGATTATATTCGTACGTTTTCGTAGTCGTCCAGCATTGGTTTGATTTGATATTTGCCGCCAGATGTGAAGCAAAATGGCGAACCCCGGCCACTTACTGTCAAGTCAATCTGAATGCGAAGAACTATCATCGTCACACACTAGACAGTCTATTCGTTAGGTGTAATTGTTGAAATTATTCATCAGTTTACTTGTCAGGGCGATCATTGGCTGGATCGGTGATTTCGCCACATACTTGCAGGTTAAAGCATTCAGTTTGAGTAGCTTGCAATAAATTCGTTATTGTAAAAACTGTACCCTCTGTTTTAGTGTATAAAATATACTCATTTTGTTTCTTCTTTAACTATTATTGCGTAGGAAGACTGAGCAGTCCAAAACGAGATATTATGGGTTAAAAAATGACTTTAAGAGTGGCCAAAATGTACTTACTTAAGTAAATGAAGTATTTCAATAAATGAAGTATTTCAATTATTACTAACATTTTTTAAACCACACATTACAGAAAAAAAGTTATTGGTAACTTTAGGACATTTAGCCATAAGACGAACCTTGGAAGATTTGAAATTTTCTGCCGTGATAATCCCACCAGCTTTAGGAAAAATCATTGCAGAGACATATGAGACGATATATGTCGATTTTATAGAAATATGTAAGCTACACAGAGCCTTTTGATAAATATAAAGTTCTATCTATGAGGATAAAAGATTGAAGGAAGCTGGATATAAGAAACGGTTAGTGCTAGAGTTTTACCGAACCTTATGATGTTACAGACAATGCGAAAAAAAATATATCCGATCCACATTTTGCAGGCAACTAAAAAAGAGGTTCGAGCTTCGAAAAGATCAGAAGCATCGGCGAGCATGTATATTACCTTATGTCTTTCTGAAATGGTTTTCTCTAAAGACTGTGAGGATATCACGGCAGACAAATTTAAATTTTCCAAGGTTCGTCATGATGTTAAATACCTTAAAGTTGCCAATAACCTTTCTTCTGCTGTTTATGCACTTCTTCCTTTCGTATATTTTTTGTAATGTGTGGTTTAATTCATTTTAGTAATAATTTAAAAGAGTTTTTAAATAATTTTTTAGATTTTCATTAGTGTATTTTTTTACTAAATATATAATACTACTTATCGAAAATGTTTTTCAGTTATTTTACCTAATTATTTGATATTACGCAGTTCTCCATGTTCTGAGGAAAAGTTCTTAAAGGCTCAGTCTAATTCTATGACTAGTTTTTAAGATACAGAAGATCAAGTTGCCCAAATCTCATGTAAAATACATATGGAAAACCATAGATATTTAAATAGTACTAGTCTGAGGGGAAAACGGTATAACACAAAATAAGCCATTTCAACTTAATATATGTATAGTACTTCCCAAATTGAGAAAAAAGTTTTATACAAATACAGGTCTACAAATGTTTTATTTTGCAATACATAGGGTATTGTAACGTAAACCTGCTCATGAAAACTTCTCATCAGGCCATCGAGAAATACATTATACCAAAAAAAAACTTTTCATTCACCGAAAACCCTTTTCTAACAGAATAAATAAATAACACCTTATATATATTACATATTTGTTTTCAAAAATTATATACATATTCACATTTTTATTCAAGAACCCAGTGAAGGCCAAGTCTAACATAGTTATTAAAATTCATCCTCCAAGCGACCCGATTAAGTATTAGAATAAACAAAACAAAATTATAAATGATAAATATTCAGATAGTCTTGCACGGCACCAATTCTACTTCTGCAGAACAGTCGTATACTCTTCCTAGCGCACAGTATTCTCAGAACCAAAACTAACAGTAAATTTCTTTTGCTTGCACAGCAAGCAATGATATTAGATTTTCATTCATTTAACAGTTAAATTGAGTGATATTTTAAAATTAGTAGTAGTAACAGAAGGTAAAAAACATTTGAGGCAGTGAGTTATAAAAAGAAATGGAGGAAAGGATTGAAAAACAAAGCTTCTAGAAAACAAAGCTGTTTTGTGATGGGGTAATACAAAATTGCAACTAAACCTTGTGCCTTGTGGTTCTAAAATGAACGTTTGAATGACGCAAAAAATTGTTTTTAAGATGTGACGGAGCCAAAGGGTCAAGAATAATTTTAGGAGTAAAAGAACCTAAATGTAACAATCCTCTAAACTCTATCAACAAACTCTTATCATCCTTGATTTTATAGGTTATAGATTCATATTTTCTTATTCCCCGAATTTTGAATATTTGATTTCTAATCTTTTTAAGTGGAGGTCCGTATAAAAGTCAATATAATTAAAATGGAACAACACCAGAGATTCACATAACATTCGTTTGTTTTTTTTTATCTAAAATAATTCTGTTTTAATATAGGTCTTAAATTACAATAAGCCTTTTCAAAACTGATTTAAGATAATCAAAAAAGGCAAGTTATTGTCAAAAGTTAAACCCAAATTCTTATTTTGTTCTGTAAAGGATAAAGTCTTATTATTTATTGTAAATTATTTTTTACAAAATCCTTATTAATTTTGTTACCAAAACAAACAACTTCGGCTTTTTCGGGATTTAAAAGTAAATTATGCTCAAAAGAAAAAGATTAAGGGTGCCAAGGTCAGTATTAATTTTATGGTTTGCTTGTTCATATAAATCTTTATATCTAATGTTTAGATAATAAAAAACAAAGGGCCTAAAATTGACCCTTGTAGGACCACGGATAATGGCAAATTATTGTTGAGAGATATTTGTTGATTGCTATTTGTTAAATATGATTTCATGAAATGAATTGAAAAACCATCAAAACCAAAATATTTTAATTTGGCACATAATAAAATATGATTAATAGTATCGAATGACTTAGCACAGTGGTTCTCAACCTTTTCCAAACTGCGGAACCCCAAAGTAGCTTATATTTGTATGAGGAACCCCTTACACCCCAGAAGAACAAATTCGCGTCCATAAATCGACATCAAAAAAGTCTGTTATTACGAAGATTTTTGTAATAAACGAAAATAAAAAAAATAGACAGTACAGGATAATAATAAAAATAATAAAAGTGAGAAGTAAATGTACAAATCCATATAGTAATAAGCATTTTTCAGTTAAGAAGTTATGTCATCCATTAAAAAATAACATTTTAATATTAATGAGACGGTTGCGCTTGCTTCCTCGAGACTAGCTTGTTAAAATCTATTTGAATATTGGACAGAATAATCCTCATATTGGCTTCTGCATCCAGTTTGTTCCTCTGTTTAGTTTTTGATGTTGGTATATTTTAAAAAATCCACTTCGCAACTATAGGCTATTGCGAATGGTAGTAGTTTTCTGACTGCGAGATGTGAAATCTCTAGATATTCAAATCTGAGACTGTTCCAAAACTTCAATAAAGTCGCCGGGTTGAAAGTGTCTTTTAAATTTCCAACTGTCGTATATCGATGAGTTCCTCAGTTTGTCTGATAGTGAAATTAAGGTCCTCCATTAACAAAGTAAATGGATTTCTAAGTCAACTGGGATTATCTCTTTGTATAGGGAAATATGCCTTTATTGAAAGTTGCAGTGCTCGTAAGTGATTCTTAATCTCTGAGGCAAGGTCTGTCAATCGAGAAGATTGAGATTCCGATACAAAATCGTTAAGATTTCGGAAAACTTTCAATATGTCCTTTCTCCACGCAGGATTGCCAAAACTGTATTTTTCTTAGTTTTCCTTCAATTTTATCATAGAATGAAAGTATTGTCAGTGATAAACCTTGAAGTGAGAGATTCGGTTCATTAAGGCTTCAAAATATATCAGCAAGCGATTTCTCGGCACTTAGCAATGGGATTTTATTCTGAGAAGTTACACTATTAAATGACCCTACTTGGATGCACTCCATAAGCGTCTGGATTGTTTTGATGTAGTTTCACATGTAGATGACATCGAAAATTTCAATAAGAATCTCAATTTCTCGGCACCTGGCTTACACAATTGCCTTTATTTCATGTTATTAAAACGGTACTATTTTGATGATTTTTTGTGTATTTTATGACCGCTGCTCATGTTGTCCTGTGAGGTAACCATCGGAATCGCTACAGGTAACACTAATTTTTATATAGCCATTTTGTTTGTCTGCCTAAGAAGTAACTTTTCATATCTATTTCGTCTGTTTCATCCCACAACTAAAATTCATTGCAGGTGTTTCTTTTAGTGATTTGTAACATTACTGCACATTTTTTTTAAATTAAATTTATACAGAACTTTGTTTTTCTTTAATTAATATTTTATTTCCCCATGACAAATTTCATGGTTCGGCATTGGATGATATTTCACAACATGACTATATGCAACATATCTTGTTCTATATTCTTGACTATTGTATTGGATTGTTCAAAATGGCAAGCAATGTTTGGCAACTTATTGTTAATAACATCTGAGAGAAAACCAGCAACTTGTTGGTAACAGTAAAATTGTTTTGGAATATTTATTAATGTTAATGCTGACCTCTCTCTACAATAAAACTCAGTATAAATACTAAAACAAAAACGGGACAAATAAAATTGTCTTGTTTTAATTTTTTTAGATAAATGTTTATTTTGTACTGCAAAGTTACAAAAAATTAGGACCCTTTTTATTAAGGTGTTTAAAGATCTAAAACAAAAATAGTCGAACTGTAGTTCAAGTTCGGCGGTGCAGTGCTTTTTTTATATATAACATTGTAACCACTAGGTAGCCCCGGAAGGAGAGCAAAACCCCTTTCTTTCTCTTTCTAAAGCCGCTCCTGTGATGATGTACTTGGAAAATATACGTAGTTTAAGCCGAATTTTCTTTGTTAATAATAACAGTAATAATTATCTACCTATTACATAAACAGAGATTTATGTTTGAGTATGAGAAATACTACAATTTTGCCTTTTTGGTTTTTCTTTGACAAAATATAAATTTCGAAGATATTGCAGTTATGTTAATGCATTTATGATTCACGTTACATCAACGTCACAACAAGGATATATAATGGAATATGTCCTGCAATGCGGCAGGCGCAATAATCCGTTTCAGTCAACCGACGTTCGCGATTTTGCTCTTTTTAGAACTCATCAGGCAGCCATAGACTAAAAAACATTATTTCTCCCAACGAAAGTCAGAAATCAATAGTGTAATTCAATGCCGGGCGTGATATTAGCCAGCAGAGTAGATATTTCTCTAATTCCATATTGCAGTTATAATTTAAAATAGCAGCCGTAACTTTTCGTCGACTAAAATATTGCGCTCACATGTTGTTGGAGAGATTATTTAATGTTTTATTCAATTCAATAGCTTTTAGAGGTAACTCATGTTAAAGGTTGAAGCTCATTTATTAATTAACTACATAATTAATTTATCACAATGGTAGAAAACCTTTCACATTCATATTTTAAACGAAAACTGATATAAAATTAAATATACTAACAATTGCTGTTAATCTGCTGTCGATATGGACATCCAATTTTAATGAAATAGGCCTATATTTTATGATGGATACGCTGGCAATATCGACAATGTAGCCAAGTCTTCTGTTTTTCTGTAATGTATGTTTTTAAATCATTATCTTATGTAATGGCTGCATATACACTTCGTGAAATTTGATAAAAGCCTTAACAAACGAAGGAATACGAGATAAAGAGAAAGATAGAGATACTCAGTTCGAAAAGCATATTTTAAAATCTGAATCGATAAGCTTTTTTTTTGGGTGGTTGCACCAACAAACAATTTTTGATTGCTTGTTGGCAACGGTTTGTTTCTAAAGAAAAATGTGTTTTTCATTCGTCAACATTTCTTTATAATTCGATTTTTGTCTTATGGGGGGAGGGCAGGGAGGATTACCAGCAATTCCCTGTTACTGCAGACTCTCTTGAATCCATGAGAAAACTAAGAAAACTATATTATTAAGTTGTGTGGGAGAAGAGGAAGGGATATTTTTTTGTTACAGTTAATGCTCCCTATTTAAGAGAACCACTTATAGCCATAACATTGATGACGTAGACAAGCATCTCACACACAAATTCAATATCGGCAAAATGATGAACTGGTAAACCTCGCTTATCTATAACGGAGAGGTGAAAAGTATATCACGTTCCCGTCCTAGTTTTGCTTTGTGTCATATCGCATACATTTTTTTGAATATTTAAGAAGTCAACAAGGGATAAACATAAAACGAGTTTAAGGAATTTAACTATAAAATATAAGCAATTTTAACTCTTTAAATTATACAAAAACAATTATATAAAAATCCTATTTCCTTTCTAGGAAAAATTTATGGCTTAAGATTTCTTAATGCCAACACTTTGAACAATAAAAAAAACCACAACGCATTGCAGTATAGAACACAATAATATAAGAAACTTTTCTGAAAGTGTTATTAGTAAAAGCTATGTATTTTATATGGGATCTGAGCAAACTTTAACACTTGATTTTGACTCGAAAATGATTACTTTTGCTTATACGGCTAAGAACTACAACATACTAAATATAAAAGGGATTTTAAGATTTTGCCGAAACCACTTTTCCATATGATTAGCGCGTAATCCTTAAAGAACTTCTTAGGGTTTTGATAACTTGTTTATTAAATTACTATTTATCGGGATAACAGTGATCTTTTATACATTAAAAGGTATAAGTGGCGGCCTAGGGCATGGAGAGATGAGTACCGGAAACGTTTTGAGCCTGGTTCGAGAATTAAATTTGGTGCCATCCCATCGGAATAAGGAAGTCGGTATGTCAAGAAAACACCCATCAAAAATTAATTTATCGGAATGTTTTATAAAAACGGAAAAAGTCAATACTTACTGTTTTAAAAAGTCTTTTAAGTACTTTCAAATATATTCCTTAAAAATTGTTTTGTTAATTTTTGAAAATCTTGTCTGCTTGTCAGGTTATTTTCAATTCAAATTCAAATTTGTTTTTTCAAAAAATACAGACATGTAATGTTTTCGCAAGTCACAAAGATATACGTATGTATTTCAACAAATTAAAATACCTAGTTGTTAAAATTATATAAAAACACTAACATTAATTTTAGATTTAAATTAGATTATTTTTAAAATATATAAGAGAGCTGAGGTTAAAGCAAAGACTTTAAATAGATAGTCCATCATGTACAAACAAATTAACCACATTAACTACTCGTGTCGCAGTTTAAGTGAAACGCACGAAACAATATGTGGTTTGGTATTGCCAGAAGAGTTTCTTGTTTAAAACCAAATACAAAAATGATGCTTTAGTTAAACATAGGTAATTCAACATATTCGTCTTCTACCAATGTTGCCTAATCTAAAATCTAAAATAAAAGTATATATAAGTAAATATTGTTTTTACTTTTTAAAAGGTATTTATGTGCAGTTTTTTAACAACAAACTAGAATAACGATTAAGTTTGATTTTTATCTAAATAAAAATAACTAAGGCAACAAAAAATATTCTTAAAGGATAAAACTTAAATTTTCTAGTACACAAATTATTTATCAAAGTATTTTACGATATCACACATTTGACAATCCATTCCCTCTTATATTAGTTTCGCATTTGTTACAAAACAGATTAAATAATTAACAACTTGTGTTATCGGACCTAATTAAAAATAATCAGTTGTACTAAAATATAACAAAAATTATTTTTTTTTGTTCATCAGTTACGGCGAGACCCTTTGTCTGCGGAACCCTAGGAGAGTTGCCCCTTAGGACCAATGGTAAATCCGGCGCTGATATTATATGACTTTCAAAAACAAGTCGTCAAATAATTACCAAATCGTTTTGTTTTTTGAAGAACAAAGCGTATTTTTTGGAACAGAACAAAAATTAAACACGAAAAAAGACAAATCTTAACGAAAAAAACTATACTTTTAGTCCACGTCGTGGAAAGTCGTTAAAAAGCTGACGTGTTTTAAAGTTAATCTGATATTCTCTTAATAGCCATTTTGTTTTAGTTTTTATGTCATGAATAAATTTAACTATTAATATTTTTTCTGTGAAGATAAAATGTTGGACAATTATAGACTGATAAGGATAGGCTTTGATGACTAACTAGATGATGATTATGTTAATGCATTTATGATTCACGTTACAACAACTTCACAACAAGGATATATAATGGAATATGTCCTGCAATGCGGCAGGCGCAATAATCCGTTTCAGTCAACCGACGTTCGCGATTTTGCTCTTTTTAGAACTCATCAGGCAGCCATAGACTAAAAAACATTATTTCTCCCAACGAAAGTCAGGAATCAATAGTGTAATTCAATGCCGGGCGTGATATTAGCCAGCAGAGTAGATATTTCTGTAATTCCATATTGCAGTTATAATTTAAAATAGCAGCCGTAACTTTTCGTCGTTTTTTAAAGTTAATCTGATATTCTCTTAATAGCCATTTTGTTTTAGTTTTTATGTCATGAATAAATTTAACTATTAGTATTTTTTCTGTGAAGATAAAATGTTGGACAATTATAGACTGATAAGGATAGGCTTTGATGACTAACTAGATGATGATGATATTACGAGTTCCAAGCAATACCCTGTTTGTTATTTTAATTTCTTTCCATTTCCAGTTTGCTACAGGGCGATTAAATAAACTTTGCAAAAATCCCAAAAAAATAATATATAATAAAATTGGCGACCAGATGATTAAAACTTTTCACTAAATAAATATAAAATAAACTTGAACCAAAATATTTCGCTTGTAGTTATTTATGACAAAGATATGTCTTGATCTATGCAAATTACATCATAACAATAATTCTTTAGAACTAGTTGCTTGTCCCGATGATCTCCTCTCGTTGCCCAATTAATCTATTTTAATGCAACACGGATTGGTTAAATTAGGTAAGAATAATACGTTACTCAAACAGCCCATATTATTCATGCGAATAAACCCCCATTGAGCTTATCTGTTTAATGTGGTAGAGAAAAAATGATTAATACAATATTTGTATTATGTTTTATGTATGCGAGTGTTTCAAAAAAGCATAACAACTAAACTAATATTTTCATTGAAGCACCTTGTATATTAGTAGAAATATGTCATGCTTAATATTTTGTCTTTAAAGACAACCTGCTATAAAAAGCAAGAGAAAAATAACATTCTGCACACAGATGATGGAGCCCATATGAATAAATTAACTCTTATGGGAAAGCTTCTCTTAATTGCTGACTTTAAAGATACACACTCATTTAACATACGTTTATTTGAACTGTATATATCAACAATTTTCCATTCTATTCTACCATAGTATTCTCAATAAACCGCATAAAAGGGTTCATAAAGTAATGTAATGATTCAATACAAATTAAACATTTTGTGAAAGAAGACTTGTAAACTATACCCTAGCTAGCTAGCGCCTTTTATTTATGTCATGTCGTATGTTGCCCACATTTTCTTTAAAATATTACGAATGCATTTTTTACTTCCTGCAAAAAATGGAAAATCCACTACATCAATATATTAAGTATAAACGTAATCAAATATTTCCTGCAACTATTTACACCGTAATCATGATTCATCTAACGGTTACATCTGCAATATGCACATTTTTAATAATTAATCAATCTGCGAAGTTCGCGTGGTCTTATTGATCAAAACTATTTGGTGCGACAAATAAATGGCTCACCCTTATAACTTTTTGTTCTTAACCAACATTTTAGAATGAAATTTTAGTGGGTTAAAAAGAATATAATTCTGATTTTTCTGATTCTATAAAAGCGTTGATATATATTTTATTATTTCCAAATTTTAACTATTAAGTTTAGTTTTTTTTTAATGAGAGACCCTAGACTTGCTTGTTTATATTGAATTATTATGACATTCTAAGTTCAACCATGCATCAAATCAGGACCTTTGTGCAAGGATAGGTATATAGATATTATTGCTTCCCTCGTAAAAAGAAAGTACTGTAATCGTGAAAAAATCATCCTTCGCGATTTTTTTCAGATCTTTACGTTTCAGTGCCGAAAAATAGGTTTTCTCAATCCCGTCGGTCTGTCTGCCTGTGTGTCTATTCGCGGCATAGCTAAAAAACTACTTACCTGTTTGACTTCAAATTTTGGTCAAAAATTAGAGGTCATATGGGGACAACCTGCTAACATTTTGCTAAAAGTCCAATATGGTGAAACAAAATGGCAGCCTAATGAAATGTTAAAAAAAAATATTATTAAAAACTACTCATACAATGTACCTGAAATTTTGCACAAACATGAAGTATTATGTTCAAATCAACTGGCAACATTTTGGTACGAATCCAAAATGACAGATCAAAATGGCGGCTTAATAAAATATTTAAAAATTCAGCCTGAAAAAACTGCTTAGTGGATGGGTTTCAAAATGCGTGCCATAACTAATTGTGGTTAGGGATGGATCATCTAGTAAAATTGTGGTACTAATTCAATATGGCCGAACAAAATGGCGGCCAAATAAAACATTTGTAATCTTGAAGAAACAACCTTTTAAGGTTTTTCATATTTTCACGTTCGCAGCATAACTTAAAGACTACTTACCCGACTGACTTCAAATGCTGCTCAAAAATTTAGGGTCACATGGGGATGACCTGGTAATATTTTGGTAAAAGGGCAATATGGCGAAAGAAAATGGCGGCCTAGTGAAATGTAAAAAAAAATATTTTTAAAAAACTATTTATCCAATTTATCGCAAATTTTCCACAACATCAAAGCATTACGTTGGAGTTAACTGGTAAAATTTTGGTACGAATCCAAGATAGCGGAACAAAATGGCGGCTTAATAAAATTATTAAAAATTCAGCCTGAAAAAACTACTTAATGGATTAATTTCAAATTGTATGCCATAACTAATAGTGTCACAGAGGTCAACGAGTAAATTGTGATACTAATTTAAAATGGCCAAACAAAATGGCGGCCAAATAAATGGTTTATCGTGAAAAAAATGGAACTCTTAGGTTTTGTATATCTTTATGTTTTAGCGTCCTTGGATGCCAAAAAAATATGTTTTATCAATTCCGGCGGTCCGTCTGTCGGTCTGGCTATCAGCTCAGGGCATAGTTTAAAAATTACTTACTCAATTAACTTACATATGGGGATGATCTAGTAATATTTGGGTAAAAATCCTATATGGCACAACAAAATGGCGGCCTAGTGAAATTTACAAAAAATATTTTTAAAAAACTGCTTATCCAATCTATACACATACATCAAGTATTATATTGAAATTATCTGGTAAAATTTAGGTAAAAATTCAGCCGAAAAATGTGTGCCATAACTAATTGTGGTATAGCGATCAGTTAGTAAAACTGTGTTACTTATTCAAGATGGCAAATCGAATAAAATATTTGTAATGTTATCTTGAAAAAATCACTCTTTCTTTTTTATGGCTTAACTATTTAACTATTTACACTAAAATATGATTTTTTACTCTACGTTTATTTTATTAGAATGAGCCTTACTCTTCTGAAGTATCATTTTTTTGTTATGTCCTTCTTGCTTTAAAGCTTGTATTTCGTCCCCATCCTTCAACTGGCTATTATATTTTTCTTTAATTTTTCCTTTAATGAGCGTCGCCTGGGAACATTTTTCTAGTCCAAAATGTCGTTATAATAACTGTATTAAATTCTTGGATGACTTCAATTTGGCATTTTAGCTCTCTTGCAATTAACTTTAAGTCTTGTACATATAATAAGTGGCTACTTCTAGTTCTTGATACCCGGCGTTTGTTGCCTTAAACATTATGCTGAGCGTCATTAAAGCCATGCAGAATACCAATGCTGACAGAGAGTTACCCTGGAAAATTCTCTTTCTAATTTTTGTATCACTGGTAATCAAGTTACAGTTCTGAGCAGTTTAATGCAAGTCCACTTACCACTGCTTCATAGTCAAAGAAAGCATCGTACGCACTATATCTGAACATCCATAAGAATTGTTGGAATCCGTCTAAACTCATATAGGTGCTTTTGAATTCTTGCCACAATAATGCTTAATGTTAAATTTTTATAAATATTGCACGGGCAGGTTATCGGTCTTTAATTTTGGACTTCGTAGTGTGCTCGTTTTTTTGTAATAAGTATGATGTTTCCTTTTGTCAGCCAGTCAGGGATCTCTTTTCGTTTCTTCTTCTTTTCGTCTATTAGCCAACGAGTAATGAGTAACTTATATTTTATAATTCTATTTTTTTTATTTTGAAACAAAAGAAAATGTTTTATTGTCTATAAAGTTGACACTGATTTTGAAAAATTTTATTAGGTCACTGTTTTTTTTATGTTTTCTCAAATATAACCAGTTCCATATGATGCTTCGTTTAAAAACAATAATTAAAGTTAATCGGGTAAGTAGTTTTCTAACTACGCTGCAAAGAGATAGAATGTGTTTTTTGGCACATATGAACCTTAATTAAATCTCGAGGATTTGAAAAAACCTGAAAAACCTTCCCTCTTTTGTAGAAAGTAAATACGAAAGTTTATTTTAGCGGTTTTTATTATCCTGATAGAAAATTCATTAAAAACATTTTGTTTAAAGAAAATCGACGAAAATACACAGAAAGCTAAAGATATATGATTGGCTAACGTTTTACATAATTGTTAAAAGTTTTATAACAATGCGAAACTGACCAGTCACCACTTGCTTAGCAGGCTTCGCGTTTATAACATATAGAAGTTCACGGTTTTATTACGATCAATTCCAATAAATAATCTTTTATTCCTCCATAGATCATACATTTTTGGTTGTTGTGGGGTAACAAGAGCCTCAATATATTTAAAAAAAAAAATATATATATATATATATATATATATATATATATATATATATATTGCTGCCAAATTTGCCGTTATAAAAGGAACATTTTTTTTAGTGTAATACTATTACTTATTTGTAAGATCTGCTTAAAATTCTCAATACTTTTATGTAAGAGCACTTTTTATGAAAATTAACAGTTTTTGCGAAAATAAGGATCTAATATCCATAGTTTAATGTATTAACTTTTATTAAAATACTTGCACACAAAAAGTTACTTGATGTGTATGATGTTTTGTTGATTTACAAAAATGGATCGTTTAACTGAAACCTAAAGAATTAAAATTATGTTTATGGGGTTGGTTATGGGGATAGAATGCGAAACCTGTAAAATGTTTGTAACATTCTTAATTGCAAATACCCTAACAGAAATTTAATAACTAAATCTACCGTCAGTAAAATTAACAAAATAATTTGTAAATTTGGAAAGGTAAAAGATGCTGTACGTTCTGGTAGACCGGAAAGCACAACAGATAGTGATAAGGATGTGAATATTTTAATCAGTTTAAAAAAAGAATATCCTCATATTTCTACCAGAACATTAAGAAGAAAAAATGTCGTCTCACACGTGTCCGTATACCCTAGATCCTTTTAAAACAGAAAGTCGGTATACTTGGCAGCAATGCGGAACTCTTCTTTGGATCCTGTATAAATTCATACCTAAGTGTTGATATTTCCATTAATTAAATTCAGGTAAGCGGTATATGTATGTATATATATATATATATATATATATATATATATATATATATATATATATAGTAATTAGGTACTTCTTTTCTTGGGATGCGTGTTCATAAAATTAAAACTATTTTTTAATTATTTGTCATATTTAATTTAATTTGACGTTTCGACAGGTAGTTCCATGTCTTTTTCAAAAATGTTTTTATTTTATTTTTCCATGAGACGAATGTATATATATATATATATATATATATATATATATATATATATATATATATATATATATATATATATATATAGGTTTTTGTTATATATATATGAAACAATCGATTCGTTTTGTGAAGAAGTATAAAATATTGACTAACTATTTACGTATTTTTTAAGATGAAAAACCTATTGCGCTGACCATGTGGCATATATATTTTTGTGTTTGCGTGAAATATCTTTGAACCCCTAACTTTTAATATATCCTTCTCTAAGTCCCAAGGCATTTGTCAAGTCGCACATTCTCCTCTCAAATATCCTATCACTTTCTATTGTCTTATAGCAGTCATCTTGAAGCAATGTGTCTTGCAACAATTGTAAATATGCGCCGTTTAGAGAGAACCGATTTCTCTAGATTTGTTAATGGAATAAATGAAAATTTTACAGTGGCGTAACTACAAATTTTAGGCCCCCTTGAGGGTTTCACGAACAGAAAACAATTGATGAATAAAAAAGTCATTCATAGTTTTGCAGAATCCATTTATAAACAATTGCAATCTCAATAACTGATGATCCTGGCATCTGAGACCCCCCGCGCTGCTCCCTTTTGCTATATGTTAGTTCCGCCACCGTCCAAGAGCTTCTCTAACTATCTAATGGATAGTTACGCCACTGCAAATTTGGAACCGTATTCTGTAGTGGTTATTGTTTGTTAGGCATAGTCTACTTTTTTCGTTTTGCGGTGAGTTGGAAATCCTTTCTGCTTGCTGGAAAGTGATTTTGTCCA
The DNA here is from genome assembly GCA_030620095.1 of Kuschelorhynchus macadamiae. NCBI lineage: Eukaryota > Metazoa > Arthropoda > Insecta > Coleoptera > Curculionidae > Kuschelorhynchus > Kuschelorhynchus macadamiae. The sequence goes on from JAUTXW010004383.1 coordinate 510,435, forward strand.
AGGAGAAAAAAAAATGGCTTAAAGTGTCGATGCTAATTTAAGGCTATGTTTAGAAGTGTAGATGTATTCATGAATGAATTAAGTTTGGTAACCCTGATCTACTGCTTTACCGAGGCTATGCTAGCACGATTGCAAATGTTCTTGGCCACCTTTTTTGAATCATGGTGCTTGATTTGAAGATATTTAGGAACTATTTCCTTTCAATGACATTTTAGGAGGAAGGCTTAGTGGTAAGGTATCTTTTTCTGGCTATTACGAAGCAAAGAAATTAATTAAAGGAAACTATGAGTCTAGAATGCAAGTTTTTTCCAATTATTCTAAATTAAGAAAGACTATCTTCACCTAAACTCAAACTTTCCCTGAAAATCCTGAATTTGACATAGTAGAATAAAACTACGAATATTTAGGCAAAAGCTTGCTTTAGGCAAGGCAACTTTAAACTTGGCCCAAGTTTTTTTTTTGGATCACCTCGTATAATCGTTTGTCTATGTTGACTGGTGCTTTATAAAATTGTTTTTAATCCATCCGTGTAGAATGACTTGCAAGTAATAATACTATTTTTAGTTTATTGTTTTATTTATTAAGCCAATGTAAGTTTATAAAATATTAACGAATGTGGTGCATGCAAATATATTTTTAGTTTGTTTTAATTTCGACGTCGTCGATTAGAAGTTTAATAACACTTAATTTAGATTTTCATTTTATACATAAATAAGAGTAAGTTTCCGAAAACTTGTTAATAAACAATTTATTAACCATTTTACATCCAAATTAATTGTATTAATCGAAAATTCAGATTCATCATAATTAAAGACAAGTTTTTGCTTTCAGTTTACTTAAAAATTATGGGAAAGTAGGGTATTGGTGATGCGGTGCTACGTTGGGGAAGATACGTCTCTAATTATAAAGGGTTGTATCGTTGAGACGAAACTTTTAAATATTTGAATGAGACTGATTATTCTTTTTAGAAACAGGTTAAAGTTTAAGTTGTAATGGATTCTAATTTTCTTTAAATTATTTTTGTAAATTATACTATGGTACAAATAAAAAACGTTCGCTAATTTTATCTAACTTTCACAGCACTGTTCTCGTTGTTATACATAGTACAGTCTTAGTCAATTTTCAAGTCGAATGTTATCAATTATATCAGCGTTAGTTTACAGACAGCAAATCAGATATAATCCGTTTATCAAAAGCCCATTACTGTACGTACATAAACTCAAAGTATTCCCTCGATGTGAATTAAAAAAAAAGTAAAAAGGTGCCGCTAATAACTAATAATACTAATATACTTTACTAATACTTTTGTTAATAATTAAACATTGCAAATTATATAAATTTATGCCAATCGACATCCAACAAAAGAATTTCATTTCGTTGTCTAAGCCCTTCGGATTAAATCAAGATTAAATGTAATAAATTCCCGTATTTAACGATATGTCGTAAGTCATAACTGGCAAGATACAAGTGTTTTTTTAGATTAGTAGGCTTTTTCTAGTTATTTCAACAGTTAAATTTTGATTACCTAGTTTTATTTTGTGTCCGAAATACACATATTTAATAATTTTCTCGATTGTATTTCCGTGTAAGTTAATTTAAAAATGTTGTTCAATCATTACTTATGTTTTATTCAGGTTTATCTGTAATTCCAGCTTTTGGGAATCTGTTATCCGTTTTTCCAGTATTTGTACTGACCACTGATCTTCACATCACATTCTATCTTACTTAAATACTTCCTTCAATGCAAGTGTAAATAATAACTTTTAACCAAATTCAAAAATAGAGAAGCTCCTCAATTTGACTTATGTATTTATATATATATATATATATATATATATATATATATATATATATATATATATATATATATATATATATATATATATATATATATATATATATATATATATATATATATATATATATATATATATATATATATATATATATATATATATATATATATATATATATATATATATATATATATATATATATATATATATATATATATATATATATATATATATATATATATATATATATATATATATATATATATATATATATATATATATATATATATATATATATATATATATATATATATATATATATATATATATATATATATATATATATATATATATATATATATAATATATATATATATATATATATATATATATATATATATATATATATATATATATATGTATCTATATATATATATATATATATATATATATATACATACATATAAATATATATATATATATATATATATATATATATGTATATACATATAAATAATGTGTTTTCATTCCTGGTGTACATTTGTTCACTACTGTCGTCCTGAAAAGAACAGTTTTGCTGACGTTTCGCCAAAACCACATTTGGCATTTTCGAAGCTTTCTTTCTCGCGTCCGAATAGAGCCTGAAGTGTTGGCAACTGCGACGCTTACTTTTTTATCGCCAACTGGGGCCGAAGGTTATATCTGAGCGGCCGTTGGTCGCAATTTATGTTTACCGGATAGCACTGTTGTTGTTTCGCTAATTGCCTTTGATTTTTTGTGATTTTAGATTTGTCGATTATTAACTTCCAACACTGTTGGTAGTTTTAATGTTTCGTCCTTTTTATTCAAATCACCTTGTTTTTCAATTTCTATGCCTTCTCGGGTGATTTTGGTCTTATAATGTTCTATATTGGCAATCTTCCTACACCTCTCAAAATTTATTGTGTGTCCGGTTTTGTACCTAGCAAAAAACTACTAAAAATCAAATAAAAAGTTCACCAATAAACCCCGAAATTCAACAAAAAATCATACGACGGGAAAAGTCGAGCAGGTGTCCTAAACTCTATGGTTTACCAAAAATATACAAACCAGGGGCGCCCATCAGACCTATTGTTAGTGCTGTTAATTCGCCGCTACAAAAACTGGAAAAATATCTTGCTGAAATTATGCAACCAACTGTCCAAACAGCTGATTCATTTGTAAAAACTCAGAGCATTTTACTCAAATTATACGAGGCATCGTTCTTAAAAAAGACGATATCATAGGTAGCGTAGATTACAAAACGTTGTATCCCAGTTTTCCCATCGACGAAGCATTGGACAGGATTGCTATGAACGAGGATTTCCAGGCACCTATAATGCAACTCTCGGAGCAAGTCATTTAACGGGCAAATGTATAAACAAATAGATGATGCTTCGATGGGGTCCGCGTTATCACCAGTAGTCGTAAATTTATTTATGAAATAATTCGAGAAAAAAGCTCTTGAGAAAGCAAGTTTAAAGCCCAAATTATGGATTCGTTATGTGGATGACATATTTATTAGGATGGCAATATGATCATATGGAGCTCAAAACATTTCTGACTCAAGTAAATTTATTCTACCTTATAATAAAATTTACCCTAGAGTTAGAGGAAAACAACAAACTTCCATTTTTAAATGTTCTGGTCACAAAATTGCATAACGGGCATTTCGAATACACCGTGTATAGAAAACTAACATATAATGACAGATATTTAAGCGTAAGATCACATCCAAGCTGTGACCATTACCCTAATTTCCAGATCCGTGCGATTAACTGAAACACAGACGAGGCATAACGAACTTAATATAATATCTAGTGCTTTAAAGAATAATGGCTACACAAATAGGACCATAGAGAAAGCTATTAATGCACAGGGTCCCCGAACAACGGACAACAAAAATTATAAACCGGGAAAGCAACAAGCAGTCTTACCACATGTAAAAGACACAATAGACAGACAATCGGAAGAATTCTAAGTAAACACAACAAACATATAATAACCAAGCCAGAAACAAGTATAGGTAATAGAATCGTTAAAACGACCAACAGTATGGAAGACAATAATCGTCAAATCTAAAGTCACAAAAAATCAAGCGCAATTAGCGCAACAACAGCAGCATCCGAAAACAAAAACTCAAATATAACCTTCGGCCCAGGTGGGAGTATAAAGGAAGCGTCGCAGCCATTAACGCTTCAGTCTCTATTCGATGCGAGAGCGAGTTTCAAAAATGCCAAATGTGATTTTGGCGAAACGTCAACAAAACTATTCTTTTCAGAACGACAGTAGTGAACGGATGTACACCCCCAATGATAACACATTGTATTTTACTATCCGTGAAGGACTACATACGTGGTATTTAAATTTGATTTAATTTTTCGGGTTTCCAAGTAATTTACCTATTTATTTTAATCGACTTGTTTTTCAAATTCTATGGCTTCTCGAATTATTCTGGTTTTATAATGATCTATATTGGCAATCGAAATTCAATTTGTGGCTGGTTTCTTGATGATGTAGGAATAGAGCTGAGATTGTTTGTTTGTTTCTGATGCTGAGTTTATGCTCCTCTACTCTTGCTGATATTCTCCTGTTAGTTTGCCCCAAGTACATATCTTCACAATCCTGGCACGGAATGTTGTATACTCCGTGGTTTTTCCGATCCGATAAATATATATACATATATATATATATATATATAAATATATATATATGTATATGTATATATATACATATATATATATATATATATATATATATATATATATATATATATATATATATATATATATATATATATATATATATATATATATATATATATATATATATATATATATATATATATATATATATATATATATATATATATATATATATATATATATATATATATATATATATATATATAATATATATATATATATATATATATATATATATATATATATAAATATACATATAATGTGTTATCATTTCGGGTGTACATCCGTTCACTACTGTCGTTCTGAAAAGAACAGTTTTGCTGACTTGCCAAAATCACATTTGGCATTTTCGAAGCTTTCGCTCTCGCGTCCGAATAGAGGCTTACGTGATAATGACTGCGACGCTTCCTTAGTACCCCACCTAGGCCGAAGATTATATCTGAGCGGCCGCTGTCCGGTATTTGTGTTTCTGGATGCTGCTGTTGTTGCGCTAATTGCGATTGATTTTAGATTTGTCGATTATTGTCTTCCATACTGTTGGTAGCTTTAACCATTCGTCCCTTTTATTTAAAACGCCTTGCTTTTCAATTTCTATGGCTCTATTCTCGGATTATGCTGGTCTTATAATGCTCTATATTTATGATCTACTCTGGCTGATATTGTCCTCTTAATTTACCCTACGTACATTTTTTCACAATCCTGGCACGGAATATTGTATGTTCCGTGGTTTTCCAATTTGATTTTGTCTTTTGGGTTTCCAAGTAGTTTACCTATAGTTGTATGTGGCTTGTGTATTATTTGTATGTTGTGTTTTCTAAGAATTTTTCCGATCCTGTCTGTTGTGCCTTTTACATATGGCAAAACTATTTGTTGCCTTCCCGGTTCATAATTTTTGTTGTTCGTTGTTCGGGAGCCCTGTGTATTAAAAGCTTTCTCTATGGTGCGATTTGTGTAGCCATTCTTCTTTAAAGCATTAGTTATTGTATATAAATATATATATACCGATTTTTATATATCAAATTTTGTCTTATAATTAATAAAAAAATTTACTTATTTTAAACACGCTTTAAAATTGGAACAAGTATTCTATAATTATTTATATATTGTCTACAAAATTACAAATATACTAAAAAAGTAAGCAAAAAAATGGTCCATTTTTAGATGTTCTGGTCACAAAATTGCATAACGGACATTTCGAATACACCGTGTACAGAAATTCAACACACACTGATAGATATTTAAATGCAAGGTCACATCAACATCCAGCACAAATTCAAGCTGTCACCAATAACTTACTAGATATTAAGGTATCCGTGCGATTAACTGAAACACACAAGGGACAAAACGAACCTAATATAATATCTAATGCTTTAAAGAAGAATGGCTACACAAATCGTATATATATATATATATATATATATATATATATATATATATATATATATATATATATATATATATATATATATATATATATATATATATATATATATATATATATATATATATATATATATATATATATATATATATATATATATATATATATATATATATATATATATATATATATATATATATATATATATATATAATATATATATATATATATATATATATATATATATATATATATATATATATATATATATATATATATATATATATATATATATATATATATATATATATATATATAATAGATATATATATATATATATATATATATATATATATATATACAGTGTGTATCAGCCAAATGGAATAAATTCGATAATAAATAAATGGGGGCGTGTTAGGAAAAACGCTTGGACCCGTCGATTGGTATTTTTAGTTGCTCATTTTCTCCAATAAAATTTGACGATTTACATGACCGTGACACCGAACATTAACTAAAGACTAGAAGATTCACTTGCCGCTAAAAACGGCTCTCGACTCGTCGCATTCCCAGCGTGCTTTCTGGCCCCCCACTATACTGGCTGTCGAGCGGCCGGATATTTGCGATAAGAGCAGAATTCGAGCGTTAGTATACGGGTTGGATTTATTTGAATAGTTTGTTGAATTTGTTCTGACCGCGTTTATAGTGATTTAGTGTTTCAGTATTTATAAAGAATTGTATTTTAGTAAGTAAAGTAATTTTCGATTATTGATTCTAAAAATGTGGGTATCATATTTTAATTGTTTATTTTTAATAGCAGACGTTTTACAAAAAATGCCTAGAATCTATTGCCCTGTTGACGGCTGTAAGAGCGAAATAAAAAAAGGGGCCGGGTTGTCATTTTTTAGGCTCCCTAAAGATCACGAAAGGTAGGTATTATTTATTATTTTTTCCTAAAAGTTGCTTTACTATTTATTTTATATGAAATATGTTCTAATGGGAAGTATTTTTTGTTAATCTCTATATTATGCTGACAGGTATACAACAGATAATCCCTCATTTTACCTGTCTCCTATTAACAGTTTGAATTTTCCTGAGTATGTCCAGACTTTACAACCATGCATATTTGTAGTGTAATTATTCTTTTTCTTTAAATAATTTTAGATGTCTACTTTGGAAAACAGCTTTGGGATTTACAGGCAGCCACAAATATGCTAACTTATCGCCAGAAAAATGTTATAACAGCCTAACAATATGCAATTTGCACTTTACTGATGCAAGTTATTCAAGTGAAGCTAAAAATCACCTAAAAAAAAAATGCAGTTCCGTCATTAATGCTTACAAACAAAAAAGGTAAGTTTAGCAAAAACCTAAAAAAATATTTTAATACAAAAAATTGAATTTTAGACACCCTTCAGTAAGGTTTAGAAATTTAGGCTTTAAAATCGACTCTGTGAACTGTATTTAAAGTAAAATGTCAAATTTTGAAAGCAATGCCAATGCTCTCACCAATGATTCATAGATCTCCAAGAGATGGGGAAGTATAGTATCGGCAAAAAATTTTCAATTTTTTTTTCTCTAAACTTACTAAAGTGTCTCAAAAAGTATAAAAAAACAATTTCGACGAAAATTTTCTGTCTATCGGTCTGTTAGTTTACGCGACGCACAGGGAGTGGTTTATAGGAGAACGGTTCGGATTGCTTTTGGGCAAAATCGGCTGAGGGAAAGAGACTGAAACGAGATATTAATTGGTGGAAAAAAATTCTTAAAAAATGTTGACTGAAAAGGTATAAAAAACATAATTTCGATGAAAAACTGTGTGTCGGTCTGTTAGTTTACGTGACAATTTTCTAAGGAATTGGGCTATTGAGTTGAAATTTGGTTAACAGGTAGTCGTCTATAAAAGAACGTTTTTTTTTTCGGTTTGACATCATGGAAGTAGTGATTCCTTTGGCAGCGGTATTTGAAACTTACTTCAAATTGATTAATCATTTCAATTGTGTTACGGCTTTTAATTGCCTTTATGTAGATTATACCTAAGGAATATCACTTTGTTTTATATGAATAATTTCCAGTGTTGGCTACCCAGTTGGTAACCCAAAAAACCCACCTGTTTTTTTTTTTTTTGGGTAAAACCCACTTTTAAAAATGGGGAAGTATAGTATAGGCAAAAAAATTGTTTCCGCTAAATCGTCCTTCAAAACGTGTAAAAAACATAATTTCGGCGAAAATTTTTTTTCTGTCTGTCGGTCTGTCGATCTGTTAGTTTACGCGATAACTTTCGAAGGAATTGAGCTATCGAGTTGAAATTTGGTACACAGGGAGTAGTCTATAGGAGAACGGTTCGGATTGCTTTTGGGCAAAATCGGCTAAGGAGAGGGGGTTGAAACGAGAGGTTAATTGGTGACAAAAAAAAGTTAAAAACATTTTTTTGCTACATCGTTCTTAAAGCGAGTAAAAACGTACAAAAAATATAATTTCGACGAAAAAATGTCTGTTTGTCTGTCGGTATGTTAGTTAACGCCACAATATTCGAAGGAATTGAGCTAGAGAGTTGGAATTTGGTTAACAGGTAGTCGTCCATAAAAATTTTTTTTTTCAGATTGACATGATATGGAAGTAGTGGTTCCATTGGCAGCGGTTTTTTTAAGTGGGTTTATAATCGAATTAATATTGGGAATTTCAATAACTTACCTACATGTAAAAAACTAAGTTCATAACTTTTCTTCAGAATATTCTCCCGCAATTCATACTGTTTTTCTGGGTAATAGTGATACAGGATTAAACTGCCTTCATGTAATTTAATCTAACAAGAGATAGCATAAATGTTTAGTCACATTATCCAAAGAAATTAGATTAGCTCAGCTTTGTAGTTTTTACTTTTGGCAAAAATAGGTTTCTTTAATAGTAGTTGATAAATAAACATTGGTACAGGGTTACAAGAAAATTTTCTGCTCGAAGTGAGAATTTTATTATGATTGTTTTAAATAATAAATATATAATTTTTATTAATATTTTATTGTATAAAACTTTATTACTACTAAATTTAAATTAGTGATGCCGCCGAGATAAGAGACACTCGTCTATCGTCTCGACGAGACGAGAGAGAAATTTTCTCTCGCCACTCGAGACAGGTCTTCTCTCGGCAAGAATTTCTCGTTTCTCTCAAGCTCCCTCGAGCATTAAAAATGTGAATTTTTGTCAATTATAAAACGTTAAAAAAAATAATGGTTTAGTCCCTTAGTTAAAACATTTAATTTAATAATTAAAACCACAATTTAATCCAACATGCATAAAATGTTTATTAAATACTGTTTAAAAACATTAAAATTGTGAACAGATCATTAATAGTATATTTATTGCAGTGATAAAGCCCACTGGCTCGGGTTTTTTATATAAAGCCCGAGTTTTTCCAACCCCGATAATTGCTGATTTTATTCTAAAATATTAATTATTGATAATATTGATGGCAGAACCAGAAGGTGACAGTTCATTAGTAATGCAACCAGGAACTAGTCGTGTCACTCAAAATGCTATGGTCCAAACCGAAGATGCCGAAGGGTTGCTAAAGGATAATCAAGTTTTGATTCAAGCTGATGGTGAGTTGAGACTGTAATAACACCTAATATTATTCTTAATCATTTCCCCTTTAATAAGTTCGAGCTAATGCCTATGCTGTCTTTCATTTTGTTTTGGATTTTTTTTATTGCATATAATTGGTATCATTTGTTTTTAGTGTTTGTTAGGAACCCTCTATTCATACATTTATTAGGTGAACCGAAGTTTTCTCCTTTCTACCTTAACTTTAAATTTTTCAGATTGTTTAAACCTAAATAATTAACACGCTACTTATTTTCTAGACAAATGTACTCAAACTTCAGCGGCCCTTTCCTCAAATACCCCAAGAAAAAGAGGTTTGAAAAATACGGTGAAGAGGTTGCAAAGATCTGCTCTTTCTCCCAAATGTAAGAAAAATGTCTTGGAAACAGGTGTTACTTTGGAAGACGTATTGGCCTATTTTGATAAAAACTATTCTTTCAAAGCATGCAAGTTTTTAAAGGCACAACTTACTTTATTAAATAAGACACCTAAAGGATCTAGATATAGTGACGACTTAAAACAATTAGCATTAAGTTTATATTTTATGGGTCCCAAGGCTTATAAAAAGTTTTCTGAGTTTCAAAGACTTCCTTCGAAATCTACCCTTCAACGTTATATGAAAAACTGGGTCATTAATCCAGGATTTAATGAATTTATATTTAACATCACGAAGTTAAGGGTAAATCATTTAAATGAGAAAGAAAAAGATTGTATTATATGTGTTGATGAAATGTCTATCAAATCCAATTTATTTTATGACATAGGACGAGATAAAATAATAGGGTTTCAGGAATCCTATTCTCAAAATACATTGGATATAGCTACTAGTGCGTTAGTAGTAATGGCCAGAGGAGTGGCGTGTAGTTGGAAACACCCAGTAGCATATTTTTTTTACAAATCTGCAGTTCCATCACAGGAAATAAAAGAAATAATATTTGAGACTATTAAAAGACTTAATGCTACGGGACTTAACGTGTTAGGAGTGGTATCTGATCAGGGCCCAAACTTTCAAAAACTCGTCAAAGATGGGTTAAAAATTTCACCCGAAAATCCTTATTTTTTTATTAATGGCAATAAAATATTTTATTTTTTTGATGTACCTCATCTTTTAAAATCATTACGAAATAATTTTTATTCTTAGTCATTTGTACTGGCAGAGGGACAGACAAATAAAAAATATTTAGAAACTATGTACAACTACGAAAAATCTAAAGAATTTAAAATGACACCTAAATTAACCGACAGCCACGTATTCCCGAATAATTTTCAGAGAATGAAAGTTAAGCTTGCCTCTCAGGTAATGAGCCATTCCGTGGCAGTGACTTTAAGTACATGTATCGATTTAAAAGTTTTACCCGCTGAAGCAATTGTAACAGTTAATTTTATAAAAAAAATTAATGACCTTTTCGACCTTCTAAATGCCTCCAATTTAAATTCTTATAATTGTTTTATGAATACAGAGAAGCAACGAACATTTTTACGTGAAATGGAGGTTTTGTTTAAAAATATAAAAGTAATAAAAAACGATGGAAAAGATGTAACCAAACAAGTTAAGTTCTTAAATGGCTGGAGATTGACCATAAATTCAATTTTTGGTCTATGGGAGTTGTTACAGGCAAAAGGTTGTAAGTTTTTATTGACTAGGAATCTAAACCAGGACTGTTTGGAAAACTTTTTCGGTCAGGTTAGAAATTGTTGCGGCAATGCAAGAAATCCAACGCCCATTCAGTTTAGCAGAGCCTTCAAAAAACTATTTTGCCTCAAATATCTGGATGAAGTAGAAGGTGCCAATTGTATGCAAGATTTGAATGAGGTGTTGGTGAACCTAACTCCAGATTTAATTAATAGTTGTGTTGATATATTACCCATACCGACGAATGTCCCGCTAAAAGTTTTCACAAATGATTATCGGGATATAAAAACAGCAGAAGGGAATGCATTAGTATATGTGGCTGGGTATTTTTTAAAAAAGACTTTGGCAAAACATAACTGCGATATATGTATGGCATTTAATAATTTAAATTTACCAGATGAACAAGCCACTATTTTTTGCCAACTAAAAGCATATGCTACTTCTGATAATGCACCTTGTGGACATTTAACAATACCTTCTACAAATTTTATAGATTTTGTAATCGCTTTAGAAAACACCTTTGTAGAAAATTTTAACGATTTAGCTTGCAAAAATGGGGTAGGGACGGAACAAATTTCAAAATATAGTTTTTAATCATCCCTGTCCCGATTTTCCTTATGATTACTTCCTTTTTTTGTACACAAGAGTGCGCCTATATTTTACTTTAAAATTTGCCAATCAAAATATTAAAAGCTGTAGGCTACAGAAACAGAATCCTAAGCTAACAATTTTAAAGCACTTGTAGATTAAATTTTAGGAATAATAATTAGAATTAATATTATTTGTAATATACAGGGCGATAATTTCAAAGTTATCAATAGGCATAACTAAATATTCTCGAAAATCGGTTTTTAATGGTAGGGGAATCCAAATCTTTGCACTAAACGAACGACCCCTACGTTCCCTTTTGTTGCAAACAATTTTTTCATAAATCGATGATTATTTTATAAAATAATAGCATTATTTACCAGCAGTGTAGTGCATTTTTCAAGATTTTTTATTAAAATATATCATAAATGGGGGTTTTTATTTAAGATTATTTATTTGGGGACTTTGGGGTGGCTAGGGGTAAAAGGGAAGTTGGGGTAGTTTGTTTGGTGCGTGCCTATTGGTCATTTTGGAATTTTCACTCTGTGTAGTAATTTTAAGGCTATTTCATGAACAGGATGTCTGGTTATATTTTGATACCTACAAACGGTCATATCAAAAACCGCTGCCAATAGAATCACTACTAAAAAAAAAACGTTCTTTTATAGACCTGTTAACTAAATTTCAACTCGATAGCCCAACTCCATCGAAAATTGTTGCGTAAACTAACAAGACCGACAGATAGACATTTTTTCGTCCAAATTATGTTATTTACAAGTTTTAAGCGTTTTAAGATCATTCAGCCAAAAAGTTATTTTTTTTCCACCAATTAACATCTCGTTTCAACCTCTTTCCCTCAACCGATTTTGCCCAAAAGCAGTCCGAATCGGTCTTCTATAAATCACTCCCTGTGTGCCAAATTTCAACTCGATAGCCCAATTCCCTCGAAAATTGTCGCGAAACTAACAGACCGGCAGACAGACATTTTTTCGTCGAAATTATGTTTTTATAAGTTTTGAATAGTTCTAAGATGATTTACCAAAAAAAATGTTTTAATATTTTTTTTCCACCAATTAACCTCTCGTTTCAACCCCTTCCCCTCTGCCGATTTTGCTCAAAAGCAATCCGAACCGTTCTCCAACCACTGCCTGTGTACCAAATTTCAACTCGATAGTTCAATTCCTTCGAAAGTTATCGCATAAACTAACAGACCGACAGACAGCAAAATTTTTTCGCCGGAATTGTGTTTTACTTCGACATCTCCAAAAGATGGGGAAGTATAGTATCGGCAATCGTCTTAAAATGGGCCAAAACGTGTAAAAACACAATTTCTGCGAAAATTTTTTTTCTGCCTGTTGGTCTGTTAGTTTACGCGATATCTTTCAAAGGAATTGAGCTATCGAGTTGAAATTTGGTACACAGAGAGAGGTCTTTTTTTTCTATATCACGATATTTATTTGTCTAATTTGACAGAGTGTTCTGGTGGTTCAGAAGAAGCTCTATACCTTGTGTATTTACCAATTTTCGATATGTATAGTAAAGCCCGTATAGGTAGGTAACAAAATATAACACACTACCACTTTAGAGTGTCTTCAGTTTTTTTTAGTGAAATAAATATAAATTTCAATTATTATTTAATGTATTTCATTTAATTAAAGCAATAACCAAATACAATTTTTTATTCAAATAATCCCTACAAATGAAATAATTTATTCTTATGCCTAACCTTTTACTGCGCCCCTCGTACAAAATATATTACTAAGCGAACGCTTGTAGCCGCCACACGCTCCCTCGTAAAATGCAAATTCGATCGGCGGCTCGGCAGCTGTGTTTGGTTTTCTAGGAATTTCGGCATTCGCTTTATAGCCAAGAACTTTAAACGTTCCGACAGGGAGTGGGACAACTGATAGTAATTAATAAACTGTGACCGTGAAGTGTAAAGGTGCACTCATCCGAAAACAAACATGTTCAGAGTCTCTATTAGGACGCGAGAAAGAAAGCTTCGAAAATGCCAAATGTGATTTTGGCGGAACGTCAGCAAAACTGTTCTTTTCAGAACGACAGTAGTGAACGGATGTACACCCGGAATGAAAACACATTATATATATATATATATATATATATATATATATATATATATATATATATATATATATATATATATATATATATATATATATATATATATATATATATATATATATATATATATATATATATATATATATATATATATATATATATATATATATATATATATATATATATATACATCGATTATTTCTTGATTGGTTGATCAATTTGGATAAAATTCTCAGGAAATATTCAGGATAGTGCCAAGGTAGTCCCATAATCACTATATCGAAACAATAAATAAATAAAAAATAAAAATAGATCATTTAGGCTATTTTGTATTTTTCTCTGAGAGAGAGAGAGTGTTTACGAGAACTTGAGAATGCTTTTACATATTGCCTTAAAATTTGGTGTATCAAGTATAATTAAACATCATTATAAATCTTAATGAATGTTAACAATATTAAATACTTTTATTATTGCTAGAAAAATTTCTTGTGTCAATAGGTAAGACGTATGACGGAGGCGCATTAGGAAAAGAGTAAAGGAGCACAGAAGGGTAATTTAAGAACATCGAATTTCGTATATGTTGATATATTGATGATTCTCTATGGACATTTAGGCCTTGAAGACCTTGAGCTTGCCATTAGCAATATATATTCTTATAAATAAATCAAAATTGCTTGAAATAAATTTATCTATAAAAGAAAATAAAACCGACTTAAAAAAATTAAAAAGTAAAAAATAATAGTTTATTCCATCTTGAAAAGGATATTGCGCAAATTAAAGATAATCTGGATTATGCGAAAGTTTTTTTGATATTTTAGTATATCGTTGTCGTGTCTATGAGTAAAACATTGGTTTACAAGCAACTTGGGAGGTCCGAAATATATATATGCAAAAATTGATAAAATGGAAATATACAACTTTTGGCCTCGATTTCTGAGTTACTCTCTAGTTTGCGGGGTATGGTGCTATGTCAGAAAACTAACATATATTTACAGACAACTTGCGAGGCCCAAAATATATCTACGCAAATATTCCATGCGTGTGTGTATGCAGTATAGCGTTCGCTCCGTTAAAGTTATAGTTTTCATAGGGTTAAAGTAAACATGAACGATTAATTTCCAGATTTTAGTTCTATTGAATTTAAAACTAATGAAATATAATGTATAACTGATTTCCATGACGTTTTTAAAAAATATTAAAATTCAAATATTTTTTTTATATTTCGCAGTAATATATGAAGTTTACAAAGAAATTTTAACCAACTTGAGATTATGCTTGACGGTTTGAGTAATACATATGATGTAATAATTTTGACGGAGACGCAGAAATTGCTCAACAATGATTTATTCAATATACAGGCTCATTCTAAGATATACAGGGTCATTCTAAGATATATAACAAAATGATGGTACAGTAATTTACGTAAAAATAGTTTTGTTCATAGTTATGAAATCCTTGAAATTGTAAAATATATAAAACTAAATATAAAAAGTCAGGGAAAAGTTATTTCAATAACTGGGAGATATTAGCTACCCGCAATACCTATTAACCAACTTAATGTTGACTTGACTAACAAATAAAGCAAGCCACGATACTGGTGATATAAATATTAATCTTTTTGATATATCTCAGGATACACAAAACTACTTTAATATATTATACGCAAAGGGATTTATTTAATTAATTAACTCTTACTCTCTGTATTGACCGTATATTTATAAAAAATAATAGTATAGGTACAAAATCTGTATTACCTGTCATATTACGGTCTAATATTACTGATTATTATCCAACATTAAAAGTTTCTTTACACAAACAACCAAAAAATCTCCCTTTTAAAGTGAAAAGATTGTGAATTTATAAAACTGAATCAAGTTTACCGGATCAAATTGCAATGAACTTTGCTTATTTGACAATGTAGATAATGTCTGTGATTCGTTTGTTAAAATCTTCAGTATGGCAATAGAAAAATCAATAATTACAAGAAATATAAAAAGCCAAGAAAAAAGCCATGGATTACTCCAGGTTCACTAGAGTTTATTAGAATTAGAGATACAATATATTAAAAATATGAGCAGCTAGTGAATCAATATAAATTTTATAGAAATAAGATTAACAAACTAATAAGGGATTTAAAAAAAAAGACATTTAATAATATTATAAATTCAAATCAAAATAATCCAAATAATTGTGGGAAACTATAAATGACTATTCAAACACCCATAAAGCAAAAACGCCAAATAATATTACAGAATTTTTAAATGGAAATAATATTATCGAAACCCAGCCAAATAAAATAGCAAACATTTTTAAGACTTATTTTACAACAATTGGATCAAGACTGGCATTCGATATGCTAAATAACAGAAAAAAGATCTTACAAACATAAAAATTAAGACCAATTTAAGTTCTTTATTTTTATTATGTTTCGGATGAAGAAGTTATTAAAATTATAGTTACTTTGAAAAATGATTCAGCTCTAGGATTTGATAAAATTAACGTATCCGTCCATAAAGAAATTTCCAAAATGATTGCTTCTTCTCTAAAATATCTTAAAAATCTTGTATTTTCAAAGGGCGTTTGTCGGAAACAGTTTAAAATGGAGTAAATAAATCCAAAACTATTAGTTTAATTTCAAATATCTGCAAAATTTTGTTTTTGGATTTTTTAGTAAAATTGAAATCCATTCTGAATTTCAATTTGGCTTCACAAAAAATAAATTTACGTGTTATGCAATTGCTCTCCTTGTGGGTAAAATAACTACAAGTCTAGATGAAAAAATACTTTGTGCTGCAGTATTTGTGGATTTGGCAAAGGCTTTTGATACTGAGAGTCATCGGGAGACTTGACAAAGCTTTATTTTACGGGTATACGTGGATCAGTGTACTCCCTACTGCATAGTTATCTCTCTGACACACAATAAATTGAGAAAATTTATTAGTTTGCGGAATACCATAGGCCACAGTTTTAGGTCCCCTATTATTTCTAGCTTATATTAATAATCTGTTTACTCTTGGGTGTTCCGGAACAATAATTTCGTTTGCTGATGACACTGCTTTTTTTGTAGAAGGTTATACCAGGGAAAACGTAGAATGCAGCATAATAACTGATCAAACTTATTACGATTTTATTAACCATTGAAAAAATCGTGTAGTTATATTTTCCACTTCACAGTAATAAATAGCCAGTCAACAAATCATTAATTATTCCCCTAACATCCAAAAATAATGCCTTAGTGTGGAAGTTAGACAGCAAAAGGGAGGCAAAATATTTGGGAATATTACTCGATTCAAATCTAAAGGGGGATAAACACATACCGAATTGAACAAAAAAAAACTTAGATCTCTACTATACTTATTTAAATACCTTAAATCTATATTAAGCAAAACTTGTTTAAAATAAATCTGTTATGTACTTACACAATCTCATTTAACTTGTAATATCGTAGCATGGGGAGGTGCTTTTGAAAATATCTTAAATCTCTTAGAGATTGTACAAAAAATAATTATAAAATTAATGTATAATCTTCCACTTTGATTTCCTGCACATGAACTCTTTAACACATCTAAGTTATTATGTATTAGATATGTGTTTTATAAAGCTTCTGTACTTAGTAAGTAGTATCAAGTATTAAGTCAAATAAACACCATTGAGAATATTGGTAATCAGGGGCGAATAACACGTTTTCGTGAGGATAAAAACATTGTTTTACCTAAGTTAATACTATGAGAAAACAACGCACTTTTCTCTTATTGGTTTGAAGATTGACAATATGTTAGCTTTTGACCTAAAAAGAAAAATCAAACAAGTTAATTTTAAGAAACTATTACCCAAATGGTTATTGCAAGCTTCTATTACAATAATTTAGTTGAACTTTATTTTCTTCTTTTGCGTACCTCTTGGTATCAACTGTATTTTAAAGGAAAAATAGCAACATATTACAAACCGCTGGCGGGGTCCAAAATATGTAAATTCGAAACATACAAGTTTTGGCCCTCGGTTTCTAACGCAGCCTGTAGTTTGCGAGGTGTGATGCAATAGCAAAAACGTTTCATTGCCTATGAATTTGAGGTATTAGGTACTAAGAGAAATAATAAATAAAAATCTTTTTTGTAATGTACTCAGTAATAATATTATAAAGTCAAATTTCAATGATGGACTGAAATAATATTTTTTATTTTTATGTATTTTTTTGAAGTCGGTTTTATTTTTGTATAAAAAATTTTATGGGAAGATCATGTTTCCTTACCTGAATTTTATTAACAGTTTTATATTCTTTCTCGTCGTGTCTTGTATTAAATTAATTTATTTGATTTCGTGTTCGTTATATCTGTTATAGAAGTTTTTTATTGCTTGAATCGATCCTTGCGTTATGTGTTTCTTAGAACATGGTAGAGAATCGAGCATTATATTTTATTATACTTTCTTATCATTCTTAAAATATATCCATATCCATTCATGCCGCGTGAATTGGTTTATACTCCTAATAAACCCTCTGCGATAATCTAGATCCTACTTTCATGTAGGCTTGCTATTAACGCCTCCTTCTACATAACTTCAAAAGTCTTGGATCTCTAACTGATCCAACGAAGTGATTTAAAAACATATCAATAAAAAACAGGGCTATCACTGCTTTTTATCTGGAGTATTCAATTCTAATCAGAATGCCCTACAGAGTGTTTAGAAAAAATATAGAAATGCTCCGATTATTAATAATTTATTAAAAATCTTGTAGGGTATTCACATCACAATTGAATGTCCCAGTTAAGGGGCGGTGGTAACTCTGTTTTTCGTTTACGATATGTTTTTAATCACTTCCTTAGATCAGTTATTCCTGAAGATAAGCAGTCTTGAAGCATTGCATCTTACAGATGGTTTTCGAAATATCTTTTTTGATCATTAATTTAAGGTAGCCCACTGTAGATATCAGGTTATTAATTTTATCGTTAAAGAAGATTTGTTGGAGATTATTGAGTGGATTGCCTTAAATTTCTTGTTTTGCTTGTTTAATAAATAAACATTTGTTTGCAATGGTTCTTGATCCGGTTCTATACTTTCATCCCCTAAAATACTGTTATATCTTTATTCTTGGCACAAGTCTTGATTTTAGTGAAATTCTGTTGAATGCACTCTTATATAGTTTCATTTAAAGCAGTAACAATTTACATAGATGCACAATATCTATTTAAAAAAAATGTTGGAGTAGATATTAGTTTAGTCAAAAAATAGATATTGTTCATCTATGCGATTTAATTAAAAGTTTCCTCTGGATAACTGAAATTGATTGATAGATGATTAAAAATCGGAAAAGAAAACTAAGCATGTTATTCTTCAATTTTTAAACAAATCCAAGAAAATATATTAATTTGGTGTGGGATTTTAGATAGACAAATATGTGCGGTTATGTTGTAAACTAGCATGTTAACAAAAATAAACATGAAATTCGTATCCGGCGAATCAGAAAATTATCCAATGCGGTTTTGTGGAAACTCTATATCTGTTTGTTTGCTTGCTTGCGAAATCAAATTCTACAATAGCATATTTGATGAAGATGTCGATAACTGAATATTAGAATAAATGGAATGATGTTTAATTCCCTTAAAATTCGAAGCGTAAAAAACATTAGAATATAATAAAGTAGGCTTGAACAGCACTTTTGTGGACAGTAGTATGGTGTTGTACCTAATTATAATATAAAAACCCGTTAACACTTTTAATACTTTGAACGATATAATCATAATAAGATGTGTCATGTATTAGTATATGACATAAAAAGTGTTGAGAGTGGTAGTTTTCAAATTAGGAGATATTTAGAAATCCTTCGAGTTTGAAAACGATAACTTTGACACCAGTAATATACACTATTTTTCCTATAACCACTAAACATTTTCAGTAGAATTATTATATTCTATATATCAACACTAGTGTTTAAAAAAATGTTTCAAGACTAGTGTTGAAATATTGTTAACCGTTACGTCAGCTGTGACATTGACACAAGACTATTGTATACAAATGTTAAAAGTGGTAGTTTTCAAATGAGGAGGTATTTAGCACGAGGAGTTAGCCGAGTGTGGAGATTCTTCGAGGTTTGCACGATTAATGTACACTACTTTTCCAACGAGCATCCAAAATTTTCAGAGAAATATTATATTTTATATTTTGTATATTTCAACACTAGTGTTAAAAAAATTGTTTTAACACTATAGTCGAAGGTGGTCTTATCGTGCGGGTCCAAAGGTCACCAACATTATGAATCAATTCAGAAAACACAGTGAATACCAAAATGTTGTGTGATTTTTTTATCAAGCTATTATATCTCGATTGGCTATTTGCAAATATACGAGGAGAAAGAAAATAGTTTTTTTTATTATACTACGCAATATTATTAAGATATCCACTTAATATTATTTTATATGTTAAATGCCGAGAGAATAAATAAGAAAATTCGCTAAATATGTATTTGGTTACATTTTTTGGTTGGCAAAAACAAAAATACACAAAATGGCAAGCGCCTTAATAAAGTCGGAAGGCGGTTCGAATCAGTGGAACAATCAGGATATATTCCACTTAATGAAAGTGAGATTTTTTTATCAGTCATCAAAAATTATGAGCCCCGCTTGACCTAAAAATCTAACCACTTATACAGTGTAATTTATTTAAATGCGGGCCACCCCTGTGCAAAGAAAACTTGTTTTTTTTTTGTATTGTGATAACAAAAAAATTTTATTTTGTAAAAATGTTTATACACTTTTGTTAAAAACACATGATAATCAGTTATTATTTCCCTCGTGAGATTTTTTCAGATCTTTACGTTTAAAGGTCCCTAGATGCCGGAAAAGATGTTTTCTCAATTCCGTCTGTCTGTAGGTATGTCTGTCCATGAGTTTGTCTCTTCGCGGCATAGCTAAAAAACTACTTATCCGATTTTTTCAAATTTTAGTGTAAAATTAAAGGTCATGTATGCGAAAAATACATATATATATATATATATATATATATATATATATATATATATATATATATATATATATATATATACCGATTTTTATATATAAAATTTTGTCTTATAATTAATAAAAAGATTTACTTATTTTAAACACGCTTTAAAATTGGAATAAGTATTCTATAATAATTTATTTATTGTCTACAAAATTACAAATATACTAAAAAAGTAAGCAAAAAATGGTGTCAAATCTAATAAAAAAATTTTTAAATTAAAATTCACTGACTAATATCCAGGAGCCAGTGGCAAAAGCTCTGACAATCGGTATAAGGAATGTACAGAAACTTGTGCATGAAAAAAAACATAATTTACTTCCGAAGAAGATTAAGAAATGTACACGAAAAAATCAAAGGCAAAAGACTTAAGTTACAATGCAAAAATAAATATTCATAATGCAATTTATGATTTATACACGTCAAAGAATAATATAATCCTTCAGAAACTTTTTAATATTATAGACTAAAAATATCATCATCACTTAAAAATTCCTCATCTTCTCAGTAGTCGTCAAATGGCGCAATGATCATTGGTGCTATTTCGACATCTAGAACTCGTTCGCGATTCCACCAATCCCATATTAATTTCTCCGTATGTTCCACAGATTTCTTCCAGTACTCCGGCGTAATATAATTTAATGAATCTTGCCAAACAATTTGCACTTCATCTGATGTAAGACCATCGTTCACATGTTTTTCGTAATATGATTTTGCCCCAGCCCATATTAATTCTATTGCGTTAAACTAGCAATGGTATGACGGCAGTCGTAAAACCTCATGTCCATTTTTCCGTAATATTTCATCTACGGCATGTACCTATTGTTGGTTTTTTAATAGATTTTGCCATTAAAAAAGAAGTTCTAGTTTCAGCATATTGTGTAAAGTATTTTGTTTTTGTTTTTTTAGCCAGTCATAAATATCACTTTTCTTCCAGGATGAAGTAGGTTGTTTATTTAAGATTCTTGAATGATAAGATGCATTGTCCAGAATGATTAAAGATGGAGCATCTAAATTTGGAATCAGTTGTTCTTTTAACCACTTTTCAAACAGTTCACGGGTCATATTATCATGGTAGTCCATACTTTTGAATGTTGAAGAAAACAGTAAACTTGCACCTGGGAGAAATCCTGTTGAAGAACCTGCATGCAAAATGATGAACCGTTTTCCCGTTCCTCATCCCTTTTTTCTCTTGATACTTTTTACAGACTCGTCCTGCCAAGATTTCGAACCACTTCCATTAGAAAATATCTAAGTCTCGTCTAAAAATACCACATTTTGAATTAACATTTTCCGTGTATTTCTTTAAAAATTGCATTCGCTGACTTGCTGTATGTTAAACCTTTTATTCAAATTAATGAATGTCAACACTAATGTATGTGAAGAATCCATGATTACGTTTATTTTTTAACCATAGCCTACTCCATTTTTAACGAACTGTTTTTGAGTTCGCGATTTGACTTTCAATAAAATATTAAAATGCAACTATTTCGAAAACGGTTTGTTTATTCGAATTAAATGAAGTATACCTTTTTCCCTTAGAAATCATCACTCTATCACAATTTTCAATAAAAAATAATGAAACGGTACTAACAAGAAAATAATAGCATAAAATAACGAGTATATAGGGTTTAACAAATGCCCTCTACATATTACACGAAAAAATAGAATTTCGTCGCATTCCCCATCCTCAGAAATACCCAATTACCAGTTTTTATGCCGATATCCCAATGACAGTTTGCGCTATAGAAAAATAACAATTTCGACATTTACTCTCGTATTTACTAGAAAGGTTTAAGAGTTAGACTAGGTCTAGTTGTCATTGTACTTGAAACTCTTAGTTCGCCAATTATGTTTCGCTTATGTCCCTGTCATTTTAAAAAAATTGTTTGTTCAATTGTTAAAAATGTCATTTTAAACTTATAACTGTCAAGTTAGACCTGGTCTAAATTTAAATCTCTTCAGTGAATAGAAATACATTAATGAGCAACATTTTACTGAGGCATATTTGGCTCATTATCATTATCGTGAAGAAAATGTCCACCTATGATGTTTAAAATGTGGAGAATGTTTTGGTAGTTAAAATCCCGTATACAGAAAATAGCAAAGAGCGTTGTTTCATCATGTCCAATGGAAAATAACAAAAAAATCAACTTGCAAATATTTGACAAAAATATGTGCGCCATAGTCCAGAAGCTGTTCCTCATGTTCGCTTTGTTAACTATGGGAAATGTACAAGCCAGGTTGTAGGAGTTAATAGTTTAAAGAATCCACATTTATACGCCGGTCACTGTTTCAAAAGGTCAGGACAAGAAAATTATAGTGGTTGTCCTGGGGTTGTGCAAAATATGAATTAAAATCACAGTGCATCCGTTTGGAAGCATCTACATCCAGCAGGGGCGTGCAGTCCATGGAAGTAAGGGAAGCAGTGCTTCCCCAAAAAAAATTACAAAACATCTTCTAAAATGTAATTTTTGAAACAGGAAACCATTAATTTAGTTTATATTAAAAATGCAAAAATATTATCTTAATTATCAAGCCCATAATAAATGCGGCCTATGACTCCGACCCAGCTACAATAGAATATCGAATAGAACCTATGCGGGCCGCTAGCTTCTCTGCAGCCAAGTCACATATGCTTGAATTCCTGTGAATCGAGCCAGAGGTTATTGAACTTTCCACCGGCTCTTTGCAATTTTTGCATTTCAGTCGCGTGCTTTAAGTGGTGGCGGAAGCTATCGTTGGAGTAGGTTCTTTGTTTGAACGGCTATCCGTGTGTTGATACGTACGTCGCGTCCTCCATGGTGCGATATGGAAGACAATAATACGGACGTGGATATGCAAATACCGTTAACTTCGACTGTCGGTAATAACGTTGAAAATGTTGGAGAATTTAGTAAGAAGAGTGTGTGTGAATGTGTGGTGTGTGTCTTAATAATAAAGGGATTTTCAACATTAAACTTCGCTGATAAGCTTCAAATAATTTCCAAAGGAAGGGCAAAAACGCCTATGAAAAATTTACCTACAAAAACTGTATTAGACATTTTTATCTGGAAAAACAATACGAACAATTTAAATGGCTAACAGGGTGTGAAAATATAAGTAAATTATTTTGTTGGCCATGTTTACTTTTTGAAAATGAAAAAGGTCTCTGGAATAAAATTGGTTTTTCCGATTTAAACAATTTTCATAAAGCTGTAAAAAGAAAAAGTCTTCAGCAAAACTAGAATTGAACACGCCCTTAATAAACAGTTGGAAATTAGTCACCGCCAACACAATGAACTAGTCGATAAAAATAGGCAAATATTAAGAAGACTTATCGATGTTGTTTGTTTTCTCGGACAGCACGAATTGGGATTTAGAGGTCATGACGAAACAAGGGTTTCTTCAAATAGAGGAAATTTTCAAGATTTACTTAGTTTAATGGCTAAATATGATGATTGCTTAAAAAATCATTTAGAACAGTCTAGCGTTTTTCGCGGAACGTCGAATCGAATCCAGAATGATTTAATTTCCGCTGTTGCAACCATTATTCTAAAAAGAATTAAGCAGGAGATTGGCGGGGCGCGGTTCATTGCTATTGTTCTGGACGAAAAAACTGATATCACTAATTTTGGCCAATTATCTATAGTAATACGTTACGTTAAAACAGATGGAAGTATTTAAGAGCGATTTTTAGGTTTTAAGAATGTATTCGAAAATCATACAGCAGATGCATTATATACCGTAGTTTATAACGTTACTAAAGAAATTAATGGAGAGAAAAAATTAGTTGCTCAAAGCTATGATGGAGCTGCAGTGATGGCAGGACAATTAGGGGGTCTGCAAGCTAAAGTTCGAGAATCACATTAAAGAGTTTAAAGTATTTTTCGTTACTTTAAGTGGCATGGCTGCTTTTTTTTTTCCAAGTCAACAAAACATAGACAAGCTTTGGACTCCATTGTGCACAAATGATTGCCCAAAGTAGCTCCTACTAGGTGGAACTATAATGGAAGACTTGTGCTAACAGTACCTGAACATCGTGAATCACTGATTGAACTATTTGAGAATATAATAGAAAATAATGAAACGTTGGACTCAGATGAATAAATAATTCGAAGGGGTTTTTGGACTGTTTAAAACGAGATTTTAATTTTAATTATTTGTTGAACATATTTTCAGAAATATTTCCATTCTCGGACAATGTTTTTAATATATTACAAACTAAAACAAATTATATTGCTTTTTGCCTAAGAAAAGTGGATGATTTTAAGTCCATGTTAAGCCAAAAAAGAGATGACTTGGACCTATTTTGGGAGAAAACGATGACGTTAAATGTAGAGTCACAAGCCAAGCGTCTTCGAACAGGCAAGGTGGAAGATATTCAAACATCATACAGATGCCTCTTTTATGAAATAATCGATCAAATTCAACAACAAAAAAACTATAGATTTAATGGTTTAAATGATTTTAAATTCCTCGAGCTCTGCAATTTTGATGTATTTAGGGGAAAACGTTTCCAGAAGATGCGTTTAAATCTCTTCTTCTTCATTATGGCCAGTTCTTCGACAGGGTGTTACTGCGATCTGAACTAAAAGTGATTTACGAAACTGATGACATTAGCGCAAAAAATAACGCTAAGGAACTAATGCAATTTTTAAAAGACAAGGAGCTGGAAGATGCCTATACCGAAGTGTCGAAATTGTGTGAATTAGTATTGACAATACCTGCCACAAGTTCATCAGTGGAACGCAATTTTTCAACACTTAAACGTCTAAAAAATTTCGTGAGACGGGGCAGGAGAGACTTCCGCATACATCGCTGTTGTCCACTGAAAATAAACTTCTCCAAAATATGTCCGAGCATCGACGTTTTTATGATGACGTCATTGACGAATTTGCAAAAAATGATCGAAGAATCGAATTACATTACAAATAGGTAAGTTTCTAAAAATTGCTTCCCTTTCTTAAAATTTCACCGCACGTCCCTGATATCCAGTCCAGTCTTAATGACAATTAATGTTCAGAATTGTTGTAATTGCCAAGTTAATATTAACATCCATAAAAAAATCTACTATTATTTTGTTTCTTTAAGTTGATTTCTTTCAGATACTTAAATGATAAATGCAAGTTATAACATTTGTGTTATAATAAGCTATTTATATGTTTATGCACGTTGTCAAGGACGTCGCACAATAAACATAAAAGTAGTATAAACAGTCACATTTGATATCAAAAAAAGTTTAAAAAGCTGTAATTTTTGACACGATCGTAGAAAAAGGTTATTAATGTTATCTGAAATAAGATGTATGTAGGTACTTAATGTTTATAATAATACCGCATTTAAATCCGCTTTTAACATGAGAGAAGCGGATCTTTTTTTAAGGATTGTGCAATTAAGTCTAATTTTGTTGCTCAAATCTAAACAAACAATGGTCATTAGTTGTTGTTTTGGAATTTACGTTTTAAAGGAATTCCCCAAAACAATTGTGTATTTAAGAACGTGTTAAAATTTTAAACGGTTTTGCAGTAATTAACCTCAGCTAATCCTGTTTGTATATTCTGTCTGTTCTTTATTTGGCCTTTTTAAATCAGCGCTCATGGCGATTTAAAAATTTGGTGGATATCTCTGTAAAGAAACAGGACATTCAACTATTGCATTCACGTACTAGGAATAGATGTTTCCTACTACAGTTTTGTCTGTGAATAATAATGAAGCAAGTATTTATCCTTTTTATACCACTTTTTTGAATTAAGCAAATAAGAACATATTAGAATTTTGTTTAGTCAGTCAGCATAGAATAAATATATGTTTACAGCGAAGTAAATTTATTAAAATAATTTTATACTTCAACTTTTGTACATACACCTATTTATTCTTATTAGCATCTAGTAATGAAACCTTAAAATGTTAAAATCATAGGAAGAACAACTGTTCATATTTTTACTTCCCTCCTTAAAAAGAAGTATTGTAAACGTAAAAAATCACCCTTCGAGGTTTTTTTCAGATTTTAACGTTTCAGGGTCCCTAGATGCCGAAAAACATTCCGTAGGTCTGTCTGTCTGTCTATCTATCGGTCTGTTGATGGCATAGCTAAAAAACTACTTATCCGATTGGCTTCAAAGTTTAATCAAAAATTAAGAGACATATGATGATCTGGTAACATTTTGGTAAAAATCGAATATGACAAAATAAAATGGCGGCCTAGTGAAATGATAAAAGGTTATTACTAGAAAACTGCTTACCCAATTTATCTCAGATTTGCATACAAGTCAAGTATTATGTAGCAATCAACTGGTGAAATTTTGGTACGAAGATTTAAAATTTTAGAATCGCCGTCATCTTTAATTAAATTTAATTAATAAAAAATTAAAAATTCGACCTGAAAAATTACTTAATTGACTGATTTCAAATTGTGTGCCATAAATAATTGTGGTATAGAGCTGAACCACTAAAACTGCGGTACTAATTCAAGATGGCGGAATAAAATGGCGGCCACATAACATGTTTGTAATCGTGAAAAAATCATCCTCTGAAGTTTTATATCTTTAAGTTTTAGCATCCCTAGTTGCAAAAAAATACGTTTTATCAATTCCGTCAATCCATCTGCTGGTTTGTCGGTATGTCTGTCAGTCCTTGGTATAGCTTAAAAACTACTTATCAGATTGACTTCAAGTTTCAGTCAAAAATTAAGAATCATATGGGGATGAGATAGTAATATTTTGGTAAAAATCCAATATACCGGAATAAGATGGCGGCCTAGTGAAAGGCTGAAAAATTATTACTAACAAAAATAAATTATCTAAACTACCTTAAATTTTTCAAAAAATCAAGTATTACATAGGAATGAAGTGGTAACATTATAGTATGAATATAAGATAGCAAAACAAAATGGGGACCAATAAAATATTTAAAAAATCACTTTGAAAAAACTACTTATTAAATTAATTTTAAATTGTATGCAAGAATTAAGTGTGATATAGAGATAAACTGGTAAAGTTGTCGTACGAATTCAAGATGGCGGAACAAAATAACGGTAATTTTTTTTTAATCAAAGTAAAAAAAACCTATTTAATTGACTTTAAGTTTTGCAGAAAAATTAAATGTGATATAGAGATAAAGTGGTACAAATTATATAAATATAATATGTTATTTTTTAAAATATAATGTAAAATATAATATATTCATATAAGTCATTATATCTGTTCTTTCGTTAACTGAAATTGGATTTCAGAATTGACAGACAGGCAAACTGACCGACAGACATTCTGGGAGGTGATTTTTTTCACGATTACAAACATTTTATTTGGCCAACGGTTTTGTTCCAGTGCATGTCTATATCACATTAATCACAAAATTTGAAATCAATCTAATAAGTAGTTTTGTAGTAGTAGTTTGTCAGTAGGCTGACTTTTTTAATATTTTGTTTAACTGCTATTTTGTTTTGCCATCTTGTATCCCAAAATTGTATCAGTTTATTCCTTCATAATACTTGATTTTGGTGCAAAATTTGAAGTAAATTGGGTAAGTATTTATTTATTAATAATTTTTTTAACATTTCACTAGGCCTCCATTTTGTTTCGCCCTTTTTGACTTTTACCAAAACCTTACCAGCTTATTCCCATATGACCCTTGATTTTTCGCCAACATTTGTAATCAATCAGTAAAAGTTTATCAGCTATCTAATTGCTCTTTTGCATTGCATGATAACTGCAAGCTAGTTTTTTACTTTTGTGAAAAAATTACGATTCTGACTTTTTCTTACAAGAGTTAAGTTCCAATCGGAACAAAAAAGCTATTTCCTGGTTTTGGAATTTTAATTTAACAAATTTATGCTAGATGTTCTCAAGACGACCTACATACACATTAAAATAAGGTGACCATATAATATTGGAGACTTCTATTACCAATCTCACTATAGCTGATAGAGAATTCTGATAGCATAATAGATAGATAACAATGGCAAAATCCTGGCACACTCTTTTAAAAAAACTAAACATTTTATTAAGACTTTTTTCTCATAATGCTCGTTAAATGTTAATTTTCTGTTCAAGTAGACACCCATATCATCCACAACAGCTACATCCTTCAATTGGTCACCATTAAAGTTTTAAGTCATTGAAATGTTGGCTCTTAATCGGCCAAAACGAATAGAATCAAACTTATCCGTGTTCAGCATCATTTCATTTCTAACGCATCATCCAAATATTTGGTCAACAGTACAGTTTGAGATCATCAGCAAATAACAAAATCTTTTATTTCCTGTGTTAAAGAGATTAAAAAGCAATAGATCAAGGTCGAAACCCTGTTATACACCAGATGGAACGTTAAATTCTATAAATAATTACCGGTTATAACTTGCTGATGACTGTCTGAGAGATATGACTCAGTCCATAATACTAAAGATCCTGAGACACCATGAACTGATAATTTGTGCAACCTAACTAACTTTGCCAAAGGCTATCTATATATATATATATATATATATATATATATATATATATATATATATATATATATATATATATATATATATATATATATATATATATATATATATATATATAGCAACCATGACACTGGAAATATGATTAGTCTGCAGACACAAGCTTGTCTCGACCGACTAACTAAAAATAAAACTATACAAAAATATACAAAATCAAAACAAACTCAACAAAAGAGGAAGCATTAGGGTATGTAATATAATAGTAATACAAAAACTGACTCCAAACTTCCCTAATTATGAATATTTCCTTTTAGTAGTTTTTACATTGACACACACCACGATTTGACTACGTCATGTTGAATTCGCACCAGTTTATCCCTATATCATATTTAATTTTTCTACAAAACTTACGCTCAATTGAATAAGACTTTTCTACGTTAATTTTTTTAACATGTTATTTGGCTGCCATTTTGTTTCGCTATCTTGAATTCGCAACACAACTTTACCAGCTTATCTCTATATCATATTTAATGCTTACACAAAATTTGAAATTAATCTAATAAGTAGTTTTTTTCAGACCGGTTTTTCAAAAAATTAAGCCCACATTTTGTTTTGCTACCTTATAATTATACCAAAATGTTACCAGTTCATTCTTATGTAACATTTGATTATTTTGCAAAAAAGGTAAATTGGATAATTAGTTTTTTTTGTAATAATTTTATAACGTTTCACTAGGCCGCCATATTGTTCCGCAATATGTTGTATTTTTACCGAAATATTACCAGGTCGTCCCCATATGACCCTTAATTTTTGTCCAACATTTGAAGTTAATCTGATGAGTAGTTTTTAAGCTATGCCGCAAACTGACAGATAGAAAGACAAACCGTCAGGTGAATCGACGAAATTGATAAAACTATTTTTTGGCATCTAGGGACGCTAAAACGCGAAGATAAGTAAAACCTGAAAGGGTGATTTTTTCAGATTGCAAACATGTTTATTTGGTCTCCATTTTGTTCCGCCATCTTGAATTAGTGCCACAGTTTTACTAGTTGTCCTTTATACTTAGTTATGGCACACAATTTGAAATCTGTTAATTAAGTAGTTTTTTCAGGCTGAACTTCTAAATATTTTATTAAATTTCCATTTTGTTTCGCCATCTTGGATTCGTATCTAAATTTTACTAGTTAATTCCTATATAAAACTTGATTTTTGTACATCATTTCAGATAAATTGGATAATTAGTTTTTTTTAGTAATAATTTCTGTAACGGAATAGACTATACCTATAGAACAGAGTATATAAATTCTTAATTTATTTTTTTCTCATGACAAATGCTAAACATGAGTATTTCAAAGAAGTCGTTAAAGTAAAGCTATCTAATATTAGTTTTAAGAGTTTCTAAATTCTAAACAAAATAATAAATATCTTTTATCTCAAACGCTATTTTCTAGACTGTATAGACAGATTTATGTATAGATAAACCTTCTCGAGTGGTTATCGTCTATGCCTTCCTTTCGAGAGTTTATGGTCCCATATGGACCTGTGACGTAGGAAATTGTCATTTAAGTTAAAGCTAATAATAATTTTATTTGGTTCGATTCAATTATAATGAATTTGTCAATCTACTATGTTGGAAGGCGTCTTTTTGAGCCAGATCGCTGATAAGTTAGTTTAAGTTTTAGATATTTATATAGAAGGTACTATTATTCTATTTAGATTGAAATGTAAATTATTTTTCAATTACATATACAAAGTTGAACTCTAGGCGACACCTATGAAGTATTTATTAATTAAGGATTCAGGGTGCGTCTATAACGACGCAATGCATTTCGGCCATCGAGAGGCAGTTCTTGTCAATTTAGGTGCCGACCTAGTTATGTGTTCCATAACGCTGATATATATAAATATAAATTGTATTCGTAAAATATTGTTAAATTAGTTATAAGGTAGAATCTATGTAACTCGGTTCTCAAAATAAATTGTTTTTAAAAAGTCAATTTCGGGTTTCAACAGTTCGTCGATCAAGAACCAGAAAATAAAAAAAAAGAAGTTTGCAGATCGATGAAACTTATTCGACAGTTTATGAAAATAATTTAGTTCTCGAAACATCTACACCAACAGAAAACATGAGTCGCGATATTTCACTTATGAGATATCAAGCTGATAACATTCCTCTCTTTGACGGTAATACTAAATTGCTTCAAAGATTTATCTATTCATGTGAAAACTTTTTAAACATTTTCAGAATTCTACAAAACTTGACGACTCTATAAACATAATACTTTTAGATACTATATTAAGTAAATTACGAGGTAGGGCAGCCGATTTAATTGGATCTAGATCTGAACTTAACTCTTGGAATCTAATTAAAAACACATTAAATTTAACATTTTCTAATCAAAGAGGCATTGATTGCCTCATACAATATTTAATTTCTATAAAACCACAGAAAAATGAATCTTCTTTAAATTTCGGCATGCTAATACAAGATGGTAGGAGTCTTTTATTTGCAAAATTAAGTACCCTTATAGGTGACGACACAGAAAAGAGAATTAAATTAGCCCATTATGACGACTTCCAATCAAGACAACAATTTCAAAAGCAAAAGATTCCCATTTGCCAACAACAGACAACCACAAAATCAACGGTCCTCATTTCCAAAATCAAGCGCGATAATTTGAAACCAGAGACAAACTGAATTAAATAAGGTTACTATGGACACTAGTTCAAGCAATACTGTTTTAAATAAACCAAACCCAAATTTCCAATTCAAGAATTATACGCCCAACAATATCCATATCCATATGACACCACATACGCTGACACATACTCGACGGACCATTCACCTGGTTTTAATTCTAATGAAAACAATTACGAGGAAAATTTTTCGCTTGTTCATCAAGACAACAACCCAAAATAATATTTCTTAATAATATGAGGTCAGACCTTCCATATATTTTTGTTCCGTAAATCAAAACATATTTTTTAATAGATACAGGTAGTTCTAGAAGTTTGATAAGTCCTGATATTGCTCATAAATTTTACAAAAAATATATAAAACAGGAAATCTTTAGTATTCAGATGGCACATGCTATGTCTAATCACAATGAAGTTGCTAATATTCCCTTTTTCAATATTTTCAACACAAGTGTGTTTCATAAATTGTATCTATTTAATTTTTCCCAAAAATATGATGGCTTAATAGGCGCAGATATTTTAAACCAATTAAATGCCAGCATTAATATAAAAGCAAGGACATTAAAAACGCCTTTTTCTGAAATTCCTATAATTTACGAAAAAACTAATAAAAAATCTGACAAAACAGACATTCATAATTATTACATAAACATACCTGCGAGAACACAACAAATTATAAAAGTACCTATAAAAATGAAAGTAGGTATAGGCATTCTTGAGTATACAAAATTTGAAAATAATCTCGAAATGACCAAAGCTTTAGTAAATGTTTCAAATTATTTCGCTATATCACCTGTAACCAATTTTTGCGATTTCCCTGTTGAAATAAATTTTGCCGAACCAGTCGATATCGAACCCCTTGATATGTGCCACATTAACTTTCTCGAGAAAATGGAAACCGACCAAGATATTTCCGATTATCAGGATTCTCTTTTAAAATCCAATCTAAAAAATCTTCGCCTTGACCATTGCAACTCTGAAGAAAGAGAAGCAATACGGAATTGGTGTTTAGAGTTCCGAGACATATTCTATTGTGATAAAGTCCCCTTAACTTTTACTAATCAGATCAGGCATAAGATTTACGAATAAGAATTTAAGAACTTAAAAGATGAGTCTCCTATTTTTACAAAAAGTTATCGTTACCTTGAAATTCACCGAAAGCAAGTCAAACAACAAATTTCCAAGATGCTTGAGCAAGGTATTATTCAAAATTCAGTCTCCTCTTGGTCTAGTTCCATTTGGATTGTTCCAAAGAAATTAGATGCTTCTGGAAAACGTAAATGGCGGCTTGTGATCGACTACAGACGCCTTAATGAACGCTCTATTGACGACAAATACCCCCTTCCTAATATTTCAGATATTCTAGATAAGTTAGGCAGAAGCCAGTACTTCACAACCTTAGATCTAGCAAACGGATTTCATCAGATCGAGATGTATCCCGACGACGTTCAAAAAACAGCTTTTTCTACCGAAAATGGCCATTACGAATTCAAAAGGATGGACAATATACTGCGTAGTCTTCAAAACGAAATTTGCCTCGTATATCTAGACGATATTGTAATTTTTAGCACTTCGCTACACGAACATCTTACCCGATTAAAACAAGTTTTTACCAGACTTCGAGAATCAAATTTTAAGATTCACATGGACAAATCTAAATTTCTAAAAAAAGAAGTCCAATATTTAGGTCATGCAGTCACAACAGAGGGTGTCAAACCCAATCCTGACAAAATTTCCGATATAAAAATTTTCCAATTCCGAAAACCCAAAAAGAAATAAAATCATTTTTAGGGTTATTAGGTTATTATAGACGTTTCATCAGAGATTTTGCAAAAATTACCAAACCTATGACTCTTTGTCTAAAAAAGGATTCAAAAATAATTCATTACTCCGATTTCGTCAACTCCTTTAATCACTGTAAACAATTGCTTATCAATACACCAATCCTCCAATATCCCGATTTCGAAAAACCACAACACAAACAACTGCGCTATAGGTGCAGTATTATCTCAAGAAAATGTTCCCAATGGAAAACCAATAGCTTACGCCTCTAGAACGTTAAACGACTCCGAAACTAAATATTCTACCATCGAGAAAGAACTACTTGCCATAGTATGGGCGTGTAAATAGTTTCGCCCTTATCTATTTGGTCGAAAATTTCAAATTTTCACCGACCATCGTCCTCCAGTCTGGCTGTTTAACCTAAAAGAACCAAACAGTAAACTTCTAATATGGAGATTAAAACTCGAGGAATACGATTACGAAATAATATATAAAAAAGGCAAACAAAATACGAACGCAGACGCACTTTCGCGAATATGCATCAATACGATCGAAAATGAAAGCGTAATAAATAACCCGGGACACATAGACTTAAATAAAGACACCTTTTTAGACCAATCTATTGACCCAAACAACTTAGCACTAACCGACATTACTACAACTACAACACCGAAACCAAAAGAAAATAAAATCAAAATTTTTCAAGACATAAGAATAGGTCCACCTCAACCACCTCAAATACCAGAATGTAGTTTACAAACACCCCAATCATAAAGAATAAACCCAATCAAATAATAATTTCGAAAAATCCCTACGACAAAATTGAAGTTACCTGGGACACCTTTGAAAAACACAATATATGGAACGTAAAAATCGGAAAACGAAATCCTCGACGAATACTAAACTTCTTAAAAACATACACTTCAGATAACAACACCTTTCATTTATATTTCTACGACGATTCTATGTCTCTCGAATTTAATACATGAGACATTTTTATGCAACAGCTTTAAAACTAATAAAATGCACTAAATTAGTCAATTCAATAAAAGACCCCGAAGAACGCACTCTCCTTATTAAATACCAACACGAAGGCAAGTGTAATGACCGTGGCATTTCTGAAACCCTTGAAAAACTCAAAATAAACTACTACTGGCCATGCATGAAAACCGACGTGTCTAAATACATTCACGAATGCGAAATATGCCAAACATCAAAATATTCTCGTAAATCTCCGTATGTGCCTCTAGTTCTTACCGAAACTGTAGGAAAACCTTTCCAGTTATTGCACATAGATAAATCCTATAGCATTTAGAAACAGAACAAAAAGAGGACTCGTAAATGGCTTTGGCTCGATAATAGAATATTTAACAGGTAATCTTGATCAAGACGATGCCGAAAAGTACGACAAAGCAATCTCATCGATATTTGAGAACGAAAGTCATTTAAAATCAGCAATGCAAGGGCAAATAACCATAATACAAAAATCTAATAAACTATTTCAAGAAATTTCAAAAAACTTGACACAACCATCTTATCTTAGAATCGCGTACCTTACAAATAGAAGAAGTCCTTAAACACTTAGAACCAAACAAATGGAGAAAACCACTATTTTTTAATACATATGCTAATTTCTCAAATAACAACATCTTTTCAAGAACTTTACGACATCTTAGAAAAAATACAAATAGCAATAACGTTTTCTAAATTAAACAAATTTCATAATTCAATTTTAGATCCCAACGATCTCTTTAATGAGATAGACATTGTAACAAATGAAATAAAATCTGGTAAACTCCCATTTCTTCCAAATCTCGAAAATATTCTTATTTTTGAAAAAATATTACAAATCAAAAGTTATTCAAAAAGAAATCAAACAATTTCTATAATAGAAGTGCCTATTGTAGAAAGCAATAACTATATACTCTACCACCTCTATCCTTTACCAACCCCTTCGTCAAATCACTTCAAAATGATATTCCCTCAATCCAAATACCTTATCCTCAGTGAGCGGAAGTATGCTTCATTTAACCAACAATGCCAAGAAGTCAGTACGGAAGAATACCTCTGCCATGAAGCCAACCCAGCGCCCATCGGCCAAGAACCTTCATGCGAAGTACAGATGCTTAGGTTTATCCAAAATATAACTCAATGTCACCAGATGAAAATTGAAATCCAAGATATCAAAATTGAGAAACTAGAAAGGCAAGAATGGATGTTAATAATTCCAAAGCAGGTAGTAGCAGTACAACAATGCGTTGCGAAGAAAGATAATATTCCACTAAAAGGAACTTACATCCTCGAAATAAACCCAAGCTGCGAAATACACATAAACCACGTATTATTAAAGACATACTAAGATCCCAAAATACACTTCAAAAACTTCCACAAATAAATCTGAAGTATTCGAACGATGAGTCGGTTCCAATAAAGTTTAGTAACTTTGAACTAAGCTCTTTGAATCTCAACGAAGCAAGAAGAATCCAAACAGCACTTGATGTTTAACACCAAAAATTAAAAAAAAAGTTAAATTTATAGTTTATTTAAAGATTTTTCTTCTCTTTTCTTTCGCACTAAGTTTGAGGATTTTAAGTCAAATTCGTCATTTTCTAGATTTAAATACTTTTTTTTGTTATTAGTTTTAAGGATTATTTTTGTACAATAACTCACATCCTTATGTTTTGCTAGTAGATCTTTAAGTTGTTTTTAAAAACCATATCTTTTATTTAAATAAACTACCTGCCAATTAAAATAAATATATTCAAGAAGATAGCTACCATCGTTGTTGCAGTTTGCTCTTGTTCGAGATATAAGAGGCCGTAGAATTGGTGAGATAAGTTATTTAATTAAATTTATACTAACAATTACATTTGATAACATTGCAAACTATAATTTACGAAGAAACCTACAGAGCACCTTTGATTTTACTTATTATATCTTAGTTAATTTCAGTATTGTGATAGGGTTGCCCGCTATGTCTCAGATAAATAAATAAAATAAATAAACAATTTTAAATATAATAAATAACCGCTCTACCCTGTTACATTTTTTTAACTTTTCACTAGGCCGCCATCTTGTTTCGCCATATTGGGTTTTAACCAAAATATTACCAGGTCATCTCCATATGAGTCTTAATTTTTGACTAAAATTTGA
Organism: Kuschelorhynchus macadamiae; assembly: GCA_030620095.1. NCBI lineage: Eukaryota > Metazoa > Arthropoda > Insecta > Coleoptera > Curculionidae > Kuschelorhynchus > Kuschelorhynchus macadamiae. The sequence goes on from JAUTXW010004383.1 coordinate 547,288, forward strand.
AGACAATCTGATGAGTAGTTTTTAAGCTATGCCGCGAACTGATAGACAGATAGACAAACCGACAGACGAACCGACAGATTTGATAAAACATGTTTTTGGTATCTAGGAACATCAAAATGCGAAGATATGTAGAACCTGAGAGTGTGGTTTTTACAGATTACAACAATTTTAATTGGTCGCCATTTTGTTCCGCCGTCTTGAATTAGTACTATACTTTTACTAGTTCATCTCTATACTATAATTAGTTATTGCACACAATTTGAAATCAGTTCATTAAGTAGTTTTTTCAAGTTGAAGTTTTAAATATTTTATTAAGCCGCCATTTTGTTCCGCCATCTTGGATTCGTACTAAAATTTTTTCAGTTGATTCCTACATAATACTTGATTTTTTTAGCATTTCACTAGGCCACCATTTTTTTTACCATATTGGAATTTTACCAAAATGTTACCAGGTCATCCCCATATGACCCTTAATTTTTTACTAAAATTTGAAGTCAATCGGATGAATAGTTTTTTAGCTATGATGCAACCAGACAGACCGATATACATACAGAACATACAGACAGATAGACAGAGAGACCGACGGAATCGAGAAAACATGTTTTTCGTCATCTAGGGACCCTGAAACGAAAAGATCTGAAAAAATCTCGGAGGGTGATTTTTCACGATTATAATATTTCCTTTTATGAGTGAAGTAAAAAGGAAATATTATATTAAACAACAAATTAAAAAAAATAATATTATTTAACACAGAATATGCTAGACTTACATTACATCTACTCTTGAAAACAGTGCTTTCACTTAATATATGAAATGCCATCTTTCATCAAAATACTGACAAAAACAAATAAAGTTTTTTAGATTTTTAAGATTAATCATGGAGACTGCCAAAAACGGATTTGACATCAGATTGGGATGGAACCCAGGACATGCTGACATCACTGGAAATATGGAAGTCGATAAGCTCGCCAACGTTGGTAGAATCTTAAATGTCCCAAAGTTTATTAGCCTGGACACCGTGGAGGTTTCCAATAATATAAAGTTTAACCTTAATGAAAATTTTAAACAAAAGGGGTAAAATTTAGGTAGGATTAAAAACAATCAATACATAAAAATTCAAAACATTTTCCCTGCTAAAAGATGGTTCTCTTCATTTTCGTATATAAATCGGAGATATATTACCACAATTATTAGAATGTGGAATTCTTGCATAGAGTTAAAATTAACGAAATATCAAATTGTGAGTGTGGTCAAATTGAAAATTTTAACCATATATTTTTTGAATGTCCAATTAATAAAATTAATAACTTTGATCTTTATAAGTTAATTGAACTGCATTTTAGCCCCCCTACTTCTATTGAGTTTATTTTAGCCAACCCTGTATGTGAGTCGGTCAGGATTTTAATGTACTACTTAAGTTATAATAAGGTAAAATTGTAATGCTCAATTTACTAACAACCTGCATTTCCTCTAGTCCATTTTTCCGTATTTGTATTACTAACCTGTTAGCTCTATCGGTAATATCTGCTTGCTCCTGCAATACTACATAGTACAACATTAATTCATAGCATTTAAATAAGCTAATAAGTAAATTTTATTGGATAGATGGTCACGTGATGGCTTAGAGCCAGACGCTACGCCATCATCAAGTAATGGAACTGGCAATTGCTTAAGAGCAAAGCCATACACTAAACTTGTAACTAAGTTTTTCAGGTTATTATGCATATTTTTAGGATCATTTTCAGGTTTCCTTCAATTTAAGATATAAATATAATACCTCAAGGTTATTGGTAAAAACGTAAATATTATGGCTACGTATAGTACTATAAAACCAAAATTGTCATACTTTAACTCGGGAAATTTTTTTCCTTGTCGGTAAATAAGGCGTTCAAAAAAGACGTCGCGTTTTTTGAGGTTAATCATCATATCTTGCATTTGTCTAAATATCCGGCTCGTTTGCTAGATTAATGAGGTGTCAGTCGTTGGCCCTACATCGGTCTGCCACACGGCAGATATCATGTGATTCATGTACAACAGCCGAATCATGAATTTAAAATAACTATGATATCCTCTTAAGTAAAGCTGCAAAATATACTTTGAGATTGCAAGATATTTCAGATATAATGTATGTGGTAAAGATAATAAAGCTTAATGATAATAGTATAGCGCTTAGAGATTGATATTAGTATGGAAAAATTAAAATTTCTCCAACAATCAGGAAGGTAGATATACAAATGGCAACTCTGTAGTCATAAGAGACTTGTTTTCTACTTGCCGTTGACAATGACTTTGACTGAAATATTAAGTAATAGCAATACTGTTATACCTATTTGTATAACAATCGTTTAACTGACTGAATCTATCACATAGGAATATTTAATATATATATATATATATATATAATATATATATATTTTAAAATAATTTATATGTATATTTTTTATATTATATGTACAAAGATATATGTATTGTGTTTTTTGTATCTACATACATTTATGAATATGTAGCTTAAGAAAAAATACAGATAAGTAATTTTACTTTCTAAAGAACAATAAAATAAACAATAAAATATTACAGATCAAATTTTTCTCGCTCGAGATGATAGTAAAATTACAGCTCTGATTTTTTTAGATTTTACTAAAGCATTTGACTTTTTAAATCATGACATTTTAATTTCCATGTTACATTATATAGGCTTTTCAGAAAAAGCTTCAAATATTATTAAGTCGTTTCTTTCAAACAGGTCACAACAGGTAAAAATTGGACACTCAGTTTCAGACTCTCTTAATGTTGTTACGGGAGTACCTCAGGGGAGCATACTGGGCCCACTATTATTTAGTATATATACCAGCAATTTTCATACTTGTCTAAAATTTTGCAATTACCATCTATATGCAGATGACACCCAATTATTCTACTCTTTTAATTCTTTAGATTATATTAGAGCAAACGATAATATTAACTCAGATTTAAACTCAATCTTCAAATTATCATCTGATCATATGTTAAAATTAAACCCCAATAAATCACTGTTTTTGCTATTTGGTAATCAAAATATTTTAAATCAAATCGAAAATTTAATTGATATAAAAATTGATAATAAAAGTATACCTATAGTTCAAAAGGCCAAGAGTCTAGGCCTAATCCTTGACCCTCAGCTTCGTTTCAAACATCATGTTTCTTTTATACTTCAAAAAGCTTATTACGCTCTGAAATCTATATATCCACATAGGCACTACCTGGATCAAAGTATTAAAAAAGAGCTATGTGACTCACTCGTTTTGTCGCACTTCAATCACTGTGACAGCGTCCATGGACCATGTCTGGATAGTATTGACTCCCGCAGAATTCAAAAAGTTCAAAACTGTTGCATCCGCTTCATATTTGGGATTAGACGTAGACACAGAGTATCTCATAAACTCAAAGACTTATTATGGCTTAATATGAACAATAGGCGAACATTACATTCTTCCTGTTTTTATTATAAAATTTTGAAATATCGTTCTCCCCCATATTTATATAACAAAATAACATTTCGAACTGATGTATATAATTTAAATTTGCGTAGAAAAACTTTAACCATTCCCAGACATAAAACTACATATTTTAAGAGATGTTTTTCGTATAATATCGTCAAATCTATGAATGCGCTCTCGGGAAATCTACTTGAATGTACATTGTCTTGTAAATCTTTTAGAAAGGAATACTTTAACCAACTCTTTGCCTCCCAATAAGCAAATTAATTATGCTTTATTAAATGCTGCTACATCTCTTTCCTTCTTTCTTGCTTTCTTCCTTCCCTTCTTTCTCTCTCTGCCCCCCCCTTACCCCGTTTACCTTTACTTTTGTGCATGTCTTTCTTTTCAAACTCACAGCGCGTCTACTAGAATATATATATATATATATATATATATATATATATATATATATATTATATGATTAAGATTGCCTCAATTTTCAAAGATATAATTAGAATATTAATTATTCTTATATATACGGCGGCCGCATTGAGAAGAACAGATTCTGCTTCTACAGCAGAAATCTGAAATGCTGGCCTTTATTTGCTATATTTATATTGCTGTGTAATATGAACCTTTATACTGTAATTGTAATTTATGGCAAATAATCAACGTTTTTATTATTATTATTATTATTATTATTATTATTAATAACACTTAAAGTAATTAAAAATTAATAAATTAATAAAAGTTTAGAAAGGACCGCGAATCGCGTACGCCAATTAATACAGAAAAACAACAACATTTTGAATTATCCGAGAAAAGAAAGCTGTGGATTAAGTTTCAAAAATTTTTGCACACTTAGCACTTACGTACCATAATTCACAAGAACTTATCAAAAACTCACATAAATCACCTACAAACAATGCTCTTATGCAAAGCAACATCCTTTTGTTAGATGTATGATTTTACTGGTGTGTTATGTCATGATCGATTCCCAAGAACTGCTGATCCAGCGGATCCGAGGCTTATATAATTTTACGCCCTAGCCTAGTCCAGTAATCAGTTAGTTTCCAATTTGTTGTAGAACTGCAGATTACCATCGATCAGCCGATGATCGAAAGATAGGTCCAGTATCGCCTCTTTTCGCAAGGACCAAGACTTGAGAAAGGACTTCAATCGCCTAACCAAGGCTTGCCTTATAGAAATGACCAGAGTTGACCTCTAGTTTTATTGTAAATATAGTGGATTTGATTTGGTATCTATTGAAAATATAGTTTCCGTTCTAAAACAAATTTAGCAACATTAAACTAAGAAATAAACTCAAACTTACATAATTATAAATATAAACCTTCTAGTGAAAGTTTAGGTTCTACAAATTTAGATATTAATATTCAATCGGTTAATAATTTATTTATAAGCAATATGTCCCAATTTAAGCCAGAATATCTAAATTGTGCCCCAGTTTTTGATGGGAAACCGAATGATTTAAATAGATATATTTTAACTTGCCCATATCGATGCCTTTCATGATAGAGATAATGCACACTTTTTCAAAACATTAATTTATTAAACTCAATAATAGGTGGACTTACTAGCTATGCAACATTAGTTGTAAATATTCAAAATGTTGGTACGTGGGATAGTTTGAAGGACTCCCTATGTTGTAATTTTGCTCATCATACTGATGAAGTTTTTTTTATTATAGATTATTACACATTTTAAATCTGTTATAGACTTATATGAAACTACTATTCCAGTAAAACATTTAAAACGCGAACTATATAACCTTGCTCTTAAATTATTTTAATCATTGATAAAACAGCCGCTTAGTACAACTATAAGGTGTATGTGGCCAGAAAAATAGTAATTTCAAGTCTACCCAACATAATTTTAATTCTTTTCAACCTAATTTCGCAGTAAATCCAAATCGTTTTTATAATTCACAAAGACCACACAATGCTTTTAAAGCCAGCTTTCCAATACAACCTATACCTGTTAGACCGAATCCAAATAGGTCACAACCAAAATATTTTAGGAATTCTCAAGTTTTCGGCAAACCTGGCAACAGACCAAACGTTTTTAAACCAGATCAACAAAGTTACAAACACCCACGCCTATGGCAGGCATCGAGACATTAGTCTTTAAACCTATGCCCAGTACATCCAATTACAACCCACCAAATCTAGTTTTTGAAGAGGTTTATAATGTCGAAATTTATATCAACCAAAACAATTTACATATGACGATAATCAATACTGCCAAAATGACCAAAATGTTCAATATCAGTATCAATACCTAGAAACAGCCAATAATCTTGCCAGAGTTTGAGGAAATGCATTATGAAAAAGACTACCCAGTCAGAAGCTAGCCCCCGATCAATAGAACTGCCCCTTACCAGGTGTAGCTAAGTCTCAGAAGGGAGAGGCTATGTCACGATACATTCCCAAGAACTGCTGAAGAGCCTAGCAGTCAGTTAGTAGCATCTATTGTTGTCATTTATGATTGTGTGCAGTTAATGTTGACATTTTTGTAAAATAAAACTTTTTAAAAAGGGAAACCGCCGGTCCTGTTAGTGTTGTGATCACATTAATTTTATTACCTTAATACTTAATTAGCATTGCATATATATTTTTAATTAAACTAAATGTACTATAATTGCTCACACATTTCCATACAAGACGCCAGTCGATATTTTTAAGTACAATAAAACTAAGGAAGTTTGTTTAGACCTTGTCCACCCAAGATGTTAGGCGATTTTATTCTGAGTATCATAAAATTTAGTATACTTTTAGATCTTGTATAAACAGTGAAATAGAATTATTTAAAAATACAATAATTCACACATAATAAAACCTTGGTTTCAAGAAATGTTTTGGCAATCATTAATAAATAAACTAGGCTATTAGACCCTTTGGGAATTATGTTGTTTTGTCGAAATTACAGAGTAACGGAGCCGACAAAGGGCCACTCTTAGATTTAACTATTATACCTAAGTTAGTTTATGAATTGCAAAGAAGTGGACGAACAGAATTCTACGGGTTTCTGCCCAGTACAGACACTTCTTTGCTCTTCCCCTATTTACTTAGTTTTTGTTATATTGTTGTATTTAAGTTTTCAATATAAGTGTTATTCTTTTTTTAATTTAAAGTCGTGTTTTAATAACAAAGAATCCCAGTGTCTTAACAGTACTATTACCCTCAGCCATTACAATTGGCTGCAATCGGCGAGATTAGAAATATTAAACCATTACAATTGGTGGCAGCGGAAAAAAAAAGTGAATGTTACCTGAAGGAGTGTGTTGACGCAGCAGGAACATTGTGCAGGTGTTAGGAGGTGTTTTAGGAAATCGGGAGGAAAAGGAAATAGGAAGGGGCGCGGAGACGCAGCAGACAACTTTCACCAGGAAACCTTGAAAGATTTTGAAGGAGCGCGGAGACGCAGCAATCCACCAGGAAGAAAACTGCGATAAGGCTCATCGTACTTGTACTTGAGATCTAAAGGGTAACTGCGAAAATCAGTGACGAAACTGTAAGTGGTTTTTCTTTTGTTTTCTGTGTTACGCTGCATTTTCTTTAACGTTAGGTTAGATTTAAGTATTTAGTTAGTATTTAGGAAGATAATTGATTAATAAATAATGCATTAGGGGGAGAGATTGCAAATAACAGAAAATACATTTAAAAAAATATTAAATAATAACAATATATAAAAAAAATTAAAATATAAATTAAAATAAAAATATTTATGCTTATATTTAAAAAAAAAAATAAGATATTAGATACTTCTTGTACTACTGATTTTTTCGAGAATTTTTTTGAAACGAAATCAAAACAAAAAATAATTATTTCGTATTACGCATATATTTTTAAAATTAAGAAGTAAATTGTAAATTTAATTTTTTGTTTTAATGTCTGAGGGTAAAAACGCTATCGATGTTTTAAATCAAATTGATTCGTTTGATGGTTGTGGATATGCGACTCTCTTCAATTTTTTATAAAAAATTGCGATGCAATTATGAAAATAGTCAAAACAGCAGAAAAACAAAACTTAGCTGAATTAATTTTTGCAACCAAATTAAAAGGAAAGGCACAGGAAGTTACTCAATATAAGGAATTTGGAAATTGGGATGAAATAAAAACTTTTTATTAGAACAATTTGTAGATAAGAGACCACCATCTCATTGTTTAACATTAATAATGAATATTAGGCAAAATGGCAATGAAAGTGTAAAAGAATATGGGAATAGATTAAGAAAATTATTTAATAAATACAAAGAAACATGCTATTTAAATTACGGGGTCTGCGAAGCAAGAATTTTAATAAATAATTTAGAGTCAGTTTTAATTAACAATTTTAGAAAAGGTTTAATAAATGAAAAAATACAAATTCGTGCTATAGCAGAAAGTAGCAATGATTTAGACGGAGCTATTTCAACAGCGGTAGAAATGGAATTAGACCATAACGATAGATTTAAACCAGAGCAAAATTTTAGAAATAATATAGCATTTTTAAGTAATCAGGGGAATAGAAATTTTAATGATAGGCAGTTTAATAATGAAAATTCATGTTTATATTGTGGAAAAAATAACCACTTAACGTCGCAATGTAGACTTCTTAGAAGCCATGAACAAAGGCAAATAAATAATACCACAAATTATCGAAATTTTCCACCTTATTCAAATTTTAATAATAATTTTTCGAATAATCAAAACAATTTTTCAAATTTTCCTGTTAATAATGGTAATTATAGTCAATTCAATTACAATAACAATAATTTTAATCAAAATTATAATCGCTCTCGAAATTTTAATAATCAAAATGTTAATAATACATATCCTTCAAATCACAATACACGCAATAATACATCTTTTAGACTACAAACAGAATCACAATATTCACAAAGATTTCCAAATTCCCAAAATACATTTCCGCCTTTGCGACAGATAAGAACTATAAATTCACAACATTCAACATTCATTTCGGGAAACGACAATTAAGCCTTAGTAGCATACAGCCGACTAAGTGCTTTTTAGATAATAAAGGCTGTTTAATTCAAGAAAATTCCTTAAAAGCTAACCAAAATTCCGTTAAATCAATTTTACTCTCTGATAATTATAAACAATTAGATATTTTAACTTTTCAGTCGCCAAATGTAAAAACTGGACAAACAAAACTTTTGTTAGATACTGGAGCGGATGTGATCTTATTAAAACAATCTATTTTACAAAGTAATGTGGATATAAAACAAAATTGCATAGTAGAATTAAAAGGCATAGGTAAAAAGCCTGTTTATACCTAGGTATTTGTTCAATTTCGATTAATTTAAAAAATAACAAAACTTTACTTCATCCTTTTCATATTGTTTCTGATAGTATTCCTATAAAAAATGATGGTATTTTAGGGCGAGACTTTTTACAAAAATATAGGGCAAAAATAAATTACAATGAGGAAACCGTTTACTTTGAAGAAAATTATTTTAAAATTTTGCCATCTGAAACAGTAACAACAATTCTTCCTAGATGTGAAATCATACTTCCTGCTAGTGCTAACATTTCAGATACAGAAGGAATTATAAACTCAAAAAAACTTTCTGAAAACCTTTTTCTAGGTTCTACCTTAACGAAAGTTCAAAATTACAAATGTTTAATTAGTATTTTAAATATTTCAAATGAAGCAATAACAATTCCAATTCCTAGAGTTACCGTTGAACCTATTTGTTTAAATGAATCCAAGCTAGTAGAAATAAATAATATTTCACAAATTAATAGATTCAAAAAAATTAAAAACGAAATAAATTTGGAAGGCTTAAATACTGAGGAAATTAGTTCATTATTGAATATTTGTCAAGATTTTAGTGATATATTTTATTTAGAAGGCGATAAGTTGACCTTTACTAATACTCTCAAACATACTATATTAACAGATCCAACTAAAAGGCCCATTAATATAAAACCCTATAGATTACCTTTCAAACATAGAGAAATAATTATTGAACAAACGGGTCAAACGTTAAAAGACGGAATAATATCTGCTTCAAATAGTCCGTGGAATAGTCGCTTACTCGTAGTTCCAAAGAAAAGCGATACTTCGTCGCCTAAATTTAGAATTGTAGTAGACTTTAGAAAATTAAACTATATAAGCGTAGGAAATGCCTTTCTACTTCCAAACATAACTGATATTTTAGACCAGTTAGGAAATTCTCATTATTTCACTACTTTAGATTTAGCCAGCGGTTTGCATCAGGTTAAAATGGATGAAAACGACAAACTTAAAACAGCTTTTAGTACACCTACAGGACACTATGTTTATAACAGGATGCCATTTGGATTAAAGGGAGCCCCCGCTACATTTCAAAGATTAATGAACACGGTTTTAAGCGGACTTAATGTCATTAAATGTTTTATGTACTTAGATGTAGTAATATATGCAAATAATTTAAAAGAACATAATGCGAGATTAATAGAAATATTTCAAAGACTTAGGGAAAATAATTTAAAACTTCAACCTTCAAAATGTCAATTTTTACGTAAGGAATGTTTATATTTAGGACATATTATTACCGAACACGGTATTAAACCAGACCCAACAAAAATTGAATGCGTATCTAAATTTCCGCATCCAAAAAACGCAAAGGACATAAAATCATTTCTAGGCCTAGTTGGGTACTACAGGAAATATATTGAAAATTTTGCAAAAATCGCTAAGCCTTTGACAAAATTGTTAAAAAAAGACGCAACTTTTAATTAAGATAATGCATGCGAAAACTCATTTCAAACTTTTAAAGAAAATATCATTTCTCCACCTGTTCTTCAATACCCAAATTTTTCCAAAGGATTCATAATAACTACCGACGCCAGTAATTATGCAGTAGGAGCGATTCTTTCACAAGGTAAAGTTAATAGCGATCGACCAATTGCGTCCGCCAGTACAACTTTAAACAGGGCTGAGCAAAATTATTCAACTACTGAAAAGGAACTAACAGCAATAGTATGGGCTGTAAGACATTTTCGACCGTACATTTTTAGCACTAAATTTAAAATTGTAACCGATCATAAACCATTACTCTATGTATTTAATATTAAAGATCCGGGTTCACGATTAACAAGATTTAGGCTTAAATTAGAAGAATATGATTTTGAAATCATTTATAAAGCAGGCAAAATAAACACAAATGCCGATGCACTTAGTAGAATAATTAGCACCGTTAATGGCAACTTAGTTACGAATTATCAAGAATTTCAAAAATACCTACAAACCCATATTGTTATTAATTCAAAAATTAGAGAAAAAAATACAAGTCTATTTAAAATATCAAATTCTAACCCCATCGCAATATTTCTACCAAAAAATTTAGACATCGAGCATTTAAGTGTTTTAAAAATAACAAACAACTTAAGTATTTTTTAGAATCTTTTAATAATACTAGTCAACTAAATATAGCCTCAGTTTTTCATTATCATGACATTAATTGCAAACTGTTTTTACTCGTAGACAATGTCAATATGTTTGATAATTTTAGTTACGCAAATATTTGGTCCGCATTAATAAGTCTACGAAGTCTGATCTATAATGATAAATTAAAATTATCCCTTATTAAATACCACTATAATCCTTCAATAAAATGGGAAATCATAATGCCAATGATAAGGTAAGATAAAGATCTAGATGTTGAAATAACAGTATATAATAATAGCTTAATAACTCCTTCAGATCCCGACAAAGAAACCTTATTACATGAATTTCACAACTGTCCCTTGGGGGGACATCAAGGGGTATCTCGGACGTATAAAGAAATGTCACAGTTATATACTTGGAAGGGCTTAAAAAAAGATATCAAAAGATTTATTAAAAAATGCGAACTTTGTCAAAAAAATAAATTATCTCGTAAAACAAAAATGCCAATGACAATAACAACTACAGCTTCTAAACCTTTTGAAAAATGTTTTTTGGACATAGTTGGTTCATTACCAGAAACCGAAAACGAACACAAATATATTTTAACCTTTCAGGACGACCTTACTAAATATATTATTAATGTTCCTATGAAAAATCAGGAAGCTTGAACGGTTGCTCATCATTTTGTAAAAAACATAATTTGTCTTTTTGGAATTCCTGAATCATTAGTAACCGACCAAGGTTCAAATTTCTTAGCGAACTTTTTAAAGATGCATTTAAACTCTTAAAAATAAAAAAGTTCCAAACGAGTAGTTACCATCCAGAATCGAACGGAGCATTAGAGCGATCTCATAGGGTTTTAGAAGAATATTTGAGAAATTTTATAACAACATCCCAAAAAGACTGGGATACCTGGATACCTTTTGCAACTTTCACATATAACACTACGCCGCATACTGCAACACAATACTCTCCTTTTGAGCTTTTATTCGGTGTTGTTCCCAACTTACCTACATCAATTAATCAGCCTCTAAAAACACAATATACTTATGATGGTTTTGTTAGTAACTTAAAACAAAATTTTCAATATTCTCATCAACTCGCCAGAGAAAACTTAATTAAAAGCAAAAATAAATCGAAAGAAAATTTTGATAAACATTCATTTTTAAGAAAATTTGAAATATGAAATAAGGTACTATTATATGATGAATCTGTTCGAAGAGGTAGAAGTAAAAAGCTTTCTTCATTATGGGCTGGACCATATAAAATAATAAAAAAGAATTCTGATGTAAATTATACAATTCAAAAAGGAAAAAATAAACAAACTATTCATGCAAACAGGCTAAAATTCTTTTACGATTAACGAATAAAAAATATATATATTATAGAATGTTCATACGTAATTTAATAACAATTAAAAAAAATGTGTATATTTGTGTAAATAGGATTAATATTTTAGGTTCAGTATTTCAACGATAATAGCAACCATAGTTTTGACCTACTCCGAGTATAACGTCACATACTACGATTACAATCCTGGAATACATTTTGAAAATTTAGGAGAACTTCGGCTGTTTAATAATAAATGGAAATTAGTTACTTATGTAGATTTAGACAATGTTAGCAATAAGTTGTTATCACCAAAAAAATCATTACAAAAATACGGAAGAATTGCGAAGCTTTTTTAAAATTTTTCAAAAGTATACTTTTGAAAAAATAGAAAAAGAATTGCAAGTTTTGCATGAACTCGTGGGTCATAATAGTTTAAGTAGAAATAAAAGAGGATGGTTCAATATAATAGGAAAAGCAACAAAAGTTTTATTTGGAACTCAAGAAGATGACGCAAATTATTATAATGAGAAAATTTCAGAAATCACTAAAGACGATCGTTCAGTTTTAACTCTCTTAAAACAACAAACAAATATTGTACAATCTACTTTAATAAATTTTAATAATACAATAGGCACCTTAGACTTTAATGAAAATATCTTAAAAAATAACGTTAGACGACTTAATAATGAATTAAATAAGGAACAAAAAGATGTCCAGTTTTTATCATTTAAGGCTAAATTACAAGAACACATAACCTTACTAAATATGATGCTAAATCAGTTAGAATTAGAAGTTATACGAATTACAAATGCAATTTTAGTGGCAAAGAAAGGTGTATTAGATCCTTCAATTTTAACACCCGTTAGGCTCGTTAATGAATTAAAGTTCTTGAATCCTTACCTCATGGAGTAGAATTTCCAATACCACTAGATCCTAACAACGCAAATCTTCTTCTCAATGTAATAGAATTACAAGTATATTTTGAAGGTAAACGTTTAATATACATAATAAATATTCCCTTAGTAGAATCAAATCTTTTTTATATTTATAAAATATCGCCATTTCCTAAACTATTAACTGCAAATGAATTCATTTTAATTAAACCATCTTCAAAATACTTTTTCAGAAATCGAATATAATGCTTGTTTAAAAATTTTAAAAAATAAGATAATTTGTAAACAACAAAAACCAGTATTTTTGGCACACTTAGAAAACAGTTGTGAAATCAAACTACTTCAGGTTACAAATAAAATGTGAAAAACGGATTATACATTCGGATAGGGCAATTTTTATCCAGTTACAAACCAGTAACACGTGGTTATTTGCAGTACCTCATCCAGAGAGCCTCACAATATCTTGTAATAATAAAAATAAACCTGAAAACATAATATTAAGAACTTGCGGCAGGGTAACACTAGGGAAACAATGTAAGGGTTATAGTGCATCATCCATGCTTGTGCCTCATGATAATACTTTTTCATCAAAAGTGTTCAGTGAATTTATTCCACCATTTAATATTACAGACAATTGTTGCGAAGAAACAAGAAAGTATAATTTAAATTTAAGTGAGGTTTTACTAGACGAACATTATAAAATATTGTGTAAACATATACCAGAACTTAACGTTGCCAGTCATAAGTTGGAAGACATAGGCAAAATGGCCGAGGAACTTGAAAAAAACAAAGTAACACGTAATTATACATTTTCGGCTTCTATTATAGCCTATATTTTAGCCTTGTGTATAATTATTTTCACGATTTATAAACTATATAAAAGGTGTTTCAAAATGCTTGTTGTGGTATGGTGCCAAATTTTTGTATCAGAGTTAATCAGGCAATTGAACCATCCCCACAAAACAGAGGTAGACATATCGCTAGATATACTTCAGAGGAAGTGGACAGTGATCACTCTGAAGAAAATGTTAGAGTAGAACTTTCTAGGCGCGGAGCCATGGGTTATGTACCTGCTAGACGATCAGTTAAATCAAATTAAGATGTACTATATTATAATTTTTATTCTAAGATAAGCTTTATTGTAAAAGTATTAGTATAAGTAGTAGTTAGTAACAAGTAGCTAAGAGATTTTTTCGTTAAGACTCTATAAAATCTCTCACCAAGGGGGGAGGTGTTGTGATCCCATTAATTTTATTACCTTAGTACTTAATTAGCATTGCATATATATTTTTAATTAAAGTAAATGTATTATAATTGCTCACATATTTCCATACAAGACGCCAGTCGATATTTTTAAGTACAATAAAACTAAGGAAGTTTGTTTAGACCTTGTCCACCCAAGATGTTAGACAGATTTTATTCTGAGTATCATAAAATTTAGTATACTTTTAGATCTTGTATAAACAGTGAAATAGAATTATTTAAAAATACCATAATTCACACATAATAAAACCTTGGTTTCAAGAAATGTTTTGGCAATCATAAATAAATAAACTAGGCTATTAGACCCTTTGGGAATTATGTTGTTTTGTCGAAATTACAGAGTAACGGAGCCGACAAAGGGCCCCCCTTAGATTTAACCATTTTACCTAAGTTAGTTTATGAATTGCAAAGAAGTGGACGAACAGAATTCTACGGGTTTCTGCCCAGTACAGACACTTCTTTGCTCTTCCCCTATTTACTTAGTTTTTGTTATATTGTTGTATTTAAGTTTTCAATATAAGTGTTATTCTTTTTTAAAATTAAAGTCGTGTTTTAATAACAAAGAATCCCAGTATTAACAGTACTATTACCCTCAGCCATTACAATTGGCGGCAATCGGCGAGATTAGAGATATTAAACCATTACAGTTAGTTAACTAGTGCGATTCACAAAATTGCCACGGAGTCGCATTTTTGTGAATTACATAAATGCAATGGCATTGTATTCAAATTAAAAACAGGGTGTTTGAAGAATTATTTGTCGATAATAATTATAGGTTATTAGTACGGTATTAAAACTACCTAAAAGATTAACTTTAATAGGCAGGGACGTACTGACACTCTTGTTGTAGCTGTGGAGTGCGAAAAAAATGTGAAGTGACAACTAAAAAAAGATCCGCTTTGGCAACCTATTCCCGACAACCAAAAAAAAGTTATACTTTTTGTATTACAGCAGTTTCAGTTAAATTCGATAATTTATTCATATTTTGTTTATTCCCAACTTCGAACAACCTTTCCCATATTAGGGAACATAATTTCCCAACCCGAAAAACTTTTGGGGGCCTGGCTCCCCAACACTCCCCACACTTGCGTCCCTGCTTCCAACTCTAGAAATGGTCCTGTTGAAATGATAGACGCTACTCCTTCCAAAAAACGGTTAAAAATGATTTTCTGTAATTACAAATTCTGCAACATATTTACATTTTCTTTTTTGTTCATTACTGCAGAATGGTTAGAGTCCTGGTAGTGGAACTGACCTGTGATGGTGGGCTTTGGTACACTGTAGTGTTAATGCCTTATACAGATTGTTTAACAGGAAGATTAAGAAAAAGCACCAAGAATTTTTTTTATTTCTCCATTGTAAACGTAATCTATATATTTAAAATGCTAAGCCAAATTTCTCAGCAAGTTTGTGAGAGAGTTGTGCTGCACAAATTTACATGTTTCATTTTTTGAAATGATCGTCTGGGTACCGACATCTTTCAACACTAGTTTTTGTATTGTTTTATGAGTATTTTTTCTATAAAACAAATGTTTTCCTTCAATAACATTTCTCAACGAGCTGGAACACCGGAAACTCATCGAGCCTTCTAACGGAAAAGGCAGAGCAAAATTTGCAGGGTCAACTAGTACATATTCTTATGCTAGTTAAATAATTTGGAAATTAGTAAATAACATTCCTCTCATTACAATAGGAACCACGGTGATAATTACATTGATTAATAAAATCAAGTACAGGTCATTGCTAATGCGATATAGGCAATATTTCCAGAACGCCCAAAGAGACCAATTGAACCAAAGCGTTTTGGTTCAAACGAGCCACTTCCCCTTTTTTTACAGAATAGAGGTAATAGAACAAAACCCGAAAGTGTTCAGACGAATTAAGCTTTGCTTATTTTTGTCGCATAAATCAATGAGGTACTATTTATAATTACTAAGATGATTATTCCAAAATTAAATTAAATTTTAATTCAACAATTAATTAATTCATTCATTCAAAGAAACAGCTGTTCAAAAAGAAATGATGCAATTCTAGTAGAAATTATTCTTTCTATTATCAACATCTTATATCTTCATTACTTCTAATTTATATACACTCACGTTTTAGGAAGATGTAGAAAATCATAAACTTACATAAATGTTTATTAATAAATTGACCTTCATAGCTTACGTCCGGTGTTATCAAAAACTACTTATACTACTTAAAAATATTGTGAAAGACGAAAGATAGCAAAATTCATTTACACACGCTTTTGAATAACCGAAAGTAAGTAGTATTACACTCATTATTCAGTTTCTTCAATTGTTGTTTTTCAGTTTTCGGACATAATTGAAAATTATTAAAAAGTCAATACTGTTAGTTTAAAAATAATAATTTGTTTTAATGTTTAATTGTTTTGACTGGTTATATCTTAAATAATGTACATCAAAACAAATACATATCATATTTTAATATGGTCTGTGTGTTAACAAAATGCTGATGTACTTATTATAGACAAATTAACAGACTTCAACTAAAAGTATCTACCTTATATTAAAAATTTTAAGATTTACTTTTTTTGGCTTAAGTATAAAAATTCTATATTTAACACAACACAAAATTAAACACAACAAGTGTTTGGTTGATTGGAATCTAATAAATCTAATCTAATCTAATCTATAAAATGATAGAATATACAAACATTTCAATTTGGAGAGAGTATTAACTGAGCCGATGTATTTTTGCTGGGGGATTTACCAATATAAGCACTGCACAAATCAAAGGTTCTAGACATGATACTAATTAATAGCGCTTTTTTATTGTTTTCTCTCTCAGTATTTATTATCTTATTATTTCTAGAACCTACGCTCTATTTTTAACTAGCCTTTTTATCGCTATATACATATTGAGGCTACCACTTGACGTAGCGTTAACAACATGCATACAGTGACTAGTTGAAGAGAGAGCGTATATTTAAAATAATTTGAAATAAAATTAGCACTTTTGATTAGTATTAGGTTGAGTGCCTTTTATAAATTCAATGCTTATGTTTGTAAATCCACCAACGATAATACACCGGATCACTTAATATTCTCACCAAATCAAATTATTTAAAAATTCTATTCTTTTATAGATTTTATTCAAAGTTCCAATAAAATAGTTATTTACATTACAAGGTGGGGAACCCTACCTTAGGGCAAAACTACATACATGCTTGAAAAAATTTTTAGAAAACTGTAAGTACTATGTAAAAAACGGTAAATCTACAGCTTTTTCTTATTCTGTATTATTTAATGGTAGTAATAAATAAAACACCTATGGGAAAGAACTATAAACCAAAAAATTATAGGTCATCAAATTTTAATAATTAACGAAATAAACATGGAAATAAAGCATATATACAGATGACTGTATTGATGAAGAACTTATGTCAGAAACACGTGTCTATAATTTTCCAAATTCCATCGCTTTAGCAGTTATCCTAAAAAAATCAATTTTCTATTATATACTAGTTCTTGCCGCGCTAATATTTTCCTACTTTTGATTTACTACTCTTGGGATATGAGTTTCACTACAGGTGGCTATATGCTGCTTTGTTGTAAAGTACCAAGTCCGGCGAAGATTTCGGATGTTCTCTTGGTAATCGCAAATGTCGGTTTTGCTTCTATTCGTGACTCTGGTGTTGTTTTGTTATATTCATTTTGGCACTAGTTGTATTCGTCTTTCAACTAGTTGACTGTACTGATGTACTATCTCATTTTCAATTTGCAAATCCTTTGGATTTTCCGTTTCATCATTGGTGTTAAAATCGTACATATTTTTATTAAATTTCTTAAAATGGTCATTTGTCGCATCCAACTCGAAACAATTTTTAATTTCAATTTGTGTGCAAAATACCTTTTATTGTGGTCGTAGAAAGTATGTTTCGAGGTTTCGTTTTCATACTATTAATGTTCGAAAACAAGCGTTCTATCGTAGCAGTATTGTGCGGCAGACACAGAAGCATTTTGGTCAAATTCGATAATAATGGAAATCTTGCAGATCCATCGCCTTTTTTGGAAACATAGCCCCAAAATTGTTCTACATTAAGCGTCTCAGCTTCATCAAAATTCAAGTTGGTATTGCGAAGAGTTCTCCATTATCTATCCAATTCTGTTACAATTTTCCGGGCAAATACTTGGGAAATAATATAGTAGTTCAGAAATTAAAGTTGTTTGTTTTTTGCTGCGATCTAAAATCGCTTGTGGGTTCAATATCAGTAAAAATTTTAGGGCCTGACGTTTGTCATCGAAAGGAAATCTTGGTTTGATTTGGGCTGCTGCCTCAACGTACAATTCTTTATATTTTCTGTAAAAATTTGTTAGTTTATCGTCGTTTAACCCTTGGATGTCTCTTTTCAACCGAATCACATTCGGTATCATTCCACCTACATATGTTTTGAATAACGACATATGAGTCCGTACGTCATTTACATCAACACTTGATACTCTCCGTTGTTGACTTTTTTTTCTCTTCTTTTGTTAGTTCTAAGTAAACCGGTTGCATAAAGCGTTCCAAATTTGTCATATATACTATATAGATCTGATCGTATAATAAGAACAACTTTGGTTTTCCTGTCTGCATTTCTTAATTCAAATCTGTGAATACTAATAACGCAAATCATAGAAATTCCAAGTATAATTCAATTGTCGGTTCCCAGGCATTCGTTAAAATACCTTGAGCAAAAAGAAGACGATCTGTGAACATAGATAAAAATTAATAAAATAAATGAGAACTAAAAAAAGTTGTTTACCATAATATATATGTGATATAAAATATTTGCGTTTTCTAGTTCCAGCAAATGCCCCCCTTGCTCCCCTCCGGGTACCTATGTCTGCGAAAACTACTGATTTGAAATATAATTTAATAACTAGAAGCGGTTCCAACAATCGATTCACAACATCGTTAGCCATCTGGTTTGTGCAGGATGCAATATTTTATGAGGTTTTACATTTGCAAATGCCTGAAAAGTTTCGTAATCACCATTGCGTTTGGTGAATTTTGGATTTGATTGAAAACTTGGCGGCAAAAATCTTCAAGACCCCTTAGAAATTTTTCACATGCATAGGATGCGTAAAGTACAAATGAATGGCATATACATTTCATGGTGAAAATAATGGGTATGTCATTTTTCAAATGATTGACCATCAAGTTATTTCCTCCAAACATGATATTGGCGCCATCAGACGTAAATTATAACATATTTTTTTTGTATGGAATTTCTTTCTCAATAAAATATTCGAGAAATTTTATTGTACAAAACTTCGCTGAGACCTCGATAACTGGTGTCAAAGTTAGAAATTTGTTTGATTGTTGACTTATCAGTGCTCTCATCTACCAACAATGCAAAATCATTTTCACTTAAATTTTCCGTTTTACTAAATTAATCAGATGTGGGGCAATGTTAAATGAAAGGATATGTTCTGCAATAAAACAAGCTAGTTTAATTTTGCCGGCTTTTGCCAACTGCTGCGATTTTGACGTTGATGGTAACGAAGATGTAAGCTTGAATTTTTGTGTCGCATCAGTTCATGAATGCCGCATTTTCGGTCACAGCCATATGCAGGGCAGTAAAAATATATGTTATCTTCTTTACTTTTTGTGAGCTATCCACTGATATTTTATCTTTGAGCCAAAAATCAGTAAATTTTTGCTCGTATCTCACTACTTTCTTTTTTCTTGGTGGTATTTTATTAAAATCTGACTCACTATCACTACTGCTAACTATAGTCGTAACTTTTTTGTCTCCGTTATCAGTTACCTATTAACACAAAAATACTCATAACAATCGATCGAACAAAAATCTAAACAAAGGACAGACAGCTATGACAAGGAGATTTCCGAGTAAGTAACAAACAACAGAATGTCAGTAAAACAGAATTCGATCGACCGAACAATCTAGTTATTCTACAGTGACTTTATACAGAGACAGTGGCGACAATAGAGCCCATCCGCCATATTGCTGCTAAATTTCTGAAGGTTTAAATGGGCGCACACATATTATCCATAGTTTTTCGCAAAATATGACTGAATTAATCAAGTTTAACACATTAATATGAAAAAATTGGATCAGCTAAATGGTTAATTATTAAATTTTTAATCAATTTTAGTTTAGAAAGAGATATATGGCCCACAAAAAAAAATCGAAATTTAAATTTCCCGCCTTTACACTGACAAATTCTGTCAGGGCCACCTGTAAATGTGAGGTTATGTGTCATGTTATTGTTATTATTGTATCAATTTTTATTGCAAATATTGAAAATACTGTGTGAATTGCAAAATGCTTGTTTATGAAAAGTTTTGCTAGTTTGCTACCCTACCGTCAAATTATGTTATTGTTAAATTGCCACATGTTCTTAAATTTAAAAAGAGCTTGAGTTAAGTTCAGTTTCAACTTGGCAGAGCAAGGAAGCAAAAGTTTTTGGTGGCATAAATTCAGTTTAATAAATAAAACCACTTTCAAAATAGTTATCAGTCACTTTCCAGTTTCCACACTGAGTGTTTAAATTTGGTGGTGTTGTGTCGTAATTAGATTTAAAAAAGTTTTAAAGGAGCCATTTAAATTGTGTTGTGTAAAATGTGTTGTCTCTTGTAAGCTGGAAAATCAAATCCAATTATATTTTTGGAAAAACAGAGTATTAAGATAAATACCTAGGTGTAATCGTTGACCCTGAATTGACATTTAATTTTCAAGCTGATGATACCGCTAAGAGAGAGTCTGCAGGATGTATAGGTTTATAATTAGCAATACTAATGACTTTACCAAGTTCACGGTGCTTCAAGAAGCTGTATCATACCTACTTATGTCAGAAATTTGTTAGACTCTTAAGATAGTTTTAGGTATATAGTCTGTTTCTGTTAAAGTAACTAAATAAATATGTTGAGTTTGAGTAATAAATAAAAGTCGATAGCTACATAGATGTTTTAGTTAATAAGAAGTACCGTACTACCGTATCCACCTTGTCACCTAGGTCACAAGTTGGATACACTTCTGAATGTAGTACTAGACTGTAAGCGGCAAGTAACAAAGCAGGTAACAAAAGCATCAGTTACTCACAAGTAGCAGCACTCAATAATGACCTTAATACTGATTATGTAGGTAAATATAATAAAATTAGAAAATATTAAAGATCAATAAAAGCCATAGTGATTATTCTAAATATTTATTTTAATACTATACCTTTTTAAAGATATTTATTAAATAAAAAATATACAAAATTTTATACAGATGATCCACTAATACTAATTAACATTAACAGGTATTAATACTAGTCTTATGTGCTCAGAGCTAATTTTATACATTATATAGTTTTAACAGATCAAAGCACTATACATTGATAATCCAAACTACAGATTACTAGCAAAATAACAGGGAACGGAAGAATGCCTTAATACAACTTTAAAAATTTATAGATTTATTAAAAAGAACCTATGACTTATTTAAACCTTTTAGAATTTATGTATTTCACATTCTCTGGCAATCCACTGTAATGATTTTCACTCATCACATAGAAGCACCTGTCATTTTAATCAGAGGACTATGAAAATGATTTTTAAACCTTGTCTTGATGTTATGGGTCTGATGACTATGTTTAAGTATGTGACGACCTGGTAAATCTAAATCGAAGGTTGACAAATTTTTATAATAAAAATGATTGTATTAATATTTATCGTTAACATTCAAAAAATATATCAGTTAAATCTAACATTGTAAAAAAATAGTTTATGCATATTACAATAAGTTACCAGCCACCGACTTACTGCTATGTTTTTTTGAGGATTTTTTATATTTCTTTGAATTAATCTTTAGTCTAAATACAATAAATCTTTTTATAATCTTACTTTTAAGATTGTGACAATTTGGTAAATCTAAATCTAAATCCATTAATTTTGTGCAATAAAAATTTTTTAAATTAATATTTTGTTGCGAAATAACATCAAAATATTTTCTAAAAAGACATTCCATCTCTAGAAAAAAATAAAAAACTAGTTCTGTTGTAAAAAATAAAGATTGTTCCTTAAATCTCTTAATTAAACTAAATTTGGTAAATTTTTTGTAAATAGGGTTTTTTGATCCTGCGGCACTTACACAATTTGCACATGTTTTTGAAGTTTTAACAATACTTTTCAAAATATAACCAGATATATTATACAGAGAATTTAACTCACTAAAATTTAAATTAAATACTGGAGTTTCAATTTCATCGGGAAGAATGACTTCATCATATACTGTTGTTTGACCCTCCAAACAATCTAAAAATCCTGATATAAATTCGCGATCATCTTCATTATAGCTGCTGGAACTAGTGTCCTTTAAGTACTGTGATACACAGATTAGTTTTAGGTTATTTTTAACTTGTACTGCATTAGGTATTAACTGCTTGCTTCGCATTACACAAAATAAATTTTCAAGGCAATCTTGAGAAAATCGGCTTGTTAAAATGAACTGATATCCTTTTTTTTCTAATAAATCAGACTGGAGTTGTAACATGGATTGGGTAGAAATAAGAACACCGGTTTGACATGGTTTCCAACTTTTTTTATCACCTACTTCGATATTTGTAAATATGTTAATGAATTCTTGCAAAAATTGAATACTTGTATCATAGACTTGTTTGTTTAATTTGCTCAGTGCACAAGATGGATGTCTCGAAGTCATCAAATAAATCCATTTTTCCACTTGATCCAAAAACCATGCTGTGGTCAAATATTCTGGCCTGTTAAGCTCTTCAGCGAGAAACTTAAGAGCGCTGCTTACACAGTGGCTTACAACATTTGTTGAAGTCGACACTTTCATTTTTGAGAAATGTGATGGTACCAAATCTTCTTCTGACAATTTTGGAGCGAGTTTAAAAAAATGATCTTTTTGATGTTCTATTACCTCTAAGATGTGGCTGGACATAATTTTGTTGGTAGGTAATCCATACTTTTCGACAATATTATTAGGTATCTCTATAATTTTATTGGTTATCAGCATTGATTTAATATTTTTGAATAAATGAGGCACATCTGCGAAAACATATACATTCTTATATGGATTTAATGGATGTTCAATATGACATCTAATTGTGGAATATTTACCTGCTCTAATGTTCCATTCTCGCTATAAAGCTTGGTTACAAGGACCCATGTCTGAAGTAATACTTAAAATATTTAGTTCAAGTTCGTCAGCTTTTTCAAATAAATTAATTATTATACTCTTAAATACAGCTCCATTTACAGAGTCACTGGTAAAGTAATATGCTACAACTTGTTTCCACCGGCTATTAATACCAGCCAGCATAAATACTAAAACATGTGTAGCTAGACCTGAATGCTCAGGAAGTGTAACTTCTCCGAAGTATTTATTTAAGGATGTATCATAGGTTTTCCCTGGAGTAATGGCCATTTCATCTAAAACTAAGGCACAATCTTTCTCATATGGTGAAAAAGAATCTACTTTTAATTTTAAAAATAAAAAAACTTCATGCAGAACACCTGAATCAAACTTTAAAGTTTGAAGTCTTCTCTGCAGTGTTCTTATCGAAGGTAAAGGATATCCTTGTCTTAATAACTCAGTGTAACCATTACTACCACAACTAAATTTTAATCTCAAACACTTTGTAACAGTATCTTTTCTCCACTTCATAAATTTAATACTTTTCATTAGTCTCTTCTTTTTTAAAGCACATATTTGGTCTTTGTTAAAGAGCTCATCTAGCAATTCACAATGAGGGACATTCGATTCTGTTTCTACTTTCTTCAGCTTTTTTCTTGTATTCCTTAGTACCTTCTTGTAATGCACTGACTTACGTTTCTCCTTCACATACAGCTTTTCGTATCGTTTTAGTTTCATCTGCAACTCTAGCATCTGTTTATTAGGTATTTCTAGAGGCAAAGGTGGTGAAATTCCAGCCTCCACTTCACTTACAGTAGTGTTTGAAGACAATGACTGCTGACTTGCTGGGAGATCTCCAAAATCTACAACTGACTTTGGGAGGTCCTCGTCCAAATCTGCCACTTCACCTAAAAGGAGAAAATATTTTTAATGTTACAAAACTACATAGTGCATTTCCAAAAAATTGCCCATCTCATTTAATTCCCAATGTATTTGATGATTATTATTATTATTTTTGAAACAATTCCCCTATACTCTTAATCATTCAATTTCTTTATTTATTATTGTTATTTTTATTATTATTGTTGGAGTAAACTTATTGCATATTAAAAACCAACCAACTAGTGATTTAAGATTAACTTTTTTGTCTAAAATATGTTAAGAGTTATTAGAATGTGGAATAATTTATAATGTAGAAAATAAATCAAAAAATATAAATAAGGCATGAGTACTTACTATACAAAAGCTTCTCTTCAAGTTTGCACTTCTTGGGGGAAACAACATTCCTTTGAAATGGAGCTTTTCTTTTGCCTTTTGGTGTTGTAAATGAAAAAACTGTAGGTACAGCATTGGCCTTCAAAATTCTTTTACCATCTACACGTGGCTTCTCCCACATATCAGGAGCGAAGTGAACCTTAAAACAAATTAAATTGGTCAAGGAAGAATCAAAATAAAAAATTCCCATTTACATAACTATGTGAAAAACATACCTCACATAGATATGAATAATCCGTTGGTGTCCATTTGTCTCTTCTCATTCTAATGGTCCATTCTTTCCTCCTCGCTTGGTCTCTTGGAAAGCGTTTCATTAAAAATCCTTTTTTTGCAGAATTACTGCAGTTTACTGCTGCACAACCAGGCATTTTTAATGTGTTAGTTAACTCTAAAAAACAAACAGTAGGTATAACTATGCTGCTTTTGGGAAAATACATATGAGGAATTATAATATACTTCTAAAACAACTTTAATTTTAACTTAGATTTTGGGTAGAAAACACACGATGTCCTTGGATATAAAAAAATTCTGCCTACATAAAAAAAAGAAATAAAAGTATGTCATTTTTATTAAATCAAACACTTTTTTTTTATTAAAAAAGACCAAGTATCTGTATGTTTTAAGTTATCTTTGAATGCTTCTACCTCAAATTGGGGTGCTGACTGAAGTAAAACATACTAGACATACAAAAAATTGGCTTTTACAGTAAACTAAAACCAAAACATAATAATGTCATAATGTGCAGAATTTTACTTTTCTTAGAGTAAACTATTAAATTAGGTTATGATTTTTGTTCCCTATTTCTTCAGCTTAAGGAAAATCTCTTATCTTGGCATAACTAAATCTATGTTTAAATTGAACATACCTTAAATATGGGTTCCGAAAACACTTTTTTCAAATACTGTTCTAGACAATACTAAAATTTGCAATATTTCATTTACAAATTTATCACAAACACTGATTACAAGCGAAAAGCAGGTGAACCAGGCTTAAACACATTTATTCATATGGCCAATGGCTTAGAACTTATTGTTTCTATCGATATTCGTTTTAATAATCACAAAAACTAATAAAATAATACACTAAAACAAAAAACCTCATAAGAAACCCATTTAGGCAAAAAGTAAACAAATCGATTTTTGCAGCAATATGGCCGCCAGGACCACGTGACGCGGAGAACCAATCAAAAATTGGTTACCCTATTGTCGCCACTGTCTCTGTATAAAGTCACTGTAAGTTATTCCATCCGTTAACGCCATCTGTAAAATCGTTGGACAATTACGTAGTCCGGTCCGGGAGTGGTAGATTTTGCTGAAGCTGAATGAGTTAGTGACCCGACAAAGCAGCAAATAAAATAGAGGGCGCTAGCATCTTTAATAAAAGTTATTTGGAGGCCTAAACTAAAAACTGGAAAGATTTCCAAAAAACTGTAAATCTACAGTTAAAAGTGTAGGGTTGGCTGTCCCAGGTAACCGAGGCTGGAATTTCTAAACGAATACTCTAATAGCAGTTCACGGCCATATATCTTACAACGTTTTTATTTATATGGTTTTACGGCGATTTTTTTTAGATTAGGTTAAATAGGTTTTTCTTAATGGAGTAGTAAAAATTTCTCAGACTCGTACTGTAACGAGTAATTTCCCGGAGTCATATAGCACATTAAGGTACAGTATAAAATACCATATTTTAATTTAATTTAATTAATGTTGACGATACGGTGGACAGTTTTAATCGAAGACGGTCAAATTGTATGTAATAATGTTTTTTACCACCCATATCATAATAAAATATGATGTATTTGTTTAATATACCTTTTTTAACACATACCAGTGAAAACAAATATACATTGAAACCAATTATTTTTATGTTTAAACCAACAGCATCAAGTTATAGATAATTTTCGTAATCCCTATTTTAGACAAACTGAAAAACAATTGAAGAAATTAAACAGTTGTAATACTATTTACCGTTAGTTATTCTAAAGCGCGTGTAAATGAATTTTACTATCTTTCCACTTTTGCAATATTTTTAAGTAGTATAAGCTATGAAGGACAATTTAATAATAAGCCTTTGTATAAGTTTATGGTTTCATACATCGTCCTAAAACATGAGTTTATAGAAATTAGAAGTAAGAAATATATTAGATGTGGATATTAGAAATAATAATTTTCAGTAGGATTTAACAGCTGTTTAATTGAAATTAATTTTGAAATATTCATCGTAATAATTATATACTAGTACCTTTTTGTCTATAGGTTTTTCCAGGTTTTGTCTTAGATCTGTTATTTCTATTCTCTAATAGAGTAGAAGGGGCTCACACTAAAATAAAAAAAATTATTTTTGACTTTAATTTCAATTTCCACATCATCAAGTTCATCACTAATGTCAAAGTATTTGTTTTCCTCGTCAATTTTAACTTCTTCTGCTCGCGTAAATTTGTGCTATTGCTTTATAAGTAGGATTCACAAACTGGTGAACACAGTAATACTGTTTTTTTACAGGCCCAGTTTTTATGATATCCTTCATTGTAATTACAGAAAAGAGTCATGAATATTTCCATGAACTAAAAAAGTTATTTCAGGGTCTTTTCTATTACTTTTTTTTAATTTCTAAGTCCAGGACGTCTGTCTAAAATTTTTAGTTTATTTCAGGTTTCCAAATTTCTAATTTGGTATTTTTTTTCTATTCAGTTAGTCAACGTTATTCTAAACCTACTTACCTTGAACACATTAATGAACTCCAAACGGGCTGTTGTCAGGAGAGGGGGATTGTTTTGATTGGTGTAAAGGAAATTTAAATAGACTATAGTTTACTTTAGAAGTATCGCATAGTGGATGCATCTTCTGAAAGAATTAAATCCGTATATGAGTTGCATCCTATTAATGTCTTCCGGAAATTCGCGCGAGTAAGCAATAAATCGTAGTGGGAAACGACTCGGAATAGTTGAATCTACTACAAATCAAGTTATAGTTTATTATAAATTTAAAGAAGGCCAAAAACATTTGAAGCAGAAAAAAAAAACATTATCCTATAATAAATCATCAAATCAATTGCAAAATCACCGTTGAATTTACTCTACATGTTTATAATATGAATCGAAAAGTTTTTCCTTTGTTTCTTCCCAACTACTCATCTCGTTGACAAAAACGAAACTATATCTGACAAATAAAATAAAACTAGATGGTTTTAAACTAAATACGCAACTCAAATCCGAAAAAAATTGTTATTCTTGCAAAAGTAAGATATATCTATCAAACTTATATCTATCAAACTTTGTTTATATATTATAATTTTAACAACGGATTACAAAACAATTTAAAATGATAATAATTTGAATTCGATCGGCTTTTTTTTTAGTCGTCGGTTTTGTCGTTTTTTATACCTTGGCGTAATATTTCTATAAAATAGAAATAGTCTGTAAATAAATACGCTAGTTATACTATATACATACAGCTCTGATCAACGATCTTTCATTATTTGCTAGGCCATTCTAAATCTTTATGCCTCTGGTCAATGATCGCATAACTTCGATCAACGGGACTTTTTTCTAAGCAAAATCAAATTGTGTTTGATTTTGAAAAAGGTTGTTCTAATTTTTTAATTTTATTCTAACTCAAATTGACCGGATTCAGTCAAAATATTTTATTTATATTTATTACGAGTAAACACTTAGATAGATTCTCCCTATATATATACTTCAGATTATGGGGAAATAACTTTTTTTGGTTAATTACACTTCATACACCAAATTTGAAGGCAATATATTAAAGCATTTTAAATGTATCGCGGAAACTTTTAGGTAGAATATTTTAATATGTTTGCTATTGGCCCATTGTGGCATTACCCTAAATACTTTCTGAAAATGTCTTTTAAACTGATGAAACCATCCAGGGGTAATCGGTGGAAATACAAAAAAAAATCATAGGGTCGAATTGATAACCTCCTTTTTCAGTCAGTTAAAAAGAGGTAGCTGGCTCATAGCACAAATCGGTTTTCATTAAGACAAACCCGGTGCTCCCGTTAGCTTTAATTGCCTTCTAGCAACCTTCCTTAACAACCAGGAAATAAAACGTGCATCATTTCCATTTTCCACACTTTAGAATACCTCAAACTAGTTACGTGAAAACTTTGTTTTGCTTTGCATTCTAAATATTTTTCTGAACATAAAAATGTAAAAATAAACTTGCGTAAATATGCCATTTTCAGAGGAAATTTCATTTCCATTTTTCAGACTTTAGAATCGCTAAAACCTACTACATAGAAACTGTTTTGCTGTGCATTCTACACATTTTTCTGAACATAAAAATGCAAAAATGTTCCTACGGAAATACGTCATTTCCATTTTCCGAGGAAATTTTGTAAACTTGTTGTTAGCTTCTATAAAGCCTCCTGAATGCCGCGAATAAAAAAAATCTCTACGGAAACTTTCAATTTTTATTTTATCTACTTATTTATTAATTTATTTTATATCCTTTTTCTTCACTGAAATGTGGTACATTGACAACACATTTTTTTTACTTGGAATCTGTAATATGGAATTAAAAAAACTAATGTGATTTTATAACATAAATAATAGTTTATGACTTTAATGATGGTTTTCATCGACGAACCTGAGCTAACCTAACACCTGACGAGATATATTTTCGATTTAAGTTTTAGTTCAATTATTATATTAAAAAAGAATTTATTTTTATTAGAGGTAGATTTAATTTCTTATGCTATTTAGGTATTGTTAAATGAGTTAAATGTTTATATTCAAAAACATGCTACGATCGCGAATTAAACTTTATGTTCAGAAAAATGTTTGGAATTAAAAACGAAGAAAATCTCCTTGTATATGATTTCAGGTATTCCAAAGTATAGAAATTTCCTCGAAAAGTGGAAATAAGAAATTTAAGCAGAAACATTTTTGCATTTTTATATTAAGAAAAATCTTCAAAATGCAAATCAAAGCACTTTTTTTATGTAACTGATTTCAAGTATTCTAAAGTGTAAATAATTTCCGCGAAATACGCAAAATAAAAAGTAGAAATATTTTGGCATTTTTATGTTCAGGAAAATGTTTGGAGAGGCAAGCAAAGCAAAGTTTTCATGTAACTGATTTCAGGTTTACCAAAGTGTGCAAAATGAATATTATGCATTTCCGCCATTTTGCGTTATTAAAAGAGGCTTCTAGAAGACATAAAACTAGTTGGTTTGCTTATAACTGATTTCAGGTGAACGAAAGTTGATCCAAATGCTTTGTATCTCCGTTTTATAACGCATAGAATAAAAAACGTAAAATTTAAAAGTAACAGGGATTTTTATGAAGAATTCAAATTTATTTTCAAAAAGACAATTGAGTATGAAATAAAATATTATAAAACTATAAAAAGTTTTCCTTAATGTGATACACTGAGCAAATCCTCTAACGGGGAAGCAAAAATAAATAATGTGTGGGGAAAATATTAAAGACTCCCAGTAAATAATAATTTTTTTAACTTTTAGTATATCATTATATTGTGAAGACTGCTTAAGTGCATCATCGATCTTGGTCACCACGTATAAAATTTATTAAAAGTTAAACAATAGCACTTTCTTAACTAATGTGTGTATAAATACGCTATAGACTCTCCGCGGTAACCAAAATTATTGCTACGCCTCTGTAATGTAATTTTTAAGCTTAGATTTACTCACCATTGAGTACTAAATCAGTCCTAAACTGTTTACTCAAATAGTTATTATTAGAGCTTGAAATATTGGTTGACATACATTTTCCTTGACACACTTTTTAGTACTAAATATCTGCAACCTGCAAAATTGCAGGTGCTTCCTAGGAATTATTACGTCTATGTTAATATCAATAGAAAAGTTATCTGAACAAATTAGTTCTCATTGCGAAAGATAATCAGTTTCAAGGTAATTACAATTTAAATAAGCCATGAAAAAACCTAAGAAAACGAACCAGCATAGGAATTTTCTTTAACAATTTGAAATTGCATCTCGAAAAACCTTTCCTTTTGCAAACGTTAAACATATTCGTATCCCCGTTTCTTGCAGTATTGGGAAATATAATGAAATTTGAACGTTGGTATTTTATATTTCATATTATTGTTTGTTTGTCCATTTTAAAAGTGTATTTATGTTCCTGCCACAAGAAATCATGTCCAGTAAGAAATCTAGTAATTATGATTATTTTGGTGTCAATTTTTACTTGTTAAGAACCTCTTTCGCCAGTTTATCGTGAGTGACAAAAACAAAATTTTATCGTAAGTAGATTTTATTACGTTAGTAATTCCTACAAATTAAAAGTGAGAGAAATGTGTTATACAGAATATTTTTTTAGGCTAGTATAATGTATTATTATATATATTAAGTTTACCTCAGTGCTAATATTAAGGAAAAAATAACACAAGAAAAGTTGTTATTAGTTTTTGTCGCTTACGGTAAACTGGTGGATATGATAAAAAATGTTAAGGTAAGAAAGTTCTAGAGCTAAACATTTGGTGTTATTTCAAATTTTAGGAAAAAAAAAACGAAAGTTGTATGGTTTTTCATGAACATGGAGAATTAACTAAAAGAGAATAACAGATGACTTTCGGAAATAAAAAAAATGAGCATATCCTTTGATTTTTGAAATGGAATAGACCGTATATTTTCAGTTCATTGGAAGGATATTTTTTTCCTGATTTTGCTAATATACAGGGTGCGTTAATAAGGTGTTTTCCTTCGATATCGCCCAAACCAAAAGAGATGTAAAATGTTTTTTTTTAAATAGGACAACCTGTATATTTGTGTGCTATTTTATTCAGCAAGAAAACAGTTGTATTTGATTTTTCAAATTAAAGTGCTGCGTTGCTTAGCAATGTATTTTTTCTGATATTTTGGAAATTATAAGGCACTAAAAAAATCACAATTACCCATGGAGTTAACTTAGGATTACATAATTTTGACCATAAGTACCCTTTGGTACCCCGCGCATACTTATACTACTATTTGGAAAATTTGTGTACAGGGTATTCGTGATAACATGACGAATTCGGCTGATTTAAATATGCATTATTTCTTTTTTTTTTAAATTAGAACACCCTGTATTTTTTAAAATATTTTAATTGACTTTTTAAATACCTTCTTTTTTGTTAAGTATATCCTATATCCAAATAATATATTTCTTAAAATATTTTAAATTTAATCTTAAACTACGCGAAAACGTAAATTTTTGTTTAATCGGGATTGCTATGAAAGTAATAAATGAATTGTTTGAAATTGTCATTTTGACGGTACATTTAAATATTTATTGTATACTGTAGAGTGCTCTTTTATCTTAAGAAAAGAAAGATTACTTATATATTACAACAGAAGTTAAGTAATTGTATTTGTATAGCCTTTAAAAAAACTGAAGGAGAGATTTGAAGGAACGGGGTACATCGAATAGGAAACACATGACAGAATCCAGCGACTTATAATAAAAATAATTTTATGGTGGATTTAAGTGTAGTTGAAGAACTTATAAGTATAGTTGAGGTGCCTGGAACAAAAGTTTCAGACAGCTTGGCGAACAATTTCCATTTTGTGCATCATCGGCATTAAGAATGCTACAAAGCAAACATTTTCATCCTTATCATATCCAGTTACTGCATGAATTAGATGGCAAAGATTATGAAAGGAGACTCGTACCAGTAACTCGTTCTTCACGCGAGAAGTTAACTATCAACATAGATGGTCTCTTAATGTAGGAAATCACATCATTAGACCACATCTTTTTTTGAAGGAAATCTAACTGATAATATGCACCTTAATTTTTTACAGTACGACTCGAAAGTCCTTTTAAATAGGTTGCCGGAATATACTCGTGAGAAAATGTGGTATCAACAAGATAGAATGCCGCCTTATTATAGTTTACCAGTAAGGCATTTTTTAAATCAACGGTTCAATTGCAACAACCTGTATATATGGAGTAGGTACTGTAGCTATTTTACAGATCTTGTCATGTTTTAAGTTAACGACTTTTGCTATTCGAACGATGGTTATTTAAGTTTTTTTGCAACTCAGTTAAACATTAATAATGTTTTTTCAAAATTTAATATTTCGGATTATTCCCCATATGATGAATAGTTTAAAACTTTTCTATAGTTAATACAGTTGATTATTAGCAATAAACCTAAAATACATGGCTTAATATACTGCTTCCTATATAAAGTATATAATTTTGTTGACGGCTGGAAAGTTGTCATAAATACATACACTTACTTTACGGATAATATTATACCTTGAGATGTAGTTATTATGAAACTTTTATTTATTTATTTTTAAACCAATAAAAACTAAACACTTGGGTCAACCTTTCACCGAGGAGAAGGAAAAATGGAAACACTAAATTAAAATCTGCCAATTTAATAAAGAGAAAGAAGTAAAGGTTTGAAAGTTAAGACGGAGTTTCAAACCTTAAAATAAAAACTTACATGAGTGCTATTGAGAAATTGAACTTCAGTCATAGGACACGATGTGCTGGGTAGTTGAGCAAATTCGATGTGGAATCACAATATCAAAAAGAAAAACATTGCGCAATCAAAAACCCTTAATTCTTCTTTTTTAAAAATTCATACAAACTGACAGGAAAGGAGATTGAAAAAAAATTCACCGATATTGCAGTTATTTACAGGAAGGAACATAAAACAGTCTTATATTCTATAAAATTAATTTCAATAAGCTATATTTGTTTCTAATAATGCCAAAATAAATACTTTTTTTTCTCGTTCGCTGTCTTTAGCAACTATATTTCCAACTCTGTTCTATTATTACACATTCTTAAGTATACCGTGGCGGCAATGCTGTTATTTTTCTGCTAGATGTTTCCGTCACGGTCCATATTTCTGCATCGTATAAAAATGTGGTGTCATGTGAAATTCAGTTTTAAAAAACCGAATTTCACCTCTTGGTCAGCTGTAAATTTTAATCTTACGTAAAGAAATGAAAAATTACTGCTAAGTTAAAAGTTATAATCAAATTTTCTCTTTTATTTTACCAAAGTATCCTCGAGCCTTGGGGGCAGATCTACTGGCAAACAATGGTGCCGAAAATTTAGATACTAAAATTAATGTAAATAGAGAAACCAATTAAATGGCTAGCAACAAGACTCATAAGCGGCATTCGATAATCAATACCACTGCAATGCTTTGACATGAATGAAGAACAGAAAGTGCTACAAACGTCCACAAAAATAGCCGAAGTAATTAACCCCAAACTGTCGCAGGAGCTAAATTTAACCTAACTAGAGCCCCCTCTGTCCGTATATGACGCCTAGAAAACACACAGACCATGCCGACATTTACACAATCATAAAAATACTAGTTAAGCGAAGTAGAATGGCAACCTGAAAGCACGCAACAAAACTCAGTTTGAAGCTGTTTTTGCTCCTCTGCCATTCCCACAATACAAAGGATGGCAGAGGGTTAGAGTTTTAGGAACCAAACTCTCAAAAAGGACTCAAACCATCAAAATTCGACAAGGTCACCCGGACACCCTTCTCCAGGACTGGAAACTGTTCGTCTACTCCTCAGGACAAGAATTTCTGGTAACAGAAATATTTACGGAATGCCCTGACAAAAACACCAGCTGTTCGAACTGTAATATGTACAATACTAACACGCCCTGTTCTGGCGGCAGGAATCCGTTTATGTTGATATGGACAGGCACTTAAGATCCGTAGATGAACCTGCATATTTAGATATAAGTTGCATAGAATTTTTGTCATCTATTTGATTAAATTTGGTGTTGGTTTTCTCTACTCTAATGCCTATTTCGCGTGGTTAGTCCCAATCTACATTTAGTGGTTATCCTAAGGATTAGATGTTCCAATATGTCTTAATTAATCCGCCCGGTCTGTAAAATTGGCTATTTTTTTGGAGTCTTACAGACGATCATTATTTTAGCTTTCTCAATGTTAAGGTCAAAATGGTGTTGTTAGAATTCCTTAAGTTGTTTACATTAATGTTGGATATTTCAATGAAACATATGAAAGGACATTTTATCTACATTTTGGTTTGTTTACCTTTATTAGATGCGTTTTTCAAATAATTAGAGCGGTAGAAATTCAAGACGGGGACAAATTAATGTTCCATGAGAAATGTGCACCGCATAAAACACATCTTCGCACACGATAACGAGTAGATAGTGATCTGGCAAAAAGGCACAAAGTACATCCTCTATAGAAAATTGTTTACTGCGACTAAACGCCCGAAGGAATCCCAAGTAGCAAATTATAACATCAACGTTAACATAAAAATGCCCTACGCAGTCAGGAGTATGACTCTTTTAGTGTAATCGAGGTTCTCGACACTGGGCACGTGAACATTTAATTTGGCAGAATGAAAATTGGGCTACAGTGCTTTTCACGTATGAGTTTCGGTTCCTGATTCAAGAAGAGTCCGCTAGTGGAGAAAGCCTAATAGCGTTAATCGTTTCAAGAATGTGCAGGAGGTTTACTCTTAGAGAGGAGGGACATTAAGATCTGAAGTGGAAACAGCACTGGTTAAAGAATTCACCATATTCTGTCGGAGAACATTTTAACTGCTAGGTCAAATAGAAGAAAAACATCTTCAGAGATCTTCATTGCACGAGATCAAAGGATGACTCGTATAAATGCAGGCAAAACGTCGGAAAGTAATTCCAATTTGACATGGTCTAAATCCAAGAATCATGACTTCTTAATTGGTAGATTATAAGTCATACATGTCAACCATGCACATGCCAAGCTACATGCGGTAAGGATTGATATGAAATTTTTGGAGAACAACAATATCGATGGAAATCGCAGCCTCTAGACCTAAATGCCCAAAGCACATGTGGGATATGCTTTAACAAACGGTGCCTGGAATGAGGTGCCGGAGCCTGAAATCGATTTCCTGATTTTAAGCATGCTCAGGTGATGTCGGTAATTGCAAATAACAGAGATCATAAAAGTTATTAGTGTGTTTTCAGTTTTTTCAGAACTTTTTTTTATTTTGGGTACATAATAAAAACAATATTTTCTGTAAATAACTTTAGTTTTATTGTATTTTAACTCCCATAAATCTAAAATAAAAAACTGGCTAACAAAAGAGTCATTAAAGGCAAATTTGTAAAATATTCCTAGTTTTTACACATTACACAAAATTAATTATATGACACAAAACGTTTTGTTCAAGCGCTTTAAGAAATTTGCAAAACAATATTTTATCTTAAATTATCAAGTTATTAAACTAACATCGCTAAAAATAAACATTGTTTATCAAGACCAAAGTTCATAAGTTTTTCCAGCCTATTTTCCTAGTAATTGATGATTTCCCGATTTGTTCAGTGGAGAAGAGAATTTAATGGCATTAGAGAGCCACGGATCACACCAGATATGTCTATAAAACGGCCACTTTATTCGGATCAGTGCTTTTCTTATTGATTGATATAGTGTTTTCGGTTTTAGTCTTCCTACGACTTTGAGATTTCAATATATGGCTTTTACTTCTGAAATGTATCAGTATCAACCGATGTTGCCGATAGGCGTTATTATTGCAATATAATTTAACACAATAAACACAAAATGGATCTAAGTTAAGTATATGTTGAATTATTTATACTTGCGTTTATTCAAATTCACTTTCTTCAAAAAAAAATACAGATTTTTCTTTATGTGGATTTCGAGAATTTATGGTATGAAGTGTAGTTATTATTTAGATTACGGTAAATTATGAAAATTTTACTTTCGTGCTTTCCTATTAAGCTATTTAATTTATAAGATATTAAAAAAAAACCGCATAATTGTTTAATTTGTGATAACGACGTATTAAGCGTAGTTTTTTAAACCTTTTAGCAGTGTGGAACCACTTTTTATAGAAGAAGAAATCCTACCCTAAGAGTATTTCTAATTAACTTTTTTTAGATTATTTATAGCTAAAATAATAAATACTTTTTATTTATTACCAGTCCTGTTTTATTGATGTAGTTAAGTGCTTTTTTGTTTTAAATATCACTTTCCCATTAATAAGTTCTAGACTAGCCAAAGTTTACATTTGCTAGAACCTCTAAACTTAAAAACAAATGCTGAAAAACAGTAAAGAAATTTATATTTCTCTCAATATCTGTAAAACTATATTAGTTATAGGAGTTATGTAGCAATTGAAGACGAGGACATCCTACACACAAAAATGATTTTTACAATTTTGTTCCCAAATATGACAAATTCTGAAATAAATCGATCGGAAACTAGAGTCAATCTCCTATCAAAAGAAAAATATGAAATTATGAACGCGTCAGGGGCTACATTTACAATAACTCCACCAAAAATTACTATTTTGAGTGTTAAAAATTCATTCGAAATGAAAATCCATAGCAACAATATATGGTAATTAGTTTTAACCTTCGAATGTTTTAACCTATAAACCTTTTAAAATACGGAAAAAAGTTTTTGCTTAATATTTTTGTTAATTCACTCTGTTCGTCTGGCGTTACCTTTTATCTTCCTCAAAGAACCTGTAACAATAATATTGTATTAAAGTATCTGCTTTGTTTATGTGGTAAATAATCATTACCCCAGATCATTTTGCTTTTTAGTACCGTCCTGGATTTTCCAAAAATGTCATAATCAGCTACAAATGAAAACCTCAAAAATTTTGATATACTAATACAAACTTAAGGATGATGTAGCCATGTGCTCGCGAATACAAGAGGGTGTGGCGTACCGTTCAGTGGCGTAGTAAGTTGCTAAAGTAAATAAGATAAAAATGCAATACCATTAAACATGTACAAGATTTTAGACTTTGTATACTACACCTCAAAGTATATCGTTTATGATGGCAATAAACTACCCACGGGAGTTTCTAGTCAATTTTATTATTTACACCTGGGAACGTGTTTTAACGTAAATCGGTGACGGATATAAATAAATTTAACTATGAATAATTTAACAGTAGAATAGAAAAGAAAAAAAAAAGCTTAAAAAATATTAATTAAAATTAAAATTAATCTGAGCCGATATGATTCCAAAGGCTGTACATATAGGCCACTGTTGCTATGTAGATCTGACCGGCTTTCTTCAGATGATCCGGTGTTAACAGTAACACATAAATGATCTGGTGTAGTATCAGGGATGTGTTCCCGTTCTATTTGTTACATCTCAAATTCTTTGACATGTCGACATATGTTCGTCCATTCGATGAGTGGCAATTCATTAAATCTTTGACGAGTTGAGAAATATATCGCAGACAGGTGTATTAAAAGTGGGTGACCGAAATCGGGGACACTTTTCAGACAAACAAAAAAATGTTAAGTTTTACATTACCTGATTTAAAGATGAGTAAGCCTTTTAGTACAAAACGAATTTCCCCTCCGGTATGAATGATTACAAGTCTTCTGCCTTTAGAGATGGGTTTCTTTAATTCTCTGTTACTCTGATCCAACCAACGATGATATTGTGTGAGGCTACTATGGATTTAGGTTTCATCTGTATAGATAATGTTTCTTCCTTTTTCCCATGTACTAAACAATTTTCTTGAGAAACTGAATTCGTTTTAATCAGATATCGTTTTTTTTTGAAAGCAGATCTGTTGCCTTCGGTTTTTCTTTACCCGAAAAATTGATAATTTATTTTTACTTTTAATAAAAAAGCACGCCAAAGACGTTTTCATTCTTGGTTGACCAAGGTTATAATCAGCAATATTTTTAAAAAGGAAAAAACAATACAAAACTTATAAACTAAACTATCTTTATAAAAACTATCAAACCTTGCGCAAAGCTATACAGTTCAGTCGGATTTAGCTTATAGATTACATCCGAACGCAGAAAAATTGCGTCAGATCCTAGTAAATTCTTGAGTTGCACCGAGAGTAGAAAATTGCAGTCTCGCTTGCCTGGCACCACGAAATATTCTAATAACTCCTTCAATGACCCAAAATCTATAGTTTCAGCTTTTGGAAGTTATTTTCAAAGTGTCTATAAGGATTCCAATAATAACACCTATATATTCCTTCAGACATGTATATCAGACTGTATAAACATAAAGTCAATATCTCCAAATGAAATTATTAAATCAAGCAAGTTTTATTGTAAAGGACTAGTCCTCCATTCTGAGCTTTCCATTATGTCTCAGTTTGGGAGGAGGCAAAAGTGTATCCCATTTTCAATAAAGATGATGTTGATGTCATTGAGAATTACAGGTCAGTTTCTATCTTAAATAATTTTTCTAAACAGTTCGAAATTATTCTCCACCAATTCATTTTTCCAAAGGTAAAAAATATGTTGGCCCCTGAGCAACACGGATTTGTTTCTGGACGGTCTTGTGTCACAAACTTGGCAACTTTTTCTCAGTTTGTCTGGGGTTCATTAAATGAGAGAGGCCAAGTCGATGTAATGTACACTGACTTTCAGAAAGCCTTCGGTCAAATTGATCTTAATATCTTGCTGCAAAAAATCAAATGCCAGTTCGGATTATCGGAGAGCCTTTGTAATCTGCGACAATCATATTTGGTGGGTTGTCGACAGTATGTAGAGGTCGAGGGTTTCAGATCGATATATTATACTCACACATCAGGTGTACCTCAAGGATCCAACTTAGGGCCTCTACTTTTCAGTATGTTTATTAATGGTCTAATTACCAATTTGGAATCTCACAGGTTGGCATATGCCGACGACCTCAAGATATTCTGGCAGATCAACTCAAACAGCGAATACATTTTTTTACAACATAATATAAACCTTATTGCCGACTGGTGTGCCCTCAACAGGCTTAATCTTGGTATTAATAAGTGTTGCGTCTTAAGCTACAGTAGATTAAAGAACCCTATTATCTTTAACTACTACATCCGAGATCAGTTTCTGAAAAGGCCTCCATATGTTAAAGATCTAGGCATTACATTTGATGGCAGATTAACTTTCATTGTCTACTTGGAACAGATGGTGGCTTCTGCTTCGAGAACTCTGGGCTTCATAATAAGAAATTGCAGACATTTCTTTGATGTATCCATCATTAAACTTCTGTATTATTGTTTTGTTTAATCCAAGTTAGAATATAGGCCAATTATATGGTACCCAATTTATAATCGTCACATATGGGATATTGAGCGAAGTCAAAGGAGTTTTCTTAAATTTTGCGTGCTTAAAAAAAATACAGCATACCCTTTCCGAGGGTTCGACCATAATCAAGTCCTATCTCGTTTTTCTGAACGACAACTTGCTAAGAGAAGAAAGTTTAATCTAGGATTTAGGTGTACTTTGTTTAGTATTTAGTATTGTTGTATAAACAGTTAGTTTTGAATTTCCTGTAATTGGCTATTTAACCTGTTGTAAATATATGGCTTAATATTATTATATTTTGTTAACTGCCACTAACGTTATTTTGCTAATTACAGTGGACTGCAGTTTCGTAACCTTGCTACGATTGCGTTGAAAATATAGCAGGGCTACGAAACTGCGGTCCGTTGTAATTAGTAAAATAAAGTTAGTGGCAGCTAACAAAGTATGTAGGTATGGTATGTAGTGTTTTCAAAGCGTCTATAAGGATTTCAATAATAACACCATATATTCGTTCAGGCATGTATATCAGACTGTATAAACCTAAAGTCAATATCTCCCTTATGAAATTATTAAATCAAGCAAGTCACTCAATAATTTTATTGTAAAGGACTATTCCTACATTCTGAGCTTTCCATTATGTGTCATTTTTAATATTATACTTACGTTTGGTGTATTTCCTGAAGTTTGGAAGGAGGCCAAAGTGTGTCCCATTTTCAATAAAGATGACGTGGATGTCATTGAGAATTGAAGGTCAGTATCTATCTTAAATAATTTTTCTAAATTGCTTGAGATTATACTCCACCAATTCACTTTTCCAATGTAAAAAATATGTTGGCTGCAGAGCAACACGGATTTATATACATATATAATTTTATTTAAGAACAGTTTCTATGTTTAGATCAAATCTTGGCAGTAACTTTTGAGGCAGTTTCCCTCGCTGGAATTGACTGAGATTTGGTATACATACATAAGCTCTATGACAATACAATTTTTATGGTGTCCAATCGTGAATGCCTTATGCAGGGTGTGTACGAAATAATAGTAAAATGTACAAAATAGTTGCCGTTATCGGAACTGACTGAGATTTGGTATACATACTTAAACTTGACGACAATACAATATTATGATTTCCAATCATGGATGTCTTATACGGGGTGCATAAAAAATAGTGCTAAAAAGTACAAAATAAAAAAATATATTTTTTAAAAAGCTTTTAAACTTACCTAAATATTGGACTTTTAAAAATTTGAATATTTTCTTAAAAGCTTGAGGCGTGGGACGTCTTCACATTAAAGCCTTAAGTTTTTAAGATATTGTTTAAAAAGTTCTCAGTTTATGTAAGTTTAATTATTTTTACTTTACAGTTCAATGGTTTATAAGAAAAAAGCTTTTTAAATAAATATTCTTTTACATTTATTTTATTATATATTAGCGAGACCAGGAGATGAATGTGACGGATCGTCACTTTATAGTAGATTATATTTCAACTTTTAAAGCTTTAAATAGATAAATGCAAAATAAAATCCTAAATATATAAGCATTCTATCATAACTAACTCTGCTCGACAAAACTAATAATCTAAACCGGATCGAGTCAAT
The DNA here is from genome assembly GCA_030620095.1 of Kuschelorhynchus macadamiae. Lineage (NCBI taxonomy): Eukaryota > Metazoa > Arthropoda > Insecta > Coleoptera > Curculionidae > Kuschelorhynchus > Kuschelorhynchus macadamiae. The sequence continues at coordinate 588,638 of JAUTXW010004383.1, forward strand.
CTTCTCGACCGAGACATTAAAGGTAAAATCAATAGAAACGTTTGAATCCAAGTCCAAAAAATTAGGTAGGCACAGAGAAGCGTTACCATTTTATGACTGCTAAGGGTTATTTGCCGATTTACCTGTGAAATACCTTAAAGGACCAATTGATATTTAGGTCTCTTTGAGGGTACCAGTAGTAAAATTTCTATTTACTTAAATAACAATAAAATGTTCGTACTGAATGTACTTTGGAGTTACTTATCAATTTAAAAAATATCCACCTTACATAAGTCAGTATCACGGGCACGGTCGAGCTTTAAATAATATATTTACTAAAACTTTAGTAAGTAATGGTTATACATATGTAGTTAGAGAATTTAATAAAAAATATCCAAATTGGTCAAGTTGGAGCTGCTATCTAAAGAGGAGCAAAAATCGCTTTGCATTTAAAATATATAGATTTCTCGGACGCATTTACAATTTTCAGATTTTTTATTCGACAGGAGATGTCACTGTGGGGAAGTTAACTATAAGTTTCGATCGATTTAATTCAGAAACACATTATATAAAGAAATATAAATGTAAAAAAACGACTTTTAAAAAGAGCTAAAACGTAAAAAATAATATTTTATTTCATGCTAGCTCTTTAGGGCTACTATATCATATTTGCCGTTTGTCTATATTATGATAATTTTATTCGTTCTACACCTACGTACAACCTGTTTCGCAGCTGCACCCGGTTTATAATACAAAATTGTGATTTATATTTAAATTGTAATTTATATTTGTTTTTTAACATAGAGGATAGACTAACAGACAAAAGTCTAGTGGGCCCCGAGTGATATCGATAACGAAGCCCGCGGATTCTTGTTGTGCAACAACAACTGACAAACACGTTTTATTGAATCTTCAGCATGGTATAAGCTTCGTGACTCGGTGATAGGATACTCGGCTGAATCCCAATTTAGGTGGATGACTTCTTTAAACTATTATTAAAGGTTAGTTAAGGATTGGCCAACCGTGTCAAAAAAATTTTCAAGGCTATATTAAAACAAAGTTTTTTTTTAAACAAAACCTATACAGCTAGATGGATCTGTCCCGTTAGCGTTAGAACGTTTTCATACACAATCGGGACTCAGACCGACTTCCGTTGTCAATTTTAATGTTTTTAACCATTTATATTCAAGTAGTAAACGCTCTCATTGTAGTAACTCGGTACTTTGTACTATTTTCCAAGCGATCTACCAAAAAATCAAACGTATATGTAATCATACGAAAGTAATTGGGAATTTTAGAGTTATGGACGCTTTGTTGGATACAGGGCGTATCCACTTTTTCGTAAATCCCTTGACGGCTTTCTTAAAACTCTTGGGAGTGTTACGACCAGAGTGGGTTGAATAAATCGAATTATATTATACAAATATCACTTTATTTAGTGGTTGATGTACCCAGCTCTGAGTTAATGACTAAAAACTACGTGAAGTACTTAAAATTAGAGTCGCTTTACGATACCGTTTTTTGTCATTACACTGACAACTCGCACTAGGTCATCACTTCCTGGATGCACTTCACATATTCTACCTCGACTACATTGAAGCGAAGGCAGGTTCTCCTCCTTGAGAAGTACGAGTGAACCTAGCAACTCGTTTGACTTCGATCGGAATTTCCACTTATATCTTTGATGTAGGGTGTGAAGATACTCAGACGACCATCTAGCCCAGAAGTGCTGAGTCATCCGTTGAATATGTTCATATCTGGATAAACGATTGTTTGGAACATGAGCTAAATCTAATTCCGGGACCGTGTTTAGAGGCCGACCAATTAGGAAGTGACCGGGAGTCAATATCTCAAAATCGTTTGGGTCTTCTGTTATTGGCGTCAGAGGCCGAGAATTTAATACTGCCTCAACTTGAACCAGTAATGTATAAAATTCCTTATAGGTTAGAGGAGTATTTTTCAGTACGCGATTTAAATGTTGTTTTGTTGACTTAACCGCCGCCTCCCATATTCCTCCGAAATGTGGTGACCGCGATGGTATGAAATGCCACTGTATTTTGTTATTTACCAGAAAATTCTGAAAACCGTGATCATTAATAACTGTGAAAATTTTGTTTAATTCCTTGTTAGCCCCAACAAAATTTGTTCCGTTGTCTGAGTAAAGATTCTGGCAAAGGCCTCGTCTGGAAGTGAAACGCCTTAAGGCAGCTATAAATGATTGAGTGGTAAGTTCCGTGGCCAGTTCTATATGAACAGCCTTAGTGGCTAAACACACAAAAATGCACAAATAACATTTCAGCAATTTTTTGTTTCTAAACTTAGAATCTTTTAATGCGTACGGACCTGCATAATCTACACCTGTATTACAAAATACGCTAGATGGATTTACTCTTGGACTTGGTAGGTTGCCCATTTGAGGAAAAAATGTTCTTGGATTAGCTCTGAAACAGGATATGCAATTTTTTATTACGCGCTTAACAAGGCGCTTTCCGTTTATTGGCCAGAAATTCTGCCGAACAAATGAAAGGGTTGCTTGAGTTCCAGAGTGGAGATTTTTAATATGTTCATGAGTGATAATTAATAGAGTAAACGGATGATCATTGGGAAGTACAATAGGATGCTTTGTTGCAAAATTTAAATTTGCGTGTTTAAGCCGCCCTCCCACTCTCAGAATATCATTTTCGTCAATAAAGGGGTTTAACGTACTTAATTTACTCTTTCGACTTACCGATTTGTGTTTTACGAGACTATTAATTTCATCTAAAAATGCTTCATTCTGTACCAATTTAATAAGAGTTTGTGTACTTAATAAGATTTCAGATTGTTTTAGAGGGCCAAAAATTCTTATAGTGGGTGATGCCTTGCAATTTTTTACGAACCGTAGGCAATAAGCGATTACATTTATCAATTTATTCAGGGATGAGAATTTTAAGAATATATTTAAGGTATTTTGGCTCACAGTTTTTGAACATATAATTAATGAGGTTGACTTAAATTCGGGAATTTCTGCTGACTTATTATTTTGGCGACCAAAATAGGAAGCTGAAGTATTCTTTGGCCATAAATCATGCGGTGCTAGTAAAAATTCTGGACCATGCCACCATAGCTGATTTTTCTCTAGGTCTATAGGACTAATGCCTCTAGAAATAATATCAGCCGGGTTTTGTGCCGAGGTTACATGATGCCAATTTTCAACGTCACAAATTTCTTGAATTTCGGAAATTCTATTACACACAAATGTTTTTAAATTGCGAGGTTCCAAGCATAAACCAGCACAGAACGATGGTAGAGTCTGTCCAGTAGTATGTCTGATCTATGGACAAATTAAGGGTAGAAGAAATCCTTTTTACAAGCTTCGCCATTAGCAAGGCTCCACAAAGCTCAATCCTAGGCAAAGATAAGGCTTTTAAGGGGGTCACACGAGACCGCTAACGTCTACGCATCTAAGATATATGCAAGCGCCATATGCATTTATTGAGGAGTCACAAAATCCGTGAATTTGAATATTTTTAGGATTCGTTGAGGTTACTTGTCGCGGTATTGTGAATGAATTTGATTGATGAATCTGCCTGACAAACTGAATCCAGATTTGATAAAGATCTTCTGGAATAGGCTCATCCCACCCAATCTTTAACAACCAAAGTCTTTGCATAAGGATTTTTGCTTGAATTATCATAGGACCTAAAAGGCCCAAAGGATCAAATATTTGAGAAATGGTAGAAAGTATAGATCTTTTTGTAGACATTGTTTGCGTTATGCTTATGTTTGAATTATAAATGAAGCTATCCGATTTGGAATTCTAAATAATACCTAATGTCTTAGCTGATTGAGAATTGTTTATTATATAATCGACAGAATTGTCATTTTCAAATCAGATAAAATGGCTGGATCATTGGAAGCTAGTTTTCGTAACTCAAAACAATATTCTTGCAAAATATTACAGATGTTTTTTCTTATGGTTTTTTAGAGATTCTGTGGATGAGGATCCAGTAAGTAAATCATCAACGTAAAAATCTTTGGATATTATACGACTTTCTGTGGGATATTTGGCGCTGCTATCTATAGAAATTTGTTTAAGACATCTGGTGGAAAGAAAAGAAGCACTCGCTGTGCCATAGGTCACTGTATTTAGCTGGAAATGATTAAGCTCTTCATTGGGGTTATCACGCCATAAAATGCGTTGGAGGTCTCTTTGTTTTGGCTTTACCAGAATCTGGCGATACATTTTGGTGATATCACCAGTGAGCACGAAGTTATGTTCTCTAAAACGAATAATAATGGAGAACAAATCATTCTGGATAGTAGGTCCAATCTTTAAAGTGTCATTTAATGAAAGGCCGGAAGATGACGCAGCAGATGCGTCAAACACCACCCTGAGCCTTGTGGTAAGGCTATCGTCCTTAAAAACAGAATGATGCGGAAGGTAATATACAGGGTAATCACACCGCTGATTTGGATCAACTTGGGACATATGATCTAAAGCCCTGTATTCCCTCATAAATTTTACATATTCCGTTTTGTAATTTTCATTTTTAGCGAGCTTGCGTTCGATAGCGAAAAATCTTTTAAGGGAAGTTTGATAAGAGTCTCCTAATTTTGTATAGTTCTGCTTTAGAGGAAGGCTAACTTGAAATCGCCCTGAAGGTTCGCGAGAGTAGGTACTGCTGAAATGCGACTCGCATTCCGCTTCTTCTTGAGACAATTTGCTTTCATTTTCAGAATACTCTTCAATTTTCCAAAATTTTTCCAAATTTTTTTGAAGTTCGGCGTTATTTACCGTAAGAATGCAAGCAGAATTTGACCTTTGGATCATTGAAGAGGATATCGGACCCGAAACTATCCATCTAAGCTTGGTTTCCTGAAGAATGGGTTTATTTTTGCCTAACCTGATTTGACCGGCCTTTAATATATCAAAGAAAAGACCCACACCTATAAGCAAATCGATGTTGGAAGGTTCGTAGAAAGTAGGGTCAGCTAAATGAAGGCCAGCTGGAAGATGGATGTCAGAAATATCAATAGCCAACTGAGGAAAGACTTCCGTTATTTTTTTAATTATTAAACAGGGCATCTCTAGGTCATACCTTTTATGAATTGAGGAAATGCGAAGGTTCGAGCGATTTTTTATAAAAGTTGTGCCTTGATTAATTCCACAAACAGGAAGATTAATTTTATCAGAGGTTAGGCCTAATTTATTAAATAAATCTTGAGAAACGAAGTTCCACTGTGACCCGCTGTCTAAAATAGCCTTACATAAAATTGGGAATCCCCTATTGTCATAAACGTAGATGGAAGCTGTAGATAATAAAATATGGGTATTAGGGTTTGAATTTGCGCACGATAAACTGTAATTTTTAGTGATACTAGGATCGACTAATGAGTTATTATTAGGGTTTGCCTTATTTAAGATTTCTCTTGAATTGATAGGCGGATATGTGGGATTTGATTCATTATTAGAGTAGTGACATAGAGATGGATTCGCATTAATGCATGTGTTAATTGGATATGCTTCAGTTGTTGTAGAAAATGCATTTGGATTATAATGAGGATTTAGTGAGGTTGCTTTATTACACATAGCGTCTTGAGAATGAAAATGAGAATAATTGGGATTTTGTTCCCTAAAAACTGACGTCATACTTGCATTTTGTTTATTGCTAACTGCTTTAGGATGATTTGTCTCTTCTCGAACGTGAACATTTCCTTGAGGATGAAGGCTTGGTTCTCTTTCAGAACCTTTACCACCTTCCTTATTATTAAAATTAGGGTTATGCAATAAGGTATGGTGTTTTCGTTGGCAAAATCGGCAAGAATGCGCAGAATTGCATTTAAGAGTAGGGTGTCCCGGACGGAGGCAGTTTGTGCAAACATTGACACGTTTTGTTTCAATGTATCGGGATTCAATAGGTAAATTCATAAACGGTTTGCACGCGTACAGAAAATGTTTTTCCTTACAAAGAGGACATTGATTGCCAACAGATGTAAAATGAGAAAATGTTTTATTTCCAACAGAAATTTTTTCAGTTGATTTTCCAGACTTGCTGTTAACTTTAAAATCTATAGACTCTAATAACTGGCAACGTTGAGAAATAAATTCAATAAATTCAGCTATGGTGGGTTTTACCTTGTTTTTAGAAAAGATTTCCCATTCCTGGCGAGTAGTTAAACTTAGCTTAGAGGTAGTAAGAAAATTAGTATTGTGTCCCAGTAGGTTACATTTTCACCCAAATTACTTAAAGAACGGTAATGTTTTTGAAATGTATCTAAAAATTTGCGCAAATTATCATGTGTTTCCTCCTTTAAAGTCGAAATATTAAACATGGCTTTAATATGAGAATGTGTTATTGCCTTTTTATTTTCATATCTTTGCTTCAAAAGGTCCCACGCAATTGTGTAGTTAGTATCAGTAGCAGGCAAGGTACTAATTATTTGAGAAGCATCCCCTTTAAAGCCGATTGCAAATAGTAGAATTTCTGAATGTTAGACAGTGAAGAATTTTGATCAATAAGAGAATGAAATGTCTCAAAGAATGGAGTCCATTTGTCATAGGACCCAATGAATTCTGGTATAGAGATAGGGGTAGTTTTGTGGCAATTTGAGGGGCATAATTTTGTTGAGAAATTACATGACTTCCTAATACAGGCGGTTGAGTTGCCGGTAGGGAGTGTTTTTTATTTGATTCTAAAGCCCACCTGGCCTTAGCCATAACAGAAAAATAACTATCTTCAAATTCGGCGCGCTGTTGATCTTGGTCATCAGAATCTTTAAAGTTATGCTGCATACAAATTTGCTCAATATTTGATTGAATGCGATCAAATTCGGACAAAATATTCTGCAATGTATTCAACCTCGTTTCAATTTCAGTTATATTAAATGGATCTTGAAAATCCGACGTTGTAAACCTACTCAAATATTTGCTGAAACGTGTTAATGAGCCCTTTATTTGACCTCGTTTCGAGACAAAAAATTTCAAATCGAGTTTGGCTTTTTCCAAAATCTCAACTTCAGACATTTCGGTCATTTTCGTTTAGGTTTATTAAAATTTAATAAATATAAAATGATAAAGTATAATTCGAATATAAGTTACGTAATATTTTTGTTTTATTGAATAACTTATTATGGTATATATATATATATATATATATATATATATATATATATATATATATATATATATATATATATATATATATATATATATATATATATATATATATATATTATGTATATAGGATGTTAATGCTGGCGGGTGAAATCAAAAAATGTACCTAAATAGACACTTTGTGGCCTTAAATATTTCTAGATATTAACAAATACAGGCGCTACTTACATGCACCTAATTAGTAATAGGTATAAATTATAGACTAAATAACTACTTGTGCATGAAACTTATTACCTAAATGCGTCGAAGCAATATGAGATAAGCTTTAAGTCAATAAACCAAGGGTTCGAAATCAATATAATTTAAAATGAGTGTAAATAAGGTGAGATACCTATTTAAAATTAGGATTGAAAAATTTCATGAAATTTGATTAATTAAAATAATAATTATAATACGAGAAAATATTTAAACTAAGCTCAAGTATCGGCAGATTGTGGCTCAAACGCCAAGGCAACGTTTTTTGATGAACACTTCTTTGAGGTTAAGGGCTGAGCTTTTTCTAAAATGATTCACCGTTGAAATTGGAATGGACTGACCTGACTGGAAAATTTGGTAGTTTTCCATAAAATCCTCTTTCGAAGGACCAACTTGTTGGATACAGGGCGTATCCACTCGTCTCATAAATAAAGACATATGTAGTACCTCCGCCTCTGGCCAATACGTCCACAATCTTGAAAGCTAAGCAAAAAAGAATCCCTTCGTACCCTTGCCTAACTCTGCCGATAGTATTCAGTCTTCGTTTTTGTGTTGATACGTTCACGTCGCAAGTGAATCATCGAAATCGATAGTGTAAATTCAGAATTTTTTTTTTGTAGAAAAGCGTAAAAATTATGCCGAAACATAGAAAAAGAAGTCGTAGTCAGTCGGTAGAACGGTCGGGCTTTTATAAATTGTTTAAGAAGTTAAATAATAGGCTTAATAGTCTTGAAGAAAAATGCAAGGTTAAGAAAAGTCGTGGTCGTAAAATACGGGCACCTGTACGTCGTGTTATCAGTGACAGCGAAAGTGAGATAGACCGTTCTCGGTCTCCGTCTCGATCTCGGTCTCGTTCTGTTTGTAGAGAGAGAGAGGTAGACAACTATACGTCTGTGACTTCATCGGATGAGGATAGCAAAGATGATGGTGACACCGTACAGCCTGTGAGAGTTGTTGTTGTTGATTCCGATAGGGAAATAATCAATAATCCTGGTATTATCGCGACGGCGCCTGCGTCTGCTTCAGGGATAAGTGGAACAGCTGATAATGACGGGCACAGGGAAAGTAAAATATATTTCAACTCCAATGTTTTGTGAAAAAGGATAAGTCCTAGAAGGGCGCATTGAGGGAGAAGCGTTGTTGCTACCCCCCCCCCAAAATTTTTTGTTTAAAAGACACCTATTTTTTGGACAACATTTTTTTTTTTTTTTTTTATTTTGTTTGTTGTCTAAAACCTACCTGCCTGTTTGTGATAACAGGTATAGGTACCCTCCAGTCTTTCTGTTAGTGATAACGGAATAAATAATATTTTTTTTGTATTACCTGTTTGTGATAGCAGGACACATATTTTCTGTTGTAATAACAGATTCCCTAATGTGTATATCGTTGTTTTACCTGTTTGTTTGCATATCCACTTGTGGAAAATGGATTATGTGGCCTTTTCTTTCCCATTACTCGATAATAGTTTTTATTGGTTGTGATATCAATGAATACATTTAAAGAGAATTTAACTACACTGGTTCATTCTCTTGCTTTCTGTTGTGATAACGGAATAAATAATATTTTTTTTGATAACATATTTTCTGTTGTAATGATAACAGATTCCCTATTATGTGTATATCGTTGTTTTACCTGTTTGTGATAGCAGGATGCATATCCACTTGTGGAAAATGGATTATGTGGCCTTTTCTTTCCCATTACTTGATAATAGTTTTTATTGGTTGTGATATCAATGAATACATTTAAAGAGAATTTAACTACACTGGTTCATTCTCTTGCTTTCTGTTAGTGATAACGGAATAAATAATATTTTTTTTGTATTACCTGTTTGTGATAGCAGGACACATATTTTCTGTTGTAATGATAACAGATTCCCTATTATGTGTATATCGTTGTTTTACCTGTTTGTGATAGCAGGATGCATATCCACTTGTGGAAAATGGATTATGTGGCCTTTTCTTTCCCATTACTTGATAATAGTTTTTATTGGTTGTGATATCAATGAATACATTTAAAGAGAATTTAACTACACTGGTTCATTCTCTTGCAGATGAATCCAGAAACAATTTAAATATGGAAATTTTATCCATTTTGGGAGAGGAAGGGGTAGCCAAGAACTCGTATGGAAAACCCATCCATGCAGATATAGCTTTGCGATGGAATAATATTTTAACTGGTGGCCTGGATGACGAAACCAGAAATTGTCTAATTGAAAAATATTTGCCTCCAGAAAATTGTACCTTAATAAATCCACCTTCAATAAACCCCGAGGTAAAAATTGCTATCTCGGAAAGTATTTTACGTAGAGACGAAAGGCTAGTGCAGTTACAACAACAGATTGCAGCTAGCTTATCAGCTATCGGTCTGGCCCTTACAAAGATGCTGGAAAAACCAGAAATAGAAGAAAAGAAAGAGCAGATGCAGATATTAAGTGATGCAGGTAGATTATTATCAAATATCCACTATTCGGAGTCACGATCTAGAAGGGACCTTATTGCCCTTAATCTCAACAAGGAGCTAAAGGTTAGTAAACCATGCGGACGCCTGAGACATTTTGTACATAGGTGGCAGAGTTTATTTATAAATAGGACAGTGAGGTCTTATATTAATGGACTGTCAATTCCATTTACCAATAATCCCGTGCAAAAGTTCATTCCCACTGAGAATAAATGGTCTCAAAAAGAAAATTTAATTTTAAAAAAGTTATAAAGGCGCAATATCAGCTGTCAAGAAATGTAAAAAACAATTTATTTCAAAATTTTTTTTTTTTTTTTTTGTACCAAAACCTGATGGGACCTATAGATTAATATTAAATTTAAAAAAACTTAACTCCTTTGTGGAAAACAAACATTTTAAAATAGAAGATAATAAAGTAGTTGCCCGGCTAATAAGAAAACATTTTTTTATGTGTCGCATTGATTTAAAAGATGCTTATTATCTGGTCCCAGTACGAGAAGCACATCAAAAAATACCTAAGATTTATATTCCAGGATGTAATTTATGAATACAAGTGTCTACCTTTTGGGCTCAGCTGTGCACCTTACATTTTCACAAAAATTTTAAAACCTGTAGTTAGTATGCTAAGAAAAAGGGGGATCCTTTTAGTAGTTTATCTGGATGATTTTTTGATTTTTGGAAAATCATATAATGAATGTAGCAGAAATACAAATTTAGCAATTAAGACTCTAACATATTTAGGTTTTTTAATTAATCATACAAAATGCAGTCTAATACCTAGCAAAATATGTAAATTTTTGGGTTTTATCTATAACTCTTTTTCAATGGAACTATCATTACCAACTGAAAAGCAAGTTAGAATATCTTGTATTTGCAAAAAATTTTTAAAATTAAAAATATTTAAGATTAGAGACTTTGCAGAATTTATTGGCATACTGGTTTCAGCATGCCCAGCGATAAAATATGGGTACTTTCATTTAAAATCCCTAGAACGTTGTAAACATATCGCTTTAAAACAGGCTAAGGGTTGCTATGATGTACAGATGAAAATACCAGAGACGTTATTTTTTGACATTAATTGGTTTATAAATAACATAAATACTTCCAATAATATTAGTTTGTCTAAATTTTGCTTAGAGATATTTTCTGATGCATCAAGATCAGGTTGGGAAGCTTTTTGCAACGGAAAGAGAACGTTGGGATATTGGTCAGATAAAGAACAGGTAGAGCACATAAATTATTTAGAGCTTTTGGCATTGTATTTTGGATTAAAGTGTTTTGTTTCAAAATTATCAAACTGCAATATTTTATGTCGTGTTGACAACACTACAGCTGTAGCCTGTATAAATAAGAAAGGGAGTGTTAGATTTAATAAATTAAATGAAATAACAAGAAAAATTTGGATGTTTTGTGAAAGTAGAAATATTTTAATTTTTGCTAGCTACATAAATACAAAGCATAATATAGAAGCCGATAGGGCCTCTCGTCAGGTGCACAAGGAGACGGAATGGTCTTTATCAGATAAAGCCTTTCAAAACATTGTAAATTGTTTTGGACAACCAGATATTGATATATT